>OY735217.1:20171854-20209354 GCA_963457665.1 Thysanoteuthis rhombus
CTCTGAGAGTTATGACTAGCATTGCTCTTTCCATTGTTCTCTCTGCGATTCTAAGTTGACTCTCAGTTCATTTTGCTAATTCATATGTTTCTCAACCGTATGTAATGGCTGGCATTATGCGTCTATTGTATACTTGACGTTTCAACGACAGGGTGCTCTCCAGTAAGTTTCTAATCGTACCTAATGATATGCTGTACACGGTCATCATATATAAATGAAAAATAAACATTTTATACGTATGCATGTATATATATACGTATTGATATGTACACGTGTGTACACGTTTATAAACATAAAGATTTATTGGGATTTTCATAGAAAAAAAGTATCACATTGCGCACATGGAAATCATTTAGAAATTAATAACTTGAGAGAAAAAAATATTGATAGATAAGGTTCTTCATTTTCTGTTGGAGATGTGCGGAATATTCGGGGAGTCCCGGGAAATACTGGACAACTTGACAGATGCATATTTTGGAAAATCTTTCCAATTTTCCCGAATTTTGGGGTAGCACTTCGTATATCAATTTTTCTCTCTCTTTCCGCCCCCTGATCAATTCCTATCTTGTAAAAGAATATTTCAAATGGGGTATTCGTGGTCATTTGTCTGGAAAAATAATTTTTTTTTCTTACATCTTACATGAAATTCCAATGAAAAAAAAAATACAGAAAATATGAAAAAATACTGACGCCCTTCTTTGATATTTATTCATACACTCATCTCAATGCTGACTACCTAAAAACGTTGCTAGTAGCCATCTATAAGCTTCTTGCACTGGTCAGCTGGTAGTTTCTACCACTCTCCGCTATTTGCTCACATAATGTTACGGGTCTGCTTCGCTCTCTCTGTTACTGGAGACCTTCACTGTATCAAAGGAATAATGAAATCAAAGGTTCATGAAAGGAGTTTTAGTGCAAAATTTGTTACACAATGTAAGAAAACGAAGTTTGGTTATCCAGTACAATAAAAATCTAAAACGCAGATAAAAAAATCCCACAAGGATGGTTGGGAAGGATTTATGGACTGTTCAAAACTGACCAGTCCCAATCTCAATCCTATTCATAATAAAACGTTTGGAAAGCACAGAAATCTGGAATCAATATATATACACACGGCAGGAATCCTGTAAACATTCAAGAGCTTAGACAAATTGCAAAGAAAGAGTCGGGGAATTTACCAACTGACAGGACTGGAAACAAATTGATTGAAACGGTTTGAAACAGTCATAATCGCTGAAGGGTAGGCGAATTAAGAAAGGTGACAATATTACCGTCCAGGTCGTATTTTTCATTTCTTCTCTGAAATTACTTTATATAAGTTGAAAAATAATGTCTCTAGTTAAATTGCTTTTGAAACCCTATCAAAATATTCTGATGATTCTGAAAATTTATTCCTAAAGATATTGTCCAGGTTATAGAAAAGAAATTCAAGGGTGCCAACTCAAGGGTGCCAACTCAAGGGTGCCAACTCAAGGGTGTCAACAATCATGACTGGGAGTACGCAGTTGCTTATTTAGAATATTTTATGTTTCATCCGAACCTTTTTAGAATCAAAATTCAGACCCCGTTATCTCTGCTTCGTCAATTCGCAAGGACGCCTTCCTTAACAGGTGTGTATTGACCTGATTAGATAAGGCAAACCATTTCCAAATTCTCTCTAGATCGGCTCAACTGCCAAATTGTGTTAATTGCAGAATAAAAAGAAACATTCAAGATATTTCAACGATAGATTAAAAAAAAAACGCTTCATTCTCGCTAATTTATTTTTGTAGTATAGGAGCACGAACGGCCCGGGTTAAATTGATCTTATTTGTCTCAACCTATCCATCTTGAGCACAGGTTTTTATTTTTCTGTTCTCTTCTTAAATGGTCTAAATCTGAACAATCTTTACTGACGATTCAGGTTCCATAAATGTCCTAATGTGATGCTGTGAAGGTTTCACTTTCCTCTTACATTGGGAAAAAATAATCAAAAATACGCTAGACATCGAAGAGGCCTTGTCGCGTCTGAACCAAGTCCAATCCAACTTGAATTAGATTTTTTCTTTGGTAATTCACTTACCAAAAGAATAAAATGTGCCGGTTCTCCATTGAGTCGAATGAATTTCGATGCCTCAGGTTCTCTATTACACATCTTTGGAATAAAATATGCCTCAGGCATATCTTAGTTGGTATATATCTATCTCGATCTGTAAGATGCTTTCAAAAGTTTTTGGCGGACACTTATATGTGTGCTTGTAAATATATATATATATATATATATATATATATATATATATATATATATATATATATATATATATATATGTAATAGGATTTATTTGTAAAATCTCATTCCAGGAATTTGCAATTCCTGTTCATGGAATATTCTGAGAGAATTTCAGATCTAATCAAGATATCTACAATCTATGTTTGCTGCAAGGGTAACTATATATAACTCATTTTCTCACCGAAAGATAGTAGAAAATTTCACAAGAGATAGTCAAACATCCCCTAATGATTATGATTCTATCGAGATGTCTGTGTTTACAATAAAAATAGTCTCTGTTAAATCCAATATTTACGTGACGACATTGTTTTAAGAACGAGGTTCATGAAACACAGAGCAATATGAAAACATTTACAAATAATGACAATAGTAGATGACTTCTCTGAAATCATTATGCTTACAGAGACTATATGACTGACAAATCGACATAGCAAACGCTTCATACCATCCCTACGAAGTATTCTCTCTCACTAGTTCTTTGAATCTGATGTTGCTTGAGTGATATTTTATAATTACATGTTCAGAACATTGAATTCTATTTTACTACGTCAGAAAACAACACGTGTTAAATGCATCAATGAAATTTTCATACAATATTAGCGTTAAATGGCAGTGCCTTCGGAAGAAAGAAATAGGGAGCTTTGGAAGGAATGGACTTCTAAAGAAAAGGGCTTTCAAAGTATTGAAGATTGAACTAGCACCACCTTGGTCAGACTTTCAGACGTTTAATAAGCTGAGCTTCGTCTGACACGAGGACATAAAAGATACCCAGAAGGGATGTAATACTTACAGTGGTGCACACAATTAGATTGCTATTCATGCTGAACGGTAGTCATCCAAAATAGGTATCTATTAAGTATACACGAGTCTTGCAAAAGGTTTGCTGGCTAGTCAAAAGAAGTTCAACAGATCCATTTTTTAGGTTAGCGTACTTTGGAGCATGCACAGGAATGATCACACTTGCAAAGAAATCTGTCGATCAACATATTCTCGTGTGTATTGACATGTGTGTGAGCGTAAAGAGTGTGGAGGCTGATGACGGTTTCAGTTGCATGCGTCGGCTAAGTAATCTTTGCAAGTCTCAGGCCTGGTCGAGACCAGGACTTTTTTCCTTTATTCCTACAAGTTTTCATAACTACCCGTTTGGCTGGATACAAGCCGAGAGCAAGGGGAATTTTGTGCTAATGAAATGTTTTCGACACTCTTTGATTGGAATTCTAACCCATGACCTTCTGCAGATGAAGCTTACGTGCTAACCATTACACTGTCCTTGTGGACTATATGTGAGTGTGCGTGCATGCATGTGTTTGTACGTAGGCGTGTATATGTATGTTTATAGGTGCTTGAATGCATGCGTGAGTGCATGTATGTGTGAGTCTGTGCATGCATTTGTGTTTGCATCTGTGTATGTGTGTGTGTGTGTGCGCGTACATGCGTGTTTGTTGTCTGTATGCATGTGTGTGTGTGTGTAATTCTGTCGCACACGCAAGCGATGAATTCGTTTTCAATTATTTACGATATTGAAATCTAAACCTTTCAACGCAACAAGTTTTGCATCTGTTGGAATCAAAGAAGAACAACCTTTCCTCCCAATAACAGCGTTTTTCTTTTCCTTGCCAAATATCCATAATTTCGAGATGAAAGCCCTGAAGTCACCTTACGCGAAATTCATATTAACCTTTTAATAACGCATCTTGCTGAAGGCAGTCTTATTGTGTCGTTTCCAAATAAATTCCCCTTCATAATGATAAAATATATTGGTATAAATGTTTTTTCAACTGATCACGGAGAACTGATTTATTTTTACGGGATATACTGGTGGTAAGGAATGCTTTAAAATATCTTAATATGATTTGGGATATTTTTTATTAACCTCCTTTCTTTGAATAAATACTAAGGTGTAGATTGAACCTTGCCTTTTATATCTTACACATATTTTGAGTGGGAGGATTGTTGGTCATATTTGTGCAGTGGAAAAGGTAATTAAATATTAAAGAAAACGACCGTAGCGATAAAGTTTATTTACTTGCTGTTTTTTTCCTATCAGATCCACATGCCCAACCTTTGCTCTCACTAAGAACAAATTTTGCATTAAAATTTGTAAAATTCAAGATTTAACGATCAATTTCTTTCCCTACCACAGGAAATATTAGCCAAGAAAATTACTTGAGCGTATTGTTGGGGTGATATAATTGTTGTAAAATCCGTCGGTACCGATAAGAAGAGCCAAAACTTTGACTACGTGCACAGAGTTCGAATATAGTCGGCACTAAAATACAACCCTGATTGTTGTTTGAGACTTGTCGTCATCATAATCTTTTCTCTTTTATCATCCATTGATGGACATAAACCTTCCACTAGATTTGTCAGACCTCTCTATCATGGGCGTCACAAAAACAATATTTTCTGAACTTGTCTAGCTCGTCTTGCCATCTTATATTTTACCGGCTATGGTTTTGCACGCAATCTCTGGGGATCAATGCTGTGATGACGTGATGTCTGCCATTCTTGCAACATGACCAGCCCATTACCATTATAGTTTTCTGATGGATTCTATGATGTCTTGGACTCCTGTTTTTTTTCTTAGTATATTGTGCTCTCTTGGAATCTCTCCGTGTGGTGTTGAGCATGATTCTTTAGTATGCAAGTAGCATGGTTCTTTTTTTGAGGGTCTGTCTTTGTGAGGCTCCATGTTTCAGCTCCCCAGGTGACTATTGGGAGGATGCATTGGTAGTATACGTTTCTTTTGAGGTATAATGGGATTTTCTTGTTCTTGAAGGTTGAACCTGTTATACTGAGAGGTTGCCATCCTTGAGTGATTCTTGGTACAATTTCTTCTTTTGTTCGAGGGTTTCATGGAGATTTGTTGTCCTAGGTAGATGTAATGGTCTGCGTTTTCGATATTGATCGCTGTGGGTTTGTCTTCAACATGTTTGACCTTTGTTTTGCTGAAGTTCTTGAGAAGGCTAACTTTTGTGTAATGATTTGAAAATATTTGTCCAGGTAGAGACGTCAGAGTTATACAATCAGTCTAAGGATAAATATGACCATTATGATATTTAAAAAGATCTTCCGTGGTTCAGGCCACTGGAAGCGTATAGAGGACTGAAGACTGAATTTTTGGAGTTGAGAGGGAAGAGTATTTGCACAAAAATTGCAATATAGTCTTCATCTTATCTTCTGCCGGAATTTTAGTCATTTTCGACATTTGGTGCAACAAAGCAATTGTTATTAGGTTTTTACAAAGTGGAATGTGAAGAAATTCTTGCGTGGAGTTCACGCTACATTCAGTTGAAGAATAAGATGTTATGATTAAGTCCACGGTTTCTGGGAAAATATACTCAGTGGTTGGAATTTTAGAAATGACAGATCTGAAAAGATCGCTTTGTGCTTCTTTACCTCACCATACTTGTATGAATTGGATCCATTGTGTTCAATGAAATAAGAGAAAATGCCTGAAAAATCAAAAAAAAAGTACCCCCAGAAATTACTCGATGTTTAAACTACTATATATATATATATATATATATATATATATATATATATATATATATATATATCGGAGACCCGAATGACTGCTTCATACTCGAAGTTTGTCTTCTTCATTCACTGTCCATATCTGATGTTTATATTTTTCAATTATGACAGTTATATAATAAGTAAATGAATATATCGTCCGACCGAGTAATTATAGATAAGTAACTCCACCTGTTGGACACGAGTTCGATTCCTGCAGCAGCCAATTTCTTTAATTTTTCAATCTATTTAGGCAACTGGAATATTCACGTGTAAAAACAGGATGTCGGTTCAAACAGAGTTTTAAATAAGAATAGAGAAGCACAAAGAGTAGATATGGACAGTGAATGAAACGGACGAGAGTTGGGTATATATATATATATATATATATATATATATATATATATATATATATATATATATATATATATATATATATATATATATGTGTGTGTGTGTGTGTGTGTGTGTGATAAAGAAAGAGATATATGATCCGTCAAAATTGTTAAAAATCGTTTTATGCTATATTGAAACTCTTATGATACATTCATTGTATTATAATAGGAGATCATTTCAAGTAAAAGTTTCAATATAATATAACGCAAACATAATTGTTGCGTTGAATGAAACAAACAGAACAGATATAGACCGTGAAAAATAATAAAATTACAATTTCGAATTGAAACAGTTATTTGGGCTTTTATACCCCCGGCGGCTATTCAGCACAATGGTAAGAACAACGCTACGTTGAATATTTCTTATGTTATATAAATAGTTTATCTTTGTCTACATCAAACATTTATGAGGTGTGAAACGTGTAGAAGAACTGGGAAGACAGAATAATCGAAACAAATACGAATAGGGAGACCAATAAAGGGGTTCGTATTCTGATAGACTTCCTAAAATTCTTTGTTGAAGATAGAATAAAAACCAACCCTGCAAATAAAAGCTCTCAAGTTTTGGATCAAATATAAAGCTATATAAATTAACACTATCTATCTGCATAATCTTTGAGTGCTTATCTCAATTGTTTATTCATTGTCCTCCTGTCTTTTCCGCCTTTACCAAACTTGTGTTTGTCTAAAAACTGATCAGCGTCCTAATTTCCTGATCGTTTTTAATTTCCCGCGCAAAGCGTCCGCGATTCTCAGCTAAAGAAGAAGAAGAAGAAGAAGAAGAAGGCAAAAACATAGAATAGAATCGGAATCTTTTGGATGGCAAAAAAATATCAATGGTAGAAAAAAATGAAAAATAAAAGCAATGAAGAGAAGAAAAAGTGGGTGAGAGAAAATTGTAATTGTTTAGAGAGAGAAAGAGAAAGAGAGAGAGAAAGAGAGAGAGACAGACAGACAGACAGAGACAGAGACAGAGAGAGAGAGTTGAAAAGGAATGCAATACTGGAGAGAATCAAAAGAAAAGAAATAAAAGATATGAAATAGTTGAGAAAGTGAAGAAATAGAAAGAAAGATGGGGAAAAAGAAATTGATATTAACTGAGCATAGAAAGGACAGGGATTTTTAGAACCGAATAAAAGAAACAAAGGGAGAGAGGGTAGGGGGATAAAAAAAATGACAGAATAAATACATAAACAGGTCTGGTTAGACATTCAATAGAAATCGTCACCTGACCAACGTTTTCAGGCGGCATTGGGTTGATCAATTAAAATAGAATTGAAAAAGTGGTGATCAATTAATAAGTTACTTATCTTGCTTTTTGTTAGGCTGTGATCACAAAAAAGTTTGAATTAAAAAAAAACAAAAAAAAAAAAAACAAGCGTAAATACTCCTGGACACAAAGTAAGGGAACAATTTAGCTTGTATTATGTTTCAAATTGAAGACACTACCACTAAAAAACTTATTTCAGGAGTAATTTTGAAAGATATAATTCTAGACATGGTTTAAATTTCCATTACTCAGGGGCGATCGGTACGGCCTATACGCACGAAACATACATACCTAGGCCTTCAGCCAGACAGACCACCTTAAAAACTGAAGAAACCTGTGTTGACAGTCTTGGTGACAGTTTTGGTTGACGGTTCTAACATACATTACAAGAGAAAAATCAGAACAAAGGTACATAACACAAATCGAATGACTGAACGAAAGAACAAAATAAATGAATTGAACTTCAAAACAAAGGAAGAATATGTTACTAATCTCAAAAGAATATTGGTAGAGAATCTATCATCATACAATATCGAAGTGCGACCTTTCCTCTTCCGCCTGTCTGCTTTTCGATCTGACAGGACAGAAGCGATAAACATCAATATTGTTACCGGCCATACAGTCGGACGTCCGAAACGATTTCCTTGTTTCTAAAATAGAGACTTGTATGAAACTTCGACGAACAACGTTCTATTTTTTTTTGTATTTCTTTTTAATTACAAGTAACACTAGACTTGACAACAGAAAGTATTATTTTAAAATCGAAATTACATTATATGTGACTCCTGGCTAAAATTGCACCTTTTTGCTTCATTTTTACTTTCGAAAGAACTGTAGACGAGGTCACTAATCAAATGCATTGGTCTCGGAAATGCTTCATATCTCCGGGACTTTAAAATATAGAAGGACGCGGTTTCACCATTCGATAACACGGTTCCTGATAATTCATTTAGATGAGAAGGACGAACCTACTCTGTTGGCCCCGACGCCGCCCGGTCTAGTCCGTTTTCAGAGTAGATGACGAATAACAATCCTTTAAGGCGGATCCCTCTAAATTGGGCTAACAAAGATACACCGACTCCTTGGAAACGTATCAGGCGATACTATTTAACAGCTGTACGCCGCGGTGCATTCGTGGGACACTTGAGAGAGATTGTGCAAAGCATCGTCCGATCTCTTTTATGCAAAGCTGTGGCAGCCGAAAATCCAGAGAGATGGGGAAGCAGTGTCAGTAGTGGTTAGCCTCATAGATGGATGGGTCAACACATTTGCGGAGAAACGGGACCTCATCAGCATCTCTACGGCGAACGCGACCCCGGAGGACATTGCCTCTGACGTGATGAAGACATATGAGATTGATAATCATGCAAGAACGAGAAGCTAGAGGAAGACCCATCAGCGAAGAAATTCTGATCCACTGGAAACCAACAAGCTGAAAACATCCAGAGTTATGTAAAGGATGAGGTGATACATCACTCTCATCTATCTTACTCTGGCAAAAATCAGTTTTGTCAACAGAACTTTTGTCTAATGTTGCGAAAGTATAATTTATCTCTCGTGTAATCTGGTTTTGTTTAACTGGATTTTAGTATAAATCAATTTGGTATAAAAAGCGAGCTCGTGTTGAATTTCCGAGGACCTTCTTCATTATCTCTTCGTTGGGATGGATTCATGCCTCTAATTAGTCTACAGTGTTTATATATATATACATATATATATATATATATATATATATATATATATATATATATATATATATATATATATATATATATATATATATATATATATGCCTCGAACTTGCCAACTTAGACTCACTTGGAATTGTTGTCGCTGGAAGGGCTCGGTCACCGACTGGTTTCCTGGCGTATTTTATTTTTTTGGCATCCAGAAAAAAATAACCTTTCAAACGATTCAATTTATGTATTTACAAAATTATTTCATTTACAAAAATAAACCTTGGTGTGATTTTTTGGACACTTCGTTCAACAATCAATTATCTAAATATATTTCTGTCTTTTTGTTGGATAACATATACACCCAAAAGATCAAAACTGTTTTTCTTTTGCAAAAATCTATCAAAACCATTTAGACGACGCATTTACTTATTTCTAAAAAAATAATTACACGTATTTTTTATTCGATTAAAACTAAGTATTTGTAAGTATCCTGTGGCATATTGACATCCTATTTTAAAAACGCATTTAAAATGTGACAAATTTTGTTCTCGAGACCTGTTTTCGATGGAAAGAATTAAGTCCAAATATGTGTCTATTTAGAAGAAGAACAAATTTTTGTGGTAGAATCGAGCTCTAGATCTACTAGCTCGTAACTGTTCAAATAATGTACACTTCCAAGGTGTATGCAAATGGCCTCAGATGAACTGACACGAGTGGACTGGCAGACTGAGAGATTGGCACCCTCCCTAGTATGTTTGGTAAGTTCAAATGAACACGAGGAATAAAATATGATTATTAGGTGTAAAACTAAACATGGGAGGCAGTATTTCATTAAATGTATTCATCTTACAACCTAGGTTATGGCCATGTTGAACCATACATTTGAAATTATATTACATCATTATTCCTTTCATTACACAGAGTTTCGGCTTGAAATTTTGGGCAAACAACAATATTATGACTTGGTATGCTCTGGCATTTTTTCATTTCACTTTAGATAAAATATGGTGGTCAATATAAAAGGCTACACAAGAAACATTATTGCTATTATTGCATTTTACCCCAATTGCCTGATGGTCACCGCTGGAGACTGAGTGACAGCAAGTCTCCTCAAGTCTCTAGCCCTCCTCTTCTCACTCTCACTGTCCATAGCAGTGTTATGGTTGACAGTTTCACACCAGTTGCCCGGTGGTTATTGTTGAAGCCTGAGTGACACTGTCTACTCAGGTGTCCAGTCCTCCTCTCATACCTTCCCCACCTATCACAGCAGCGCTGTGACTTGTACCGACCCCTCCATGCCTATTTTTTGGCTGTTAGGCCATTGCTAACAGCTGGGGTGGTAGATCTCATATTCTCTAACTCTAGAGATGTATACCTTGCCAAAAATCACCATAAGCATTAATCCCCTTTGATGGGACCGACCAACACCCTTGGCTCACGTTCAGTTTTGTCTTCTACGAGGTTCTCAGGACAGCTGCTCTGGACTTTTTTAAGGCTTGTACAACTTCGATGTTGAACTGTCTTTCTCGTTCCTCTTAATCCCAAAGCTAAAAATCAAATTGGCTGAGACAGTTGTGCGCTTCTCAACGATGTCAGTAGCCAGTGATCAACGCAACAAAATGATTTTCCTCCCTATATAATTTGACCTTGTGTCTGACTAAGCCTGCTTAATATTCATATTGTCGAACAAAATATTGGTAGGTTCTATTATTTTTTATTCGAAAGAGGGAAGGATTACAAGTTCAAAGAGTTATCTGCGTATTCTTAGCTCAAAAATACCTTGCAAAGCGAATTGAGAATTCGATTCCTGATATATTGCAATTACGACAGAGGAAAAATGTAAGATATCAGTGTAAATATAGATGCGCTTACATGCACATTCGAGACGATAAGCAGAGACCTATTAGATACATTAAACAGTACATAAATAGTGATATAAGTGTATATGCATTCATATATATAGATATATACATTCACATCACTATATATATATATATATATATATATATATATATATATATATATATATACATATATATATATATATGTATATGTATATTGTGATTGTATACATTACGATGTGAGGATGTATTTTGAGAGAATATCCGTTGTTTGTTAAGATCAAATGGAAGTTTGTCCAATGAAAATCTCAGGATGAAATGACGTCAAATCTATATTTTTATTCGATTCTGCAGCATTACAGTAGACTCACACACATACACACACACACATACACACACACACACACACACACATATATATATATATATATACATACACATACTATGATTCGTGTATACATTACGATATAGCCATTTTGACTATTTAAACACAAATGCATACATACTCTTAGAAACATATCCACGTAGCAGAATACTAATGCAGACACATGTTTAAGTCAATATGAATATCTTCATTTATTGTTTTCTCCTTCCTTGGTCTTTTCTTCTTTTTGATATTTCCAATCTTTCATCTCTCTTTTTCTTTTTCATCATTCTTTTCTTCTCTTCTTCTTTACTTTTATTTTCATTCTCCTCCTCTTCTTCTTGTTGCTTAGTTTTCTTTTCCTTTCCTTTTTTTTCTTTCTTTCTTTTTTTCACTTGCTCGCTTGCTTGCTTGCTCTATCACTCTATTCTTTTTTTTCTTTTTTTTTCTTTTTATATTTAATCTTGCTCGAGCTTTTCCTCCAAGAACGTTAACACAGGTTTCTTCAGTTTTCAAATTGGTTTGTCCATCTGGCTGGCTATGTATGTATGTATGTATGTATGTATGTATGTACGTATGTATGTATGACGCACAAAGGCTACTTGACATAATGGAGACAGAAAACTGGAAATTTAAAACTCACTAAAATTTACTCTTTATTATGTCTAGGAAAAACTTTTTTAAAACCCTGCCCCCAATTTCGTTTCCAACATAGGTTTCAGTTTACAATGTAAGTATATGCTAAATTCAACCTTTAGTTTGTGTCCAGCAGCATTCACGCTTGTTTTTTTATTCGGATTTTTTTGTGATCATTGTCCAACAAACGGCGAAAGAGGTAACATTCATTAATCATCCCTTTTCCAATATTTTGATTGATCATCCCCTACACGGCATGCTGCCATGGGACTTCGGCTGAGTGACGTTTTCTATTGAGTGACTAACCATATCCGTTCTTTCATTTTTCTTTTCTTTCTTTTTTTTTCATTTTCCTTCTTCCTACCTCATTAATTCTCTCCCTCTCTTTCTTTCTGTCCCTCTTCCTTTCTCTCTCTCCTTTTCCTTTTAAAACCTTCGCTTACTCCTACACTCTATCAATCACAGAGCACTTCGTCTCAGATTCCCCGTTTTATTTTCTCACTTGCTTCTCCTTGCCCCATCGAACACATCCTCTATATATTTCCTACAACGTCTCCTCCCACCATCCCTCTCAGAGGTTGTCTTCTCCTCTCTTTCAGCGTCTCCAGACAGTGTCCTCTTATCTGGAACGATATAAGGTGTCTGAAATACTTAACAACGACGATTCCAGGTGAATTACGACTCCTCATTGTTAATATCAACACTATTAGTACCACCATGACGACCACCGTTGATCGGCACAGAAATATCTCCCACCCATTACCGCCATCCAACATTAACCAGCACATATATGCAGGTACGCACGTACATAAACCAGTAATAATCCGCCATTTTAAAGCCTCTGTTACTAGACACCCACTGTCTCCAACATCGATTACCTCCATCGATTTTGCGTTTTTTTTCCTCAGTCATCATAAATAAAACGCGTTCCCGAATTAATTGGGACAGGTCAGAGTTCACATGACAAACGAGACTGATACTTAGGCAGACATTTTGAAATATTGTTAAGATATATTTATCTATTTATCTATATCTTTAGGAAAAAAAAAAGATTCTGTTTTCTCCTGATGTGTGCATGTCAATGTGTGTACGACGTCGTTTGTGCAGAAATATATATGTATATATACACATATTCAGACTCTCTATCCCTCTCTGTCCCTCTCTCTCTTTCTCACACATACGCACACATATGTAGGCGTGATTGTTTTCTTTTTTTCTTTGTCTTTTGTGCTTGTTTAGTGCATATTAAATTAACAGGAGACTCAAAATGAGAAAGGGAGAAAAGGAAAGGAAGAGAAAGAAAGAGAACGAGAAGGAGGGAGAAAGAGAAAAGGAAATAGGTAATATAAAGAGGGAGAGAGGTTAAGAAAGATAGGTAATAAAAATGACGAAAAGTAGATGTGAAATAGAAGAGTGAGAGAGAATGAGATATACGATGAACACATTTGGTGTGTGTGTGTGAGAGAGAGAGAGAGTGAAAAAACGAAAATAATGAATAAGTTGAATGAATGAGGAAAGATAGTTTTGCTAAGGTGTTTCTGCTAAGGTTTGCTAAAAAGTTTAAAGGTTAGTCATGAAATGCATCAACAAGTCACAATCAGAAAAACGTAACGAAATCGGCCCTGGCAGATCATGTATAGCAGAAAAAGTGCGTTCCACCCTTCACAGATCATGCCAACGTCACAAACGAGAAATTATACTGTAAAGTGCGCAAGGTGAAAGATGCTGAACGCATGAGTTTGTAAAAAAAAATGCTACGAGTAAAAAGGAATTTAATTCCGTATGGAAGCCAGTATTCAGTAGATGTAAATAATGGTTTTCCATACAAGAACTGAAACTACATGCTTCTTTTCTTCCTTTTATATATGATTTCGTTCATATTTCTGGCTTCAGCGAATTCAATGCGTGGGTACAAGGGTTCGACGCCTGGGGGGCGGTAGGAAAACGCATGGGACAAAATGTCGTGGAAAAAAAGCAACAAAGATGAGGACACCGAACCGAATAATTCTCCGAATAATGAAGACGATTGATCTGAAAACTTCAAACGAAATTGAACAAAACGTTTTCTTCACACCCTATTTCACAAATCCATATCAATACCTACATTTTACAAATCCATATTGTTCCCGCCTGGAATGTGGGTCATAGAAAATAAAATTGTATCAATCGGATAGAGACATTTTTATTTATTTATTTTTTATTCCTGCCAAAAAACCGAGTGACATTGCTTTTCAGAAAATTAACGTTTCATAATCGTATAATGGACTCGACTTCGAGAGCGAAGGGTTGGAAGCAGAAACACCGGATGTTCATTCATTTTTAATCACGCAACAATGCGAGAAATCTATTGCCGTCGTTCGGGTCTCTGATTACTGCCACGACAGGGCCAATAAATCACTATTAGTAAAAATAAAAAATTAAAGAAAATACTGTGGAACATATACAGAGGAAACCAAAAAAACATGCACAAAAAAATAGAGAAAATTATCGGATAATGTTCAGTCAAAATGAAAGATGAATTGCTAAAATGTAACCTGATACTAAAAGCAAAAGGCGCCATATTATTCAGCCCTTTAGTAAGACACTTCCTGTGGGCTATCTATCTATCTATCTATCTCTCCGTCTATCTATCTATCTATCTATCTATCTATCTATCTACTCCAGTCTGTTCACGTCTATTTAATCTAAGTATCTATCTATACGTATGTGTATCAGAGAGAGAGAGAGAGAGAGAGAGATAGATAGATAGATAGATAGATAGATAGATAGATAGATAGAGAGAGAGAGAGAGAGAGAGAGAGAGAGAGAGAGGGGGGGGTAATTTTCAATGTATGTGTATAATAATCTAGTTCTGTCCATACCTATCTGTACATGAGTGTAAAAGGTTGTCCAGCTATCCTCTGACCCAGATTATAAACTTGCGCCAGATTTTGCTACGACTGACAGCAAATCTAGGAAGGCAGACGTGAAAAAGGGTTACTTTGGGGGTTGGGGAACGCTCAAAATTGTCTACATAAAATAAAATACGTAATCGCCTGTTCGCTTTACATTTTATCGAATAGCAAGGGAATCCTGTACTAATTTTCATAAACGTCAAGAGCTGCCAAGCAAACTCTCCAAAAATGTGGGGTATCTGTATATTGGTTAGTTAAATTCCTTGAACATATATAAAGATGTAGGTAAATATGACTTTGAAATGCATATTGTTTATGCGTTATGTTTTCATATCCAGACACCGATTTAGATATGATATAAAGAAATATACATATAATCTGACAGAATAATTGTAAATGCGTTATTTGTATTTGAAACACTATTTGAACCGACACCCCGTCTTCATACAGTGAATATACCTGTTGGTCTAGACAGCTTAAATAAAATGGATAATTAAAGAACCTATGTCCAACGACGCTGCTCTTACCATCTGAGCTAACCAGCCAGGTGGTAAGTTTGGGAAATGAATAACTGCTTCATATCCGATTATCGTCTTGTTCATTCACTGTCCATATCTCTTCATGTTTCTCAACGCAAATAATCATATAATAAAGAAATGTAAATATAACCCAAGAAAATAATTGTGAATGCGTTATTTTCACTTGAAACTCTATTTGAACCGACATTCCATTTTTACTGTGTAAAACCCGTGATATCGGTTCAAATAAACTTTTGTCAGCAAATATACTTTCGTCAGCAAATAAAGTGAAAATTAAATAAAATAAACCTCAAATTTGCAGCAAAAGTAAGCGAAGAAACAACGGGCGTATTTGTTAATATACAGAGGTAGGTCTCTCTCTATATAAACGATCGTTTTATATATATATATATATATATATATATATATATATATATATATATATATATATATATATATATATATATATATATATATATATATATATATATATATATATATATATATTATTTGAACTGATATCCTGTAACTACACGGTGAATAAAGTAGATAGAAAAAACAATTAGAAGAAGGGGCTGCTGCAGGATTCGAACGCAGGAGTTCCTTTTCTCGTGATGCAGAACATACCAATTCAGCTAAACAATCAGATGGTTAATTGGATGTCCAAATAACAGTCAAATGACATAAGTTTTGGACGCAGGTTCAAAGCCCTTTTCTTTGATTGTTTACTTAATTTACGCTGTCGAGGGCGAGTGACACAGTTGAATATCAGTTTGAATAGAGTTCCAAATAGAATAGCGCATTCATAATTTCAGATATAGATGTACAAACACGTACACACACATTTGCACACAGATGCACATACATCTATATAAAAGGGGAGAGAGAGAGAGGGAGAGAGAGAGAAGGCGAGAGGGACTTCCCATTTAATCTATATAATGAACAGTGTGACCTTTTCTGCTTGTTTTTCTCTCCGTAACAATGAACTCATTGACAAAGATAACAATTTTGCTGATGGAAATATCTCCTACCCACCATATAGACAATAGACTCTTTCTTTAAATGAATTCAGTCAACTTTTAATAAAACTTAAGATGACGTTGATAAAATCTAAACATTTATTTAATATTATAAGCAGTAGCGAAATAATAAGTCTCAGAATGTGAGGAAATCGCCGGAATTCCACAGAAATACGGGTGTATATTTTCACCAAATTTAGTACAGCCTGCAGTATATGTATACAAAGTCAAGAAAGCTTCACTGCTTCAAATACTGAACAAATTGAAAACTTTTTTTCAAAACCTCTTTGTCATTTCAGTCATATACGTATGTGTTATAAAGAAATAATTTTATAATCCGACAAATAGTTATAAATGCGTTACTTTTTCTGGAACTCTATTTGAACTGACATCCTGTTTTTACACGGTGAAAATATGTCGAACGGCCAAGGCAGCGTAAATAGATAAACAATAAAGAATCAGGCCTCTGCATTGATTATATATTTACACTTCCTCAGCATATTTTCATCGTGTAAAAACGGGGTGTCGGTTCAGTATTTGTTCCCACTAAAAATTACGTTTTTATAATTCTTCTGTTCGATTAATTGTTTATTTCTCAGTCTCTCATTCACTCCACCTCTCTTTTCCTCTCTCTCTCTATTTATGTATATATCCAATTTTCTTTAATTGTTCGATTGTTTATTCTATTTACACTGTCTAAGCCGAGTGACTCATATGTGTAACAAAGGGAAGCAATTTCAAAAAGAGTTTAAAATATAATGCATTTATAATATAGATTATATCCATTTCTTTTGATATATTTTTCTGCATCAGAAACAAAGGCATGGACCGTGAATGAACAACATGAGAATGGAGAGTATAAAGCTTTAAATTGTTGGTAGCGACGATACATACACACACACACACACACACACATATATATATATATATATATATATATATATGTATGTTCTAGCATATACCTATAAAAATGACGGTATAATATACTAATGGACTAGCACTGAGGAGCCTAAAGCTATTTCATTAGGTAATTTATTTTCCATGATTCAATTATTCTAATTTTGAGTTCCATTTGAAAGTCTCAACTCAATTCAAGCTGTCTAAAGGGTGATCAGATATGAATTATTTAGACATAATATCGTGTGAGAAAAGTCACCGCTGATATCGTACGATATGAATTAAAATGTAGAAACTTTTGTTATAAAATATGTATGAATATCAATTAATTCATTACCAAAGTTGAATATTATTTTATCAAACAAAAAAATTCTTCATCTACCATTTCTAACTGCGGAGGTAGAAATGTTATCTACCTCTTGGAATATATCAAATGCAAACTGTAATATATAGGTAAATCGGAGTGGCAATTCCACTTTAGACTCATTAACTACTGGCACATGATTATATTACCCATCCCTCTCCCAGTAGAACAACATTTCTGTACTCCTGGCAACAATTTTGGCACATATACTAGATTTACTATTTGAAAAATAGAAAAAAAAATACACCTCCCGACACGGCTAAAATTCTGAAACTACATGAGGTTATATGGATTAATAGACTCCAAACTCTCTCCCCTAACGGACTCAATACTATACTCAAGAACCCTAACAGCACTGGGTTTCTACCCATGATCTTCTCACTCCTAATTATACAATGCTTGCCCACACCGAATACAATATTTTTACCCCAGTCCATAAATACGCATCATACACCCAACATCATACCACAACCTAATATACATATGATTTTATTCTCCACTATAACCCTACCTATCCTATCTGGACCCTGTCTGCATATAGTAAATGTCACAAACTTATCAATACCTAACTTTCCTTTTATGTAATCAAACGTTGGGAACGTCACACATAATCACCTACATCCTTGATGCTTATGTATTTTACTAGTACTATTCAAAACTATCTAACTTACAATGACCATTAAGGTGACAGAAATGCATTTTCCAACTGATATTTGATCATACATAGCAAGGACCCCCTCTAACTTATATCTCAGATCACCTTAATTATTACTAGGGATAGCCCCGACCCCATAGCCCACCACAGAAATACTCCTCAATGATTTTCAGTATTTCAACCCCATAATTACCAAACCTGACCTTATACACAGACATACTAACAATACATTAGTTTTAGTTTGATATCCATCTATCAATACTGGCAAGTAACTTTCACCCCATCTTCCGTCCTTAGTGATGATGTCACACTTTATAAACACTCCCATCCCAACCCACGCATACATCCTATAGTCCTATATTCATATTCTCTCCCACCCAAGCCAACATGCCTTTTACAAGTATACAATATTTATCTAGATAGATGACCACAGAATAGAATCCACTGGTTTCGTATCATTCATCGCTTTACCTCGCATGATATAATATTGTATGATATTTGATATTGTGCTTGTAGATGTTTGTGACGTGAGGTTGAGTTATATATATATATATATATATATAATATGAACTGTAAAGAGTGAGATGGACTCAGGAGTAAAGTGTTCAGAGGAAAAGTTTTTTTATACTTAGATGTTAATGGTCCAGACATGTTTCGGGATTTTTCCCCATCTTCGGTGTTGTGTGCTGTGTGAGTATGTGTTTTTAGGGTTTAAAGTTCCCATGTGGAACTAGAGTCCACTATCAGGAGCTATGCCTTGTGGGTAAAATATTTTATAAAGGCTGTTGGGGGCATCCTGTTGTGTGAGAGAAAGTCCAGCTAGTCATGAAGTCTTTGGTTGAGCAGCAGCAGTTGGTCTTGGAGAGGGCAAAGTGTGTCAGGGTAGGAGGGAAGTGATATGGAGTTAGATCTTTTGGGTATGTTAGGGATAGTGTAAATGGAGGGTTATATATATATATATATATATGTGTGTGTGTGTGTGTGTGTGCGTGTGTGTATTCACTATATGCATGTGTGTATGTATGGTCATGTTCCTTTGGCTGGGTGTATTTGGATGGTTATGCATTCATGTATGCACCTATGGGCAATTTAGCATATAAACATATTCATGCAACGACTTTATATTACCTTAATAAGTACCTACGTAGCTTAGCATTGGAGTATGACCCGGATTCGAAAATAACCAAGTCAACCAATTCTTAAAAATACTCACCCCCTTGACCAATTATTCCTTCACATTCGAAAAACAGTTCTGATACCGAACGGACTCATCATTATGGCCTCCTATGGACTTTCATTTTTATTTTCAAAGTAAAATAGTTTATGCTAAATTCGTTTTCGATGTAAACCTAACCTTTAAATCACTAAGAGGTACACACATGTTATTGAAGACGAGAAACCTTCCAAAACATGTTTAGCTTACTGATTAATTCATTTGTCCATTAATTAATTAACTAATAGTCTCTATATGCTTTTACTCCAGAGATTTTCTCATCCCCAATAGTTTTTGATTTATTGAATATATACATATATATATATATATAAATTTATCTTAATGTATACTTATATATTAAAGGAAAATGTATTCGTGTCCATGTGTGTATTTTTATATGTACCATTTTGTTGTGAGAAAGAGCAAGAAATGAAGAAGATTTAATTGGCCCTCTTACAGCTCAGTAGATAATTAAAATCAATGATGAAAATTCTACATGCCATAATCAACCAGAACTTCTACTAAAAGCAAACGAACACTGTGATATGAATAGTCAGAGAAGAAGTAGTAATTATATAACTAGACTGAAGATTTGGACTTCGCCTTCATGGCCCAATCTTCTAAAGCATCGTCCATGTAAGACAGGCAGCCTGAACGGGGGAGGCGATTTCATATCGTGTTAAAGGCTACTTTTTTCCTGATTCCTGTTGTTTATTCAAACTGTAGAAGAGTGGATATGCTTAGAATGTTGTGATCATAAGAATCGTGAAATATCCGTGCTTGGCATACATGAATCAGCGTAGCCCTTGCGTGTACCAGAACTATCCTAGAAATTATCAAAAATTATCAACAAAAAAAAAAGAAAAGATTTCTAAACAAAAGTATCTGAAATTATCTTGAAAAATAGATCTTTTATCTAAACTTATCACTGAAAAATACGTCTTCTATCTAAGATTATCTTGAAAAATAGATCTTCTATCTAAAATTACCCTTGGAAAACAGATCTTGAAAAATAGTTATATCTTTAAAAAAAAAGTCGCTAAATATTCATGGAGACCTCAAAAAGCACTTGAAAAAAACATAACAAAAAACCCAAAATGTTTTTTGTTATTGCTTAGTGGTGTGCGCATTCAAATTTCCAAGGTTGTAGCCCAAATAATATGACCATGAATGCCCAGAGATAAATACTGACACTGGGAGGATAAAAGAGGGAAGAATCTGTTGCACACTTGACTGGTTAGACGGCTATTTTTAGTGCCATGATGAATCGATAAAAATCCGTCAAATATTTAACAATGAAAATAATTCATATAATCATGCTGATAAACTATACTGATAGTAGAAACCGTCTACAAGAATTGTCAACATAGGTTTCTTCAATTTTGAAGTCAGTCTGGCTGGCTAAGTATGTATGTATGTATGTATGTATGTATGTATTGTGCGTGCAGGTAAAACCAATGGAAGAACTGAAAATTTGAATATTTCTTTCTTAACATATCTGGAATTAACATTTTTGTCCCTCGCTCTGCAAATAGGCTTTTACTGGTCGTTTCAATTTTTAGTGTAAGTTTATGCTAAATTGGTCCCTTAGTTTGTGTCTGGAAGTATTGATGAATATCTTTTCGAAAATTCGAAGTTTCTTAGTGATCACTTCCCAACAAAAGGTGAAAGAAGTAACTTATTCATTGATAACCCTTTTTTCCGATTTTTTAATTGATCACTCACGTCTCTACCGGGGCTCTTTATACCACAATTGTCCCTTGTCTCAGCTTGTAACATGTAAGTTCAAGTTAGAGGTGACGTCACTCACTTTACCATTCTCGCTCACGGTTCCTGGTATTCCCAAGCGGTCACCTATCTAGATACTGTTGCTATCTTTGGTGACTTTACGATAGCTTATCGTTCAAACGTGATCTGGCCCTAAGCGCTTACGGGTAATATCGGAGGTAAACTCTCCGCCGATGCCTTGACCCGAAGCGTCATTCCTAAGATAATAAACTTGTTGAACTTCGACCGGCGCCGTATGTATGCATTTATGGACAAATAGAAAAAAAATCAATCCCTGGGACGGCGGAATAGATAGATATCGATTACTTATGTCGATAAATATTTTCTTTTCTATGTGCTCAACCCTCTACCTACATACCCACCTTTTGGTGTGCATTTATACTTGCATAGGAATATACAGCCACTAGCGCGCATATTCTGAGTTTTGTCTTTTGAAGATGTAGTCCGATATTATTCTATTATGTAACTTATCTTCTTCAAGTTTAAGAGAATATTTAGCTGGTGTTGTACACAAACACACACACCCAAATATATACATACACACATATTAGCGTTTGTTCATGTGTACATATAACCAGCTATCTAATAAGAGTTTGAGCTCTTATCAGAAAGATGGATAGATCTGAAGATGTACAAACACACAATTGTGTGTTGGTTTGTGAGTGTGTCTGTGAGTGATTACAAGCGTCATACAAACGCTTATATGTATATTGTATATTTATGGTAATGCGTGTATGATCTCTAAAAGTAAGAATGAGTAATTCTGAGAGAGAGAGAGAGAGCGAGACAGACAGACAGGCAGACAGACATAGAGAGGCAGAGAGAGAGAGACAGAGACAGATAGAAAGACAGATAGACAGACAGACGGAAAGACAGAGACAGAGAGCGAGAGCTTTGAAGTAAGATTATGAAAAACATATCACTTGTAAAAGTAAATAAGAACCTCCTCCGCAATTTTCATTCAACTCATGTCTCTTCAGACTTTTCAGATAATTATCTTTTATTCAAGAACTTTCTTCAAACGGAAATGAACGTTTCGTTTAAATTCTCTGGCATAAAAGGCGAATTACTTAAGAACCGGCTCATTTCGATTAGTTTTATTGATATTCTCAGAGTCAGTTTTATGGTTCTCATCTCTTTTAAATTGCTTTAGTTTTCATCCTTACGAGAAACTTCATCATTTCCATGGTTTCATTTATTACTACGGCTGTGGCACTTATGATAGTCCTTATTTAGTATCAATAGTGAATTTGTTGATATTGACTTCTTCTTTTGTTTTATTCACTGCGCATACTTGTGTATCAGTCGAGAAAGAAAGAAAGAAAGAAAAAAAAAGAAACGATGATGTCTTGGGATGTTTCTAATGACCGGATTCCGATGCTCTCAGAGACAGTTTCGTCATCATTTATGCTATCTACAAGACGGTTTTATTGGATGAAATGTTTTAAGGAGGAAAATAGATGGTCAAAAAGATTGGGTATCATATTCATTCGTGTATGAGTCGAGATTTCAATGTTAGGTAAAAACTTGAGCAAAAACGGACTTAGTTTTGAATTCAGGCAACGTGAAAAGGTTTTTGGAACAAATCTTGACCTCAGATATAAGATATATACACCAGTTACTGCCAGTAGTTTGTGTCAAGAATTGTTCACGCTGTTCAAAAGGCGATGTAAGTTATCGACTGATAATCCTCTTTCTTTTAAATTTTTTAATTGATCAGTCCCAACATGGCATGCTACCAGAAGACATTCGACATGTAACAGTTTCTTTTGAGTGATTAATCAGACCTGTTTCTAATTAAAATCAAAATACTGGATTTTTAGAGAAAATCATGTTATATATGTACAAAGGATTTAGAACAGTGTAGAATACGTAAAAATTCAATAAATCTAATTCAAGGCAAGTTATATTTGTTGCATCATTAAAGTAGTTTTTTTTTTTAGCTAAAATTGCTTGAATGTGGGCAATGAAGGTTAAATGACATCATGGACACCTGTGGATGAAATTTCCTGTTTTTTTATATTTCTGTTTTGTCTTTTTTTTCAATTTAAACCTGTTCTTCTACGTATTTTGTTGAGAATGGAAGCACTAATGGAAACTAATGAAGGGATCGTAGAATTACAAGACAAAAGGGAAGTTACGAGACATAAGATGAAAGAGAGGGAGAGAGGGGGTGGAGAAGTTGTTGTCGTAGTGACTGCAGTGGTGGTGGCTGTGGGAGATGTAGGAAACAATGAGATAGAAAAGATCATCAACATAACCTTGAATGTGCAAAAAAAAAGAAAGAGAAAAAGAAGGAAGAAAAGATGAGAAACAAGGAATACTAAGGGAGGAGGGTGAGTTGAACATATAGGAGGAGGAAGAGCAGGAGGAGAAGAAGAAGAAGAAGAAGAAGAAGAAGAAGAAGAAGAAGAAATGACAACAGAAATAAGTACGGAGGAAGAAGGAAAAACAGAGTAAGAATAAGAGAAGGAGAAAAAGAGAGACAAGAAGTATTATGAGGGAGGGAAGGAGAAGGAGGAAAGAAAACAATAAAGAAGAGGGACAGCAACGAGTATAAAGAGAAGAAGAAGAAGAAGAAGAAGAAGAAGAAGAAGAAGAAGAAGAAGAAGAAGAAGAAGAAGAAGAAGAAGAAGAAGAAGAAGAAGAAGGAATGACAACAGAAATAAGTATGGAGGAAGAAGAAGGAGAAACAGAGTAAGAATAAGAGAAGGAGAAAAAGAAAGACAAGAAGTATTATGAGGGAGGAAAGGAGAAAGAGGAAAGAAAACAATAAAGAAGAGAGACAGCAACGAGTATAAAGTGATGATGATGATGAAGAAGAAGAAGAAGAAGAAGAAGAAGAAGAAGAAGAAGAAGAAGAAGAAGAAGAAGACAACAGTTAATTGAAGGAGAGAAAGACAGCAACAACAACATCATTAGGTATAAAGAAAAGTAGAGAAAACAGGAAAGTAGAAAGAGAAAACCAAAGATTATAAAGAAAGAAATGCAATCGCACACGAAATTGACGTAATAAAACTGAATGCAAACGGAGCATTAGTAAGAGTTTATTCTTAGTAACAACATCATTCGAAGATGTAACAATAGAACTGAAGAAAGTAACGCTAATTGCCAAGTCTCTTGTTATGATAGTAAGATTAGTAGTATCAGTAATACAAGTGATCGAGAAGTAACACTTGTTCGTTGGAGCTCAGGGTATTCCGGAATTTAGAACGGAAAGCCTCTAAAAGATTTTGGGTCATTAGCATGATAGTCACGATGTGTATGACTGACGGCTTGGATGATGTTGCAGTGACGTCACTGTGATGTCACAGAATATCATATTATCAGCAGTGGTAATCCTATCTCCATATCTTACGTATGTTTACACCTATCAATCTATCTATATATCTATGCGCAGACAAGAGTTCAATCTCCGGTCGGGACTGTTTTTCTCTTCGTACTAATGCCCTGGAATAAATCCGAATCTTTTCAACCTCGACTGAATCCAAATCTTCTTCCCTCCACCCCGTTATGGCACTGGGCTCGCTAACCTTGGAAAGTTAACCAGTCTAGGAGGAAGACGTCTGATTCCAAACCAGGGAGGGGAGCCTAATTTGACGTCCTTCTGGTCGCTCCCACTGCCATGTTGATTATCTCTCTCTTCTCCGTCATGTGTAATATCAGCAAAACCAAGAGGATGATTCTGATGACGGCATCCAGCGATCTTCACACGCTTCGTCCAGGCATGGGCCCCGAAAGGGAACGTTTCATTGTGTGTAGAGACAGAACGGAGGGCATTCATCTATCTCAAATTTATTCTCATCTACCTATCTTGTCCATCCTGCCTCCTGTCTATCTATAGGAAGTGCAAATAAAAACTTTGGTGGAAGTTGATGATGGAAAAAATTACTAGCACGTAGTTTCCACTGTCTCCTTCGAAGAACTTTCTTGCTTATTTTTATTTTTGTTCTATATTTAGTTTGCACTCAATGTTCCCATATTTTAGGTAGCATCACGTATATTCATTACCTCTGTCAACATAGTTGGAGAGTTGTAAATATTCAGCCTGTCTTTCTTCCCACCTGATCGTCAGTTCACAAGATATCTACAAGAAAACTACATGAATTTCTATTAAATTTTGCCGGAGGGCAGGCAGTGGGCTATGGAAGGAGTGCGAATCCAGGATTCTATTTTGACCAAGAGTTATTTTCCTTGGTTTTTTTCCCCTCAATTCATTTATGTATACGTTTTTGTCTCCCATGCACTATCATCAAAAATACTCGATGAATTTCCAAGTGATTTTGTGTGGGGCGCTGGTAATAGTCCATAAGAGAAGGAGACACTGATTGAATTTAGCAGCAGATTCATCCACAATTACTAATGCCACCAGCAAAGGTATTCGTCTTTTAGGTGTTTCCGTGTTCATACCCATTTTCATTTTGTTCATAATGACATATTTGACCACATGCAAACATACGCAAACATATATATATATATATATATATATATATATATATATATATATATATATATATATATATATATATATATATGGAGTGTTCATTTGAAAATCATTTTTAAGTGAAACATAGTGTACAATTTGAAATAAACCATTGAAAAAAATCTTTAATCAATATATATATATATATATATATATATATATATATATATATATAGTTTAAAGCAAGACACAACATATATATAAGTAGTGGATTTTTATATTGATCATGTTTTGGTTAAAATGATATTTTCCTGATGTGTTTCGGAACTCGTCTCCATCATCATCAGCAACTGATTGAAACTCTCAAAGGGAGACTTTTCAGCAAACCTTAGCATAAATGCTTTAGCTAACCTTCATTCCAAGAACCAGTATGAATTATAGTGAAAAAAAAAACATGCACGGGAAAATTCAATAACAAATATATTCGTATATAATCCGAATTCAAATCCCAATTTCAAGACGAATCTTGATGATCAACCACGATACAAGCAACCGTTCATCGTTGAAATCGGTATACAATGGAACATGTTTGGAGAAGCTACTCCAGACATGATATATATTCACCAGTTACTGTTAGTGAACGATGGAAACGAACTATTTGTATCAGTTGATAAGGAAAAGCTGTTCAATGCCTTGAGCAGCTGAAGTTAACCTAGTCTGGAATTTTCTTTCACCTGTCTCTGGAACCACATGTGATTAGCACCTCGATGCATATCACCTCATGTAACGGTATCAGAGTAGATCCAGAGAAAATAAAAAGTCAGTGATTTTGTACTGAATATATTTCAAGGGGAGAAAAAAAACAAGCCGACGAAGAAAGACAAAAAGATAAAAGCAGGCGTAGAAAGAGGAAGTGGGGGAGGTGAAAGAGAACAAAAAAACAAAAGGGAATAATAATAATAATAATAATAATAATAATAATAATAATAATAATAATAATAATAATAATAATAATAATAATAAGGAGAAGAAGAAGAAGAAGAAGAAGAAGAAGAAGAAGAAGAAGAAGAAGAAGAAGAAGAAGAAGAAGGAAAAGAATCATAATAATAATGATGAAATAGTAGACGTTGCTGTGCCTGCAGACCATAGAGTAAAAAAGAAGGAGGGTGAAAAAAGGGAAAAATACCAGGACCTAGCAAGGGAGTTAAGGAAAATGAGGAACATGGAAACCAGGGTAGTACCGGTCATAGTGGGAGCACTAGGAACTGTCCCCAAAACGCTGAGGGAGAGACTGGAGGAGATCGGGATTAGGGGGAGGATAGAGACCGTACAGACCACAGCGCTTCTTGGAACTGCACGGATACTGAGGAAGGTGCTAGAGATATAAGTACTGCAACGAATATTAGCTCTGTCATGAGATGCGAAAGAGAGAGGAGACGTTAGCTGAAGACCTGAGGAGACTTATTGTCACTCAGCCTTCAGCGATAACCACTGGGCAACCGGTTTGAAACTGTAAATCGTAGAATTACTGCGACCTATGACTACTAGGAGAGGAGGGCTGGAGACTTGAGGAGACTTGCTGTCACTCAAACTCCAGCGGTTACCACCAGGCAACTGGTGTGAGATTCCGAAATAATAATAATAATAATAATAATAATAATAATAATAATAATAATAATGATAATAATAATAATAATAAGAAGAAGAAGAAGAAGAAGAAGAAGATGAAGAAGAAGAAGAAGAAGAAGAAGAAGAAGAAGAAGAAGAAGAAGAAGAAGAAAAAGAAACTGCAATATGTTTGAAACAGATCAGACAATATGAATTTGATTATTCAAATACTCATACGTACATAGAAAGACTCTTTAAATATGCGAAAACCAAGTATTGAATTATGGAAAAAGAAATTTTGGAAAGACCAGCGTAGTGTTTCTCGCTATAGCAAGCATTCTATTTCCAAAAAAAGAATATACATAGACCCACATAAACACATATGAATATTCTAATTACATATATATGTGTGTATGTATATGTACACATACAGATATATACACAAACACACACACACACACACACACATATATATATATATATATATATATATATATATATATATATATATATATATTATTGTGTCATCCACAGACAGCAGCTTTGTTGTATTACAACTCTTCAGTGTGGCTATAGGCTATCCATTATCCCAACTAGTAGGATCGAAACCTTAGCTCCAGGCCCAGAGGCTAGTATCCTCTCTCTATTCCACAGAACTGGACGGTCAGTAAGGTTGAATTCAAGCAATATATTCCCCATCTACCAGAGTGCTCCATTCCACGTTGGAAGAGCATTGCATAAGCCTACAATGAACGAGGTCCCTCACTTGAAGAGTGCTCAACCCTGAATTGGGGGGCGTTAATTATATATATATATATGTATATATATATATATATATATATATATATATATATATATATATATATATATATATATATATATATATATATATAATTACGTAATTTATGAATACGCAAATAATATGATCATCATTATTGAGAAGTGATCGAACACTGAAGAGATTTAGCATAAAATTCATTTTCCCTGATCGGTTTCCTTTTCAAATTTCATGCACAAACAGAGAAATAAGTACGTATTACATCCATCCATCCGTCTATCTATCAATCTATCTATTTGTATATTAATTATTCTTGACCTGACGACGCAGTAATTTTTCCGCTTCAAAGTCCGTTTCTTTTTGCGTTGTTTTCTTTCGCTCGGTTTGAAATTAATCGAACCATAAGGAAATTCTCCAATCAGTCAAGCTTTTCAAGCATTAATTATTGATTCCAGTGACCGGCAACCAACAACTTCCTCTCGTTTTTCGACGATCTGTATTTGCATGTACGTTGTGTGTCTAATGTTCTTGCACTTATATAATAATGATAATAATAAAAAAAAACTACAAAGAAACAAACAAAAGAATATTTTAACCTGTAAGAGTCTCTGAATGAGTATCTCGGCCTTGGGTATATCTTTTCAATACTTTTCCATTGTAATTAGAACATTTGACTTGAGTACTCGTTTCTGCAAAAGTATAAATATCTCAACAGACAATCCCGGCGTATTGTAAAGTGTAATAGTTCGAGTGTCTGTTGTTTTTTGTCAATAATTGCTCAGTCAAGTGTTTAGAATTCATTTGTAGATAATGTAATTGGTGTTTGTTCATACATTTTTGAATTACGCAACTTCGGATATTTTTTTTAATAATTTTTTTTTTTGAGTGATTCTGGTTATTCGAAAATATTTCGCCAATGAAGAATGAGTTCTACTGAAACATAATGAAAAAACAAAAAAAAACCAAACTAGCTATCAGAGGTCTTGCTCTGACACAGCTAATAATTAGTGTGCAAAGACTTTTTCTTTTTCTGCTTTTAAATCTTGATATATTTTATGTATTTCTGCAATAACTCAATCTGTGATCGAACTCACGACGTCAACGAAATTAGTTGGGGCTCACTTGCATATTTATCTATAAGGCTGTGTCAGGCCACAGTTGTTTTTTTCATTGGGGAGGAAAGTGGAGATGGAGGCTTCAGTCTAATACCTATCCTCTCCTAAGTATGATTTCACTTCAACTGAGATTAATTACAGTTCTAAGAATGGCTGACAATCGATGGACATCACGACTCACAACATGGATTCCCCGAGACCATATGCGCAACCGAGGCCGGCAAAATATTAGATGGAGAGATGAACTAGATAAGTTCAGGAAGTACTGGCTCCGTGACGCCCATGATAGAGAAGTGTGGCAAATCCTGGGGAAGGTCTATGTCCAACGACGGACGCTAAAAGACTGATGATGATGATGATGAATGATGAACGTTTTATACGTATTAAACGCTTTTCCCAATCAATGTCCATTCGATTTAAAAAAAAATATTTTTCATACAGTAACGCTTGCAGTAATTCCTGACCATTGACAATATCTTTCTTCCTCCCTTTAATGAATAGCATACAGATTGATCGTTGAAATTAATCAAAACAAATTCTTTTTAAAAATACTGCACAAGCTAAACAAAGACGTCGGAGATGTTGGGGAACTCAGCGGAAAGATTTCTAACACACACACATCGAAATTGTGTGTTTGTAAGATAAATTTCCGTAGATATGTAAAAAGATTTTCGGCTTGGTTCAATCGGCAAGAGAGCCAACAACCGATCACTGATTAGGATTTTGAACACTTGCTGGAAAATGTTCATTTTAAGAATTTTATTTATTATTATTTAAATGAAATATGATTTGCGTATTACTAACATAGTGCACATGCAAGACCTGTCAGTTCAGCCCAGATGGTAAAAGAGCTGCGCAGCAAACACTTGGTCGTGATTTCTATGGTATATATCGGTTTAGTTTAATATGAGGGGCATAAAAAAAGTGAGCTTACTCCCAGGTAAGACTCGTTCTGTAGAAAAAAGAAGTTCGGTGGCAGGTCTATAGTCGGGGTCAACCAGGCCGGTTACTCATGATTTCACCTCCACCTCTAAGTTGTCTTGTATTTTGGCGATCTTTTTGTACTGATGCTTTTCATTATTGATCATGACTCTCCCATATTATTGAACGTGATGGTATAAGCCTACATTTACTAGGAATTCTTTTCGTCTTCAGTTTTAATTGTTTTAGTTCTGAATTAATGAAATAATATGAAGAAAATATACTTGGGTACCATGAAAATGTTTTTAATCGGTATCTTCAAAAAACATACAGTGACAAATAGAAAGCACACAAAGACAGCACACCTCTGCCAACGTCATTGTCAGTAAAAAGTAATCACACATGTAACAACCCTCGAATCTAATTACTTGCTCCATAGCCAATTGTTCTTGCTTCCACAAAATTTCACCATAATTCATTGAGTATCGTGTTGAGAGACAGATGTATATTTCATTTAAAAAAAAAAAAAAAAAAGAAGATTACCAAGAAACTATATGACCATCTTTTAGATATTACTTGGTATCATCGGAGGCATGTCACCCCCTCTGCTCCCACTTCGGTACCGACTAATACTAGAGTTTGACAATACCTGTTACAAAGATAGAGAAGTGACGCTAAACTGCAACCCAGGTTATCCATTATTTTCCCACTGTAATCAGAAATTGATGTAGAAATTATGTACTAGTATTTTGACTCGTTTGTCTACTAATATCAACCCGTGATATCGCGTATTATAAATTCCATTCGGGATATCCAAGATTGCATCAACGAATACAGTATACATAACAATCCACTCCAACTTTTTCTTTATGGGCATTGAAATATCTAGATAACACTAATGCCTGTCGTATATATAACAGAACTCAAAGTACATATATTTCATAAATCTCATGTTGAAGTAATCTTCACCTGCTTTACGATTGAAGCACAGTTTCAGTAATCGAGATATATTGTAAGATATTCCCATTCAAGAGATAAAAACAATTTTCGAGCTTGCCAGGATTCGAACCTGGAATCTTCTGATCCGTAGTCAGACGCGTTATCCATTGCGCCACAAGCCCATATGCTTATTGTGCACACATTAGCCTGATTTGAAGACTTGCTCTCACTTACTCGCCCACGCTTCTCTCACTCTCCTCCTTCCTCTCTTCTTTTGCGGGTTGATGGGAAGTAGGAGACAGGCAGGTGATAAGCAAGCAAGTTAAGACGACCTTTAAGAATAAGAGACCAGCGAACACTTAGGATGATCTCTAGGTAAACATGTGTCAAAATAAGACTTGTGCAGGGGGAAACTCAGGTCATGGTCTACAACTTTCAGATTTGATACACTGCTTTCAGGAATGCTCATTGTAAGCGACCCATTCTCTGTATACCTGGAAATTTTGTCTGACAGGTAAACATTAAGTTTAGCTGGAGACCACAGACCAGAACCGAATATAGGATACCAGTGAGACTGTCTGGGAAAAGTTTCTGCAAGAGTGCCGTCCAAGTATCGTGTTTACATATTCTCTCTTCAGGGAGAAGACGGTTCCGAAAAATTTATTTGAGTTTACGATCAACAGCTTTAGTTGCAATTCACATTCTCAAATTGTGTTGATTCTTCAAATGTTCATGCCTGGAATCCAAACAGTATTTATCCATGAGCATCCACCGAGGCAGGGGTGAACGTGATATCCGTCTCCCGGGTAAGGTCTTCGCAGCTAGGGGGTTGAAAGTTGGAACCTCAGTCAATAAAGGACAATGGTGCTGTATAATCGCTTTGTGTCACCTGAACTTAATGCACCCATATAAAAATATGATTTTATTCTTGGCTGGTAACAGGGATGCCAGTAAGATAAATTCTGTATAAATGCTTTTGCCCCTTGCTCCCTCCTGGAGGGGTATATCCCCCCCCCCTGGAAAAGTGGCAGCAGACGCACATGAATATTTCTGATCTTTGGGAGAAAGTTTTGATTTCTTTAATCAAAGACATATCTTAACGCATTTTTTCTTATTCTTGTGTTAGTTCAGTACGTTACGTGCTTATTTATACAACAGTTCCTCGTGTGTCGGAAGAACATGTTTTATACCACGTCTATGGAAAATGAAACCCGAACAAAAATTGAAACTCTCCAAACCAGGGCTGTGTTGGGGCTCTTAACAGAACGGGGGAAATGCTTGAGATTTCAGGAGACTTGCTGTCACTTGGTACGGAGCAATACCTACCAGATACCCGATGCTTAGAGTGATATATTCGAGAGAAAAAATATATCTGTGTTCGGTTTAAGGGGAAAAAACACTCTTCATTCGTCACTCCATTTTCTCCCTGTTACATTTACGCTTTTAAGAACGTAAATATTTATATAGAAAACTGTGGGAATAAATCATGTTATATCAAGGTGGGTTTGGCTGGGCTAAACGTATCTAGCTCTGGATCAGGTGATGAAAAATATATACCTCTTCTTATATGTCAAGCATTTTGGAACCCCCCCCCCCCAAAAAAAAACAGTGATTTTATTTAATCTTTGCTTAGGTATTTAGGGTTAAAAGCGTAAACATGCAAGTAACATATGCACGCACACACACGTATATATATATATATATACACATATATATATATATATATATATATACACATATATATATATGTATATATATATGTGTATGAATATATATGTGTGTATATATATATATATATATATATATATATATATATATATACATACAAATAAATAAATTAATTAAAAAACTTTTCATCTTGTGACGTTGAAAAGGAACAATGATCGGGTACATGATCTGTGCTATTTCAACTTGTCGTTCAATTACTGTTTAGTATATATTTTTAGGTACTTGTTTCTTGTAATTTAGTTATATTTGTACATATCATTTTATTCTTTATTATGGAGTTCATTACTATATAGAATAGACAATCAAAGAAAATGGGGTTGCTACAGGAATCGAACCTGTAGCCGATAGGGTAGCCACTTTAACGTTACATTGCTCTCACATTGATCTAAACTCCCGTCGATAATACAAAGACCCAAATAACTGTTTCAACTCCAAATTCACATTTTGTTTGTACACCGTCTATATCTGCTCAATTTGTTTCTTTCAACGCAACGATAATTTTCATTAAGAAATGGATATATGGTTCGACAAGATGATTACACTAGGTATAGATACTATCCAATGGTTTGGAGAACTTGAGGCGCAATACGCTTCTCCGTAGATGGAAAAATGGATTGAAAATGATTCTTTATTCTTTTCGGAACAGATGCCGATATGAGTGACAAGACACGAAATATGTTGGCCTACTGGATAGATGAATCCATCGATCGAATTCCCTGGACTTTCGAGTAGCACCTCCATTATATTTAATTTCTTCCATTCATAACATGTTTGCACAGTTTTCAGCATCGCTACATGTGCCTTTGTAGAAATTGGTGTGACCCAACGAAATGCATCAAGCTTATTCTCGTGATAATAATGTATGTTTTTTGAGATGTAACACTTGCCCTATTGGATTCTCTCCTTTTTTCCACACATATGTACATATCTAAATTCATACATCATCATCATCATCATCATCATCATCTCTATGTACAAATACACATATATATGCATGCAGATACACATACACACACATACATATATATATATATATATATATATATATATATATATATATATATATATATCCGGACATACTTAGCACTGTTGGTAAGAGCGTAGCCTGCGCATAATACATATAAATACACACACACACACACAAACACACACACACACACACACAAACACACACACACACACACATATATATATATATATATATATATATATATATATATGTTCACACATATTTATATTTATCCATTTATATATGCATACAGAGATATGAATGAATGGCTTGGCTTTGCGAGCGTCGATTGTTTTGGGTGATATTCTCAGCTGTAGGACCGTGTGCAGAATATCACTCTAGCCTGAGCAATGGATTTTCTAGGTGACGCCAACTTTCCCAGGGTCAACCCCGCCTCTTATGGTCCACTGAAGTGGAACGGATGGGAGCCAGATCCCAAGGTCGCTGGTCTGACAAGTATCCTTTTCCTGACAGATGCCAGATAGCTATAGGTGTTTGCAGCCTGTTTGCAGGTGTATTCTGACAGTAAGGCTAACTTGTGGTTGTTCTGCAGTACATGAATAGTCTGCAGTTGGTGGTTGCTGAGCTGGCTATAAAGTTCTACTGTCCTTTTGAAGGAGGATCGTGACAGTCTGGCTGTCATCCGATTTGAGAACAGAAACTCTGCATAGTGCAGCTCTGTATTTTTCAGCACAGAAGCCTGCAACTTTAAGCACAGATCCCGGACGCTCTAACAAAGCAGATGTGTGCTGACTGTAGAAGTCTGTTTTCCTCCAGGACAGTGACCCGACGGTATAGCAGCCTGGAGCCCAGGCCCGAGTCATACTGTTTACAAAGGGGGGAATGAGGTGCAGACTTTCTGTCCAGTCCAGATTACCTCTCCTGCAAACACAATCTCAATATCATTTCTAAAATAAGTAAAAAAAAAAAATCCCCTTTGCTTATCTATTTAGTATTTCACACGAAGCTTGTTCACCCGGGGTCGGGGTCGCTGGCTTTAATTTGATGTTTCAATATTATTCTGGCTGTATTTCTTTTTTAAAGAATAACGATTGACCTCCTGTATGTCTGAAGAAAGAGATGCACTTTATTTTCTTTTTGTAATTCCAAGCATGGGAAATAAAGTTTGTTTGTGAAATATATATATATATATATATATATATATATATATATATATATATATATATATATATATATATATGTGTGTGTGTGTGTGTGTGTGTGTGAGTGTGTGTGTGTGTGTATGTTTGTGTGTGTATATGTATATGCAAGTTTTCCCGGCACTGACATCTGAACATCGACTTCAGGGCTATGAAAAAACAGACGATGAACCCCCCAAATGAGAATAGAATTACAAATATAAATAAAAATATAACTAAATTGCATGCAACAAGACCCTAAGAATAATTGAAATATAGTTATGGGGAAAGTTGATCCAATTAAAGATGACTTGCATGGCACTTAGTCATAGATACTTAAAGCTTAAATAAATCTATCGTTGAATCATATGAATTATCAATTATACGTTTTGACTAATAAATTTTTTTTTTTTTTGCAGTAAATGGAAAGTTTATTGACTCCAAATACAGGGATATAATAGCACACACACACACGCACACACACACATATGCATCGATCCCATCCCATTGTACTGGATGGGATAATGGATAGTCTATAGCCACACTGAAGAGTTCTAATACAACGAAACAGCTATCTATGGATGACACAATAATCAACGCTCCCTTATTCAGGATTGAGCACTCTTTAAGTGAGGTAACTCGTTCATTATTAGCTTATGCAATGCTCTTCCAACGTAGGAATAGAGCACTGATGGATGGGGAACATATACGTGAATAAACATACTGCTTAAATTCAACCTTACTGACCGGTTGATTTCCGTGGAGCAGAGGTAAGATGCCAGCCTCTGGATTTGAAGTGAAGGTTTTTATCCCACCCCATAGTACTGGATGGGATAATGGATAGTCTATAGCCACACTGAGAAGTTGTAATATAACGAAACAGCTATCCGTGGATGACATAATAATATATGTATATATATGTGTGTGTGAGTGGGAACATTCAAGATTAAATTTGTCTGCCACGGCGCCAGCTAGCTTAAATTCAATTAGCGATGTTGATTTTTAAAAAAACTTTGATTCGATAAAGGACCACTGGGGTCACCATAACAACGTTCCAAGCCATACGCCAATTGTTGTCCATCAGTTTTTGGCGTAAAAATCCCCTAAAACAAAACGAAAGAAAAAAAACAAAAACAAAAACAAAAAAACGTAACAGGCATTTCCCCATCCCCTCTGCCTGATTTTGCATCCTACGACCTTTTCCGTTTCGCCGTGATCATTTTCCGACCGGAGGGGGTTTGACACGATTGAGGAGATCCTGGCTGAATCACAGGACGTGCTCGACACAGTCTCACTCGATGACTTCCAGCAGTGTTAATAAGCCAATCCACGATTCATAAAAAATAACAACAAAAAGCAATCAGGAATGATACAGCAATATTTGCATGAATGAACGTGTACATTTCAATACATCTTGTACCTATACGCACATACGTCGCTGTGCGCGTGTGCAAGTAATGTCATATATATCATTTTATTTATTTTTTTTTAAATCGTAAAATTAGGATCCTTCGATCGAATATAAAAGACAGAAAATAGCAATGAAATCAAGGATGACAGGCGCACTTAAAAAAATCCCCTCAAAGAATCATTTCCTTCGAGGGATCGTGAGGATCCCCAGGGAAAAGAATTACATTATTTTGTTTATTTATTTCAAACGGCACGGAGTTTCACATCTTTTTTTTTTCCCAGTTCTCCTATGTGTTTGGGTATTTTTATTTACAATTGTATCAATTCATGAGATACTTTCTATCTATCAAACCATATTTTATCCGTCTGTTAAATTTCATACGTAGAGTCTTTTACATCAGTCTATCTATCTGTCTATCTATCTATCTATCTATCTATCTATCTATCTATCTATACATATTTATCTATCTATGGATCAGTCTATTTGTTTTAGCATTTTCTTTTGTATCTTGAATTTGCCATATCGAATCCGATTTCCGTTTGTGCCATTCCCACGGAGTTCCTTCCCGAAGAGCGTCAATCTTTTTAGTTAAATTTTGTGTATTTCTCTTCCCATAGTTCAACTATGACTTCACTATAATTCCTGGAAACTCATGCGTGATTTGCAGAACACATTGGCATTCAAAAATGCCCCAATATATTCTAATAAGCACAGCTACATATGTGCATATTAGCACGTAGAATCTTTTGTGTGAATCCCTCCTTATTTTCAAAATAGTTACTTCCTATCAGTTTATTTGAATAAGTCAAAATTTTGGACCCTGTTTGAAGCTGGATGAATAATGGACCAACATCACAAGCCGGTTTGATCAAGAACGGTTTCTTCGTATGTTCAGCTTTCTCTTTCTCAAGAAACAGCGATTATCTCGAACTTACCCCCCTTTGATAATATTTTAGCCAATGTACTCTAGCCTTATCTTGATGTACATTTTATCTTTGATGACATTGAAAACCACATTTCACCCTGTGTCCTACGGAATATGACAGTGTTGATGAAGAACTTAGTAAGTCTTGTTTCTTGAAAATTGTGAGTTCGACGCAATTGGTCATCG
>OY735217.1:20214354-20246854 GCA_963457665.1 Thysanoteuthis rhombus
TTGCTTAAAATCTTCCGTCTTTACGGTTAGTTGGGAAAACTTCATTCATTTCGGAAATGGACCACAAAGTAATCCATGTCTTTGGGAGAATGATAAATCTCTGCATTATCAGAGATTATCATTACCATAAATCATTACCACTGTTCAATATTAGGGCATATAATTAAAGATTTGATGAATGACCTCGATATCTTTCATTCCAAGAGCTTCCCAAACGAGAAACCATTTTGTGAATATATTTCTCGTCTGTTTCATCATTCTTCCCAATTCAACTTTCATATTCTGCTGTTCTTTTCTCTGAAGGGATATCACGAATTTACTTGTGCTTAAATACGGCTTGAATTATTTCGGTTCAGTATTTGTACACACTTGGCATTTTCTTAGTAACATAACCAGAGTTCACCTTTTTTGAAAAAAAGAAATAATTCCTGGATCTGTGCGTAGAAAGAAACTTTCTATTATAACTTTGGCGCTGTTAAAATAACCAAAAGAATTAGATCTTTCTGGTTTTTGTAACATATTTCCAGCAAGGTTTTACCTTCATCACTTGTTTTGGAGCTTGTCGGCTTAAGAAACATTTCATGGTAGAGAAAATTCCGCTGGAACTATATTTCGCTATGGGTGTCTGTCGTTGTCATCCTCGTCAACGTTGTCACCTTTTTTTAGCAATTGGATGACTTCGCTATACCTGAAAATGTTTCCATGAAATTTTGTATGTACGCTTGAGGATAGATTCTACAAGGGCGATGGTGAGATTTGGCTGATCCGATTCTTTGTTTAGATCACATAAGCATCAAAAATCGAGTATATGGGAATTAACAGTCCTAGTGAACAATTAATTGACACACTCTCCCTATTTCAATCGTTTACAGTCGGGGAACCTCATTCTTTTTTTAGATTCTTTTTACTAATATAACTTGGTGCTGCGTACAATTGCTTTGTGCAGTTTGACTTGGCCCAGACTTCCATTTGCAGGACAAACGTTGCAGTCATCGTTTTGTGTTTTGGCTCGGCTTAGCCAAGTCAATTGCAAACGAGAACAACCGGAATCTGAAAATAAATCTTTTTACTTATTTTATTTTTTATCAAAAGGCGATTGTCTGAATCAAGACTAACCTTTAACCGATCTAACCATTACTTCAAAATGAATAACTAGGCTCGGTAACGACCCTCTTAGCATCTGGAGTGGTAAGCCTTTCTCAGCTAGTCGATGAGCAACAAGGACAAAATGATAATGACAATAGTCTGAGAGGATCTATGTCTAATGATAATTCCTCATCTCAAAAATCCAGACAGAAAGAAGAAAAAAAGTATTCTTATTTGAAAATAGAGAATGCCCGAGGGCGTCAGGCAAAAGCCGTCAGATTGTCCTCTTTATCCATCTCCAATCTTTTCCCCCCACACCTAACCCCACTTCATGGCATTTTTTGGCACCGACTTAATCCTATAATTCATTAATAGTGAATGGCGAGACGAGAGCCGGGTGTTGTTGTCACAGAGAGGAAGAGGTGAGGTGTCTACAGAGGAAGAAAAAAAAAAAAAAACTGCTTCGGGCGATAGATGATGTTTGTGCTTCTTTCAAAACTATTCAAGTAGTGAAACAGGGACTGTAGAAGAATAGTAACCGAACAGGCGTATGCAAAGACCCCCACCCCCCAAAAAAAAGCAGAACAAAAAGAAACAATAGAAAAAAAACAAAAAACCCCAAACGAAACAAGACATATAAGATAGAAAAAAAATGACTATGGGTTTAAAGAGGAGGCGTGAAAGTAGAATAGAAAGAAAGATGTCGAGGAGCCCAACATTTTATACTCTGTTGCATTGACTATAATGTTTATTCTAAATCTCCACGTCTTTTCTTTCCTCCCTTTATTTGCCTGTCTTCTTCGTATGACATTGTGCAGAAGACCAAAGAATTTCTGTTGACACTCATTCGCACCAGCACCAGAAAAAAAAGGCATTTTATTCTTCAAGACATCGATTGCAATGTAATGCCGAGTTTTCCTTCTGTTTCTTTTTTTGGTTGCTCTAAATATTTAGTTTTGGAGCTCTGTCTGGAGGGCATTTTAGTGCCCAGTAAAAACACCAGCTGCGTATTCAAAACAGAATGCTCCATCAATCTGGCCTCGCACCAGACCTGACATTAGATCAACAAATATTAAAAAAACTAGATAGAATATACCGCCCAAAATGACGGGATTATGTATGGATCAGCCCTAAAAGCCTAAAGCTTGTTTATTAATTAATTGGTTTTAAATAATTCAAGTATCACCATTTTACATTTTATTCAAAAGTCCCAACTCATCTGGACCTATTTTAAAGAGTGATCAGACATGAGGTCTAAGGAGTTCCTATGGCGTAATTTCTATAGTTAGTTCATAATAGAAAGGTAAATCAACCGATGGGATCATCCATTTGAGCACAAACAAACAAACAACCAACCAACCAAACAAACAAACAAACAGAAATATAAACAAACAAACAATCAGAAAAAATCGCATATAAGCTCATTATATAAATAGATAGGATTTTCACATTCTTTAAAATGCCAAGAAATGTGTAAGAGAGTAAGTACTCGTAAACCCTGAACATAGAAAAAGGAAACGTGAACAATTCGCTGACTTGCTAAAGTGTGTATAATTCAAGCCAGGATTATCAAATTTTTTTTCTATATTTTTTAATGTACATAGGGCCGTGCTTTATCTCCTAACTCCTCACGGACCGAACAATGATCTCAAATAGAATTGAAAACAAAAAACAGGAATCTAAAGTTCAAGGTTTTACGACGAGAAACCTACTCGAGTTTGTTCACACATTTTCATTAAAATTACAGGAAAATCCATTGTTGTACATGCTTCGTATCCTATGCAACATCCATTTTACTCCCAATTTATTAATACAATTAGGTTTTATCACCGAAGCTGTATTGATCAATCTTCTTGCGAAGACGGGATAACAAAATGCCTTTTTGATGGGTAAATCCAAACAGACTTGAGTGTGTATGTTGATGTGAATTGGAAATATTCAGGTTCCATCTACATATTGCTGAAAGTGTCAGAGCGCAACTCTCACTATATCCCTTTCGTGCTATGGGGAGGGGATTATTGGGGGATAGATCACCAGGATCCAGGTTCGCCTTTCCTGTATCGTGTCTTGCCTTGAAGACGAAAAACAACTGATCTCTGTCACGATAACAAAAACCGATGTTTAAATGCTTAAAGCTTAGCAAAGCAGTTTTGTTATGGACCACGTGTCAATGATGCTTTTTGCAATCGATCACTTACTTACTAACGTAACAGTTGTGCAACGATTTATAACGAACAATCCTGAGCTTCATCAGACGAAACCTTAAATAAAAAAGAAGTGAGGATAGGGGAAAACATAGAACTGTGTTACAGAAGATGCTTGGAGAACGAATCGGCTGAATCGTTGCAAGATACTAACATGAATAATTTACGAAATAAAGACTATACTTGCGAAATGTGGTCATCAAAACCACAAAAAATTACTGGTTTGAATACGTCTTGGAAAAGAAACAATACGACTTCAGTCAATACGAAACATTTCAGAAAGTGAACGGACTGAAATCTTCCACATATTCGATGTGTCATAGGGAGGCAAAGACTGCAATGTCGTTACTTTTGTCTGTTCCCTTTCACTATCCTTCATTTTACATGAGCACTCTATCACACCAAACTTCCGGCTTGCCAGGCCCGTCAAAGAGACAGAGTCTCCCTCCCCCAAATAAAAAAGATGGAGGAGGAGCAGAAAGGCCCTAACCTGTCACGCTGGCGCATGGTATATCGAAAGGAGCGAAGAGATGAATATATGCCTTTCTCGAGGGCATTAGTGCAGCGTGAGCACAAAACTCAGCTTGAGTTTGAACTTGGCTAACCAATCCCTTTTTACAAGCATTTAACCACTCGGCCACCTCCACTCAATTGTATCTGAGAAAATAAATCGGAAAAATACATAGAATGAAAAAAATGCTTTATTTCCGGACATCCAATAATATCAATTTTAGAGAGTAGACATTTGTCTCTTCATTTCCACTGAACTTTATCTTATTCAACTTGAGCGATCTACCATAATCTACTTCCGGCTTGCAATGCCAGTTGAAAATATATACACCCTGCTCAACCAAACATCATACATTTTGGAGAATACACCAGCCGGGATTTATGACCAGAACTATGAATACAAGAATTTTAGTCGGAAAAAGTAAATAGAATGATAACAGTGCTTTATCTCAAGACTCTCATGGAAAAAACAATTTTTGCTTCATCTTCCCCGAATCAGTATTTGCTGTTTGAAAGTTTGGTTGATAAGAATCATTATGAAATTGAGTGAATCTGGTAAGTTCATAGCATATTCTACACGAATGAAGGGTTAAGAAAGATGAATTTTTGAATTGTTTCAAGAATATTTTTTTTCTGCAATAGAAACATTTACTAACCTGAAACCCGTAAGAAATCAATACATAAGTGGAAAACTTTCCATCTCGTGAGAAAAAGTTTTGCACTTAAACCTGAATCAGCTTAAAAAAAATATGCTAGGTTGAAAGAGGTGAGTCGTAGTAGACTTTGATACTAGATTGTTAATTATGTGAGTATACAGAGTTTTACTGTCATTATTCTTTGTATTTTCATGTGTTTCAATTGAGGTGTGGCTACCTTGGCGCGTATGTGTCTGTACATTTCATACTGAATATGTTCATGCTTAACATTTTTTGTATACTAGAATATACCCATCCAAAGTGACAGGTTATTTCTGTATGGATCGGCATTAAGGAACCTAAAGCGTTTCCATAAGGTAATTCATTTTCAATAATTCAATTATCCTAATTACAAGTTTTTTTAAGTCTCAACTTAACTCAAGCTATTTCAATGTGTGATCAGACATGAACTCTTAAGAGTTTCTATGACGTAATTTCAATTGTTATGCCCTAATTGGAAAGTAAATCAACTAATGAGATCTTCCCATTTGAACGCTACCAGGCAGGAATACAAATAGATAATCAGAAAGAATTGCATATAAGCTCATTATATATATATATATATATATATATATATATATATATATATATATATATATATATATATATATATTGTAAGCTCATGCAATGCTCTTCCATAGGAATAGAACACTCTGGTGGATGTGGAATTTATGCTAAAATAAATACATCGCCTAAATTCAACCTTACTGACTGTCCAGTTCCGTGGAGGAAAGGTAGGATACTGGCACTGGCCTCCGGGTCCGAAGCGAAGATTTCAATCCTGTCTCGTGATACTGGTTGGGATAATGGATAGTCTATAGCCACACTGAAGAATTGTAATACAAAGAAACAGCTGTCTGTGAACGACATATATATAAATATAAATATATATATATATATATATATATATATATATATATATATATATATATATATATATATTATCGGCTTTGGAAATTTCAGCTTTATCATGTATATAAATACAAATCAGGAATACAATTTAATATGATACAATATCCGATGTGTATTGGGTCTATTTATTGAAGAACTCGTTAATCTAACATTAGACACTAGGCTGGTCGAGAATAGAGCTTAAAATATCATAAAGTAAGGATTTGGTGCACAAACATGGAGGAAGACCCAAGAACCTAGATGAATACACCCCACCAAAAATGTCCTAAATAGGAATCTAAAATAAACCGAATCATTCTCTGGAAAAAGTCCAAACTGGGCAAAAACATAATGTTTGTGTTGCAAAACCTTATTTCATTTATATATATATATATATATATATATATAGAGAGAGAGAGAGAGATAGAGATATATATAGCGAGAGACCATCTGACAATTGCAACTGGTATGAAACTTAGTCACCGTGAATAACAGGATTCTCTATGTACAGAAACACATACACGCATATATATATATATATATATATATATATATATATATATATATATATATATATATATATATATATGTGTGTGTGTGTGTGTGTGTGTTTTTTTCTGCAATAACCCATCAGATGAAAATACAAATACTTAATTTTTTTTCATGAGTATTAACTAGTTATTTAATATCCCTGTTTTGTCAGTTATGCTTTCCCCAATTCGTGAACCCTGAAAATCCATTCACCTATTATTTTCAATGTATTGCTTTAGTAAAAATCATTTACGATGTTTTGTATAGTAAAGTCATCAACAGCGACATTCCTTTAATCAACGAAGCAAAGGAAAATGTCTATAGCGCATTTTCAAAGAGTTAGGAAAACAATTGCGTCGATTTTGATCACAGTTTCAGAACACTGTGATTAGTCTTGGAGATTTGAGAGAACTAACACGACCCTGACCCAAAATGCCACTCCTGTGACCTGCATGGAGAAGCAATAAGCCACCCAGTATCTGGTTTTTCTGTTTGAACTCCTTGAGAATATGTCAAGGCATGACAGAGTGGGTCAATACATTAGAAAAGCTGCAAGCATTACGGAAAACCCACCGACAATAACCGGAATAAACATCAACCAGATCTAATAACTGGAAGGCAGAATACCTCGATACTATGAGATTTTGCAATAAATACTGACAGGACTATCAAAGCAAATATACTCGATACAGTAATCAAGGACCACCACAAAAGAACTTGCCTTTCAATTGACTTCAATGTGCTCTCTGATCGAAACATATCAGCAAAGGAGATTATAAAACTAGGCAAGCACAAGGACCTTCAAATCGTAGTACACAAAATGTGGTGCTTAGAAGCACAGACTGTCCCCGGGGCATTGGGAATGATAACGAAAGGCACTGAGAAACATCTCGCCCAAATTTCTTCTTTCCATCAAATCCAGAAAATAGTGCTTGCAGGAACTGTCCATTTATAGAGAAGAGCACTATCATCTGTTATATACTTATGTAAAGTGGAACACACGCAAAAAAAATGCATCGCATGAAATAAGACTGCAACACACAGATATCGTTGACTTGCCAACATTTCCACTAATAGCCATAATAAGTAATACTAGTAGATAAAATGATAATAACAGAAAATTATAATAGTCATTTGTTCTGTGTGCATCGCATCCCATCTCTCTCTCTCTCTCTCTCTCTCTTTCTCTCTCTCTCTTTAGTATTACAAATCGTAACCCAATGACACTGATTCTTTTTGTTTCAACATTCAATCAATTTTCCCGCCATTTTAGGTCATGCCGGAACCCAATACCCACTCACTTCCGCTACACTCCATCGCCTTTTCCGTCGGCCATTGACTGACTTCATGAATTCGCCTCTGAAGTCTATTCTATTAAAATAATCTAATCACGATAAAGAGAAGAAAATTAAAATGTGAATTGAAAGACTGCGAATCAAAAGGCTGAAGAATGAGAAAAAGGAAGTCGTGGTTTCGTATAATGCAAAATCATTACGAGGCTCTGATTATTATTATTATTATTATTATTATTATTATTATTATTATTATTATTATTATTATTATTATTATTATTTTCTTTTGTCTATAGAAAGAAAGATATTTTTCAACGGTAAATCGAGATGAAAGAGTGATGTAAGTGCATCCGTTTTGTTTTTTTTCGATTGCAGACATTATTATCGATGTGGGTCATTCGGTTTCATGCATTACGACTTCATGATTAGCGCAAACAGTATTTCATACGAGCAAAGAGGCCCGACTAACGCACATCTACACACTTACACACACTCGCATAGCAAGAAGAGTCGGGAAGGGTCAATCGCCCCGAGGTACCGGTGAAAAATTCAACCCTGGCCTCTGATTCTTGGTAACTAATATGCCCTCCCATTGGATATAGTGTAATTGCTCCCAGGCACTGTTTTTTCCCTTCGGGTTACGAACACACACACACACGCACACACACATCTACATACATACATACATACATACATACATATATGTATATATTGTAGATTAAATTCTCCATTATGTCGGATAAATCTCTCACACACACACACACACACACACATATACACATATATATATATATATATATATATATATATATTGTAGATTAAATTCTCCATTATGTCGGATAAATCTCTCACACACACACACACACACACACACACATATACACACATATATATATATATATATATATATATATATATATATATATATATATATATATATATATATATCTTATTTGTAATGTCAGAATTTACGGCCAGAAAAAAATACCAAAAATTCAATTTAACCAGAATTCGATTGTTAACACACATCTAATCCTTATTGATTATCTTTGCCAGCGATTCCTATGTCTTAGAGAATCTTTTTTTGGTTTAGAAGAAATTAATATTGAGAAGGCAGTTTCCACGCACGTCTTCATTTGTTTCAAGAACTACTCCATCAAGATGAATCTGTAAACTCTAATATTGGTAGTAGAGATCAGATGGAATTAAATCTCTGAATGAAATCTTTTGAAGCATATATATACTATTTTCTTCTAAACCAAATGACTACGACCAAAAAAAAGATCCTCTTAGACATGGGAATTGCTGGAAAAGATAATTGTTAATAATTAAATGTATGTCAAAAAACAAATTATACATATATATATATATATATATATATATATATATATATATATATATATATATATATATATATATACACATAGCGAGGAAAAGGATGAGATTTGTTTGACATAATGTTGATGGGAAAACACACCTTAGTGAATAAGCAAACTGGGCCTGCTTCCTCTGTTTAAATACTCAAACAGCTAATAATAGATGACTGATGTAATTGTAACATTCGGAGTGGACCATCCCAATGCAATCCCACAAAATATATACCAAAAACTTCCTTAGATTGGGATTCAATTTGGGTCGTGCTTTAGCATATTTGCTTTCACTGAACGATTGACAGCGTCGCATTATATTCTTCTGAAATGCCTATTTTTTATCTTCTGTCAATAATCAGTCAAAAGAGACGTCAAGTTGCTTTCAAGAAAGTGCATAGAATACCGATTGTTCCCTCTTACTTCATATTTTACTTCTGTCAGCTCACGAGGGTCAATTTTCTTGAGTTAAGGCGCTCCTACGTGACATTGCAGAAGACGGCGATCTGATGATAGGCTCGGATAGTGGTTTTGAGTCAATTTTTCAAGTTCAAACAAAAGGAGACGATCACTAAACTAAACAAGATAATCCGTTTGCGATGCAGTTTCAAGCTGTATAACCTTTTATGTACCCTTTCAAAAATCTTGGGCAGTTCCTTTCATTTGAAGTAACTATTCTATGACCTCTTCTGAATTCATAGATCGTCACACGTCTTCTGTCGTAGACGAGTCCATCTTTAGGAGGGTCAAATCAGTATCTATGTTAGTTGAACCGTACTAAGACGACGTAAATTAATTGTTTGTAGCTACATGAACACGTTCTGCGAAAATGTCGTTCAATCAATCACAGTGAAATTTCGGACATTACTTATGGAATACGGAGGTAGATGACATCTACTAATTGCCCGCACACATCATCTGGGACCTGGATATTAAGACTAAGCCTCTGTGTATGTTTGTGTGTGTGAGTTCCCAAGCGCACACGTGTGTGCGTGTGAGCTTAGATACGTGTGTGTGTGTATGTGTGTGTGTGTGTGCGTGTGTGTGTATACAGGCTATTTGAGTTGAGTGAATATCCCCCTTAATGACCATTAGGGCAATTTAGCCTCATATTTATAAGAGAATTCTAATTGAATTTTATTTATGAAATTTTAATTTTAAAAATTCAGTTTTGATTTAATCTAATTCAACTTAAGCAACACACAAGCAAAATCATTCACTGACCTAAATATATTTATTTATCAGACGTTGAATACATTTAGAATGCTAGTGTTAAAACTGATTACAACCAGATGTACGGTCGAAAACGTTATATCACAACGTTTTGAAGAATGTTTACATTCATCAGATTCATGCATTCTCTGGTGCACAAGCACTAAGGAAACTAAAAAATTAGAAAACATCCCAAATATATCACCTCCAATTAAACATATGTATGTATGTAAACTGTATTCGTGGACAATACAATTCTGCTTTTACAAGTAAAAAGCATAGAATTTTTAGCGTGCAAAGCAATGTCCATTTTATTGCGTGGAAGGTATGAAATAACCAGTTTTCATTTTGCCTCTTAGATGCCATGGTAGACCTTTGATTGTGATAACTTTAACCCCTTGGAAAGGGACAACGGCAATTGAACTTCATAACAATGAATGAAATTACAAATATAAATAAATTACAGGCACCAAAATCCTCAAATCAAATAATGTAATAGTAATGATATAACACATCGAAGTGCCCCTGGGTAGATAAAAAATGACTTGTGTAGTTCATGATCGTGGAGACTTTTGGAATATATAAAAATTGACGATCAAAAATATTTTCCTCTCCAGCATCACAAAATTGAAACTTTTCATGATTATATATATATATATCAACAAAGGAGGAGATTATGTTGAAAAATGTTTGTTGTGTAAAATAAATACTTTTTCCATCATTACGGTCCGAACTTATTGATGTACAAACGTGTTCGTATATAACGAGTTTTGTATCTCATTTACAGTGAAATTCCATCTGTTTCAAACAGTTGAATGAAGACATTTTGGAACCCCCAACACACACGTATACGTATATATTCAAAACGATTGATGGGCAATTTGTATCGACTCTATTTCTTCCAGCACCCCGTAGTCAATGAATGTTCAAACATTCATTGGCATACATGCTGACAGGTTGTGTACGTATATAACGAGTTCAGTGTCTCAGTTAACATAAAAATCCTATCTGTTCCAACCGGTGGAATGTGCACTATTGAATATATATATATATATATATATATATATATATATATATATATATATATATATATATATATATATATATATATATATATATATATATATAAACATTCAAAACTATCGATGAACGATTTGTATTGACTCTATTCTTTCAAGCACCCTGTAGTCAATGCTCAAATCTTCACTGGCATACATGCCGACAGGTTGTCAGTCCTTTGCAATTTCTTGAAAGAAAATGCACAATTCTCATTGCCTTTTAGGGAGGCATGTAGTGCAATCGGCATTTGTTCAAAATGTACAAACTTTAGTTCAGCTGTTTTGTTCCTCTTTCGACGCGTAAGATTCGCGCGCTCCGAGTCCCCATGAAAAACGCGTATTCGTGTATCAACTTCGTGACTCTGCTCTTTCGAATTGGTTCTGAAGGAAATGCGTTTATTTCCTTCTTTTATAAAAATAACTCGCTTGCATTAAGGAAAAAAAAAGAGGGAAAATCGAAGAATTTTCAGGTTTTCTTTCGTTTTTTTTGTTTTGCCTTTTCGATGTGTGAACAGCAGAAAAGTGGGAAGAAGATGTTTTCACGTCTTAAGATGGCAGAATCACAGTGAGAACGGATTCAAAAGACTTACACCTAGCAAACTCGAAAGTACTCACACAGTGCATACCTCAGCCAATCCCATCATCAGTAAAAAAAAAAAAAAAATGAAAAAAGGTTCAACAAATAATTACGATGCAGGAGAGATAACTGTGAAAAATCCCTGGATCCGACCCAAAATTTTGTTAATTCTCTTCAATGGTCTACCCGTAGACAAAATGTAATTGGAATTCATTCAGAACCTCTGGAGATATTGTTTGGGAAAACATGACTGAATACATAAATGGAGAAAAAGAATTATAAACATGGACAGAAATGAGACTGGGCAATTGTATGTTCGTTTCTTGCAATTTCAAGAAAAGTGAATAAGCAAAAAGTAGATCCCAGTTAAATCAAGGTATTTTTTGCATATTCCTTAGGCTTATTCTTCTTTTGAATGGCATTTAATTAAACTCAACGAATTATCAAAATCTTTCTGCATTTTCCCAGCTAGCTGGGCAAACATAACTGAATTCATACAAGTAGAAAATAAATTGAAAATAAATCCCTCAAACGAAAAAGAATTATGGATCCTTCCCAAAATCTGATCACTTTTTCCTCGCCCCATAATCTCTCTTCCAGAAATTTTCATCGAAATTTTATTCATTTATTCATTTTGGGACATATCTTAGGAACATATACGTACGATGACGATAGACCATACGTCTGCATTGAAATCCATTCAGATCTGTTGGAGATATGATGCACTGTCTATATATAGCTGCGATGCAGGGGGAGATAAATTCCTCGATCCGACCTAAAAATTTAATCACTCCTTTAGTTGCTCATTACTGACCCTTCCATAAAGGTCCAATAAAATTCATTGAGAAGTTTTGGAGATATGTATACATGTACCCTCTCCAACATCGTTGCCAGATGTTTATGAATAAACGAATTATCATCACTCTGTAAATAGCAATGATAAATATATTGATGTAGGGTTGAGACTGTGAATAAATGAAACATTTTGTGTCTCTCCATGAATGGAAATTTCTAATATAATCAACACCCCTGGTATAACCTTGGAATGAAAGTAGCAAAATCAGCTCGTAGAATATGTATATTGATTGCTGAAAGTGAATTCATTGACTGTATTTCCCCAAAGTTGTTCAGGAGACTAACAACTGGAAATGAATGACTTAGATATGCATCTTGTAAGGGAAATAAATGTATGTTTATGTATAAAAAATACTTATGTATATATGTATCACATGTGCAGCCGCGTCAATCGAGCTAGAAGGCTGAAAACTTGGACATTTGCTCCATGGCAAGAAGAAAACTTCTTTTTAAAACATCCCCCCTAAATAGTTTTTTTTCAGTGCGGGAGCTCAATACGCAATGTAGGTTTTGGCTAAATTGGTCACTTTATTTGTTTTTGGCAGCATACACATTTATTTTTTTTTAAATTTTGATTTATTTCAGTGATCAATGACCAACAAATGCTAGAAAAATAACTTATCTATTGATCACCCCTTTCTACAATTCGTCCGTTGATAACTTCTCACACGACATGCTGCCAAAGATATAGGTTTCTATCGAGTAACTGAACAAACCTATTTATATATCTATCTATTTATCGATTTTCACTCTTGTAAGCCATTTATGCATAGATATCGATAACATCTTTCCCCAAGTAATTGCTGCTGGTATTTGAATACAGCCAAATGGAAGAATGAAGAGCAAGGAAAATAGCCATAGGGTGATTGGTGCAACATAGTCTTACACAAAGGATGCGTTTGGGAACCCTCGAGTTGACCTTGGAAAAGTTGAATGAAGAGCCCCACTTATATGCATTCAATTAGATATACACAAGCTTATTCCTTGCAGATGCAAACAGTTGTTGAACCAATTCATTCACCGAGCTGTTCACTAAGAAGTTACACATAAACATTAATGCATATCTTTTGCACACCTTTTTCACGTCTTTCCCAAACATGGACAGAAATGAGACTGAGCAATTGTATGTTTGTTTCTTGCAATTTCAAGAAAAGCGAACAAGCAAAAAGTAGATCAGGGTTAAATCAAAGAATTTTTGCATATTCCTTGGGTTTATTCTTCTTTTAAATGGCATTTAATTAAACTCAACAAAATGTCAAAATCTTTCCGTATTTTCTTTGCAAGCTGGCCTTATTGAAATCGATAGAATTGCAAAATGTGGACCCTAAACCTTTTTTCTGCCATTTTGTTTCTCAATTTCAACAAGGTTCAAGGTTGGGATTCAAAGGCCAAGACTAATTCTCTGATATCTCAGTGAAAATAAGAAACGAGAAATAATATGTATTATTTTTATGTCGTTCATTTCTACGTATATAGGTCACACTTTTTGGTCTCCATGTCTTATTGATTAAGTTGTTTGATTGGTGCATATCACATGAAATGATAATAATATCGTTAACCTTCATCACCAATGCAATTAGAAGGGGCGCTAAGTCACTGTTCTGCATGTAAAAAGAGTCTGAACTAATTGCAATTACACAATTAACGGCACGTGTATTAATTCTTGTGTAGTTTAATGAAATTCCATTATATATATATATATATATATATATATATATATATATATATATATATATATATATATTTAAAAACGTCTTTCGAAAACTATAGGATGAGACGTGAACCTGAACTAGTGTGGACAGTGAACCAATTGAAATGATTAATTAAAATTGAAAACAAAAAGTTAAGGATATTAATCAGGATAATTCATAGAATTAAACAGTTTGATTATTTTCATAATTTTGACACTTCCCCTTTTCAAATACTTCACCTTTTTAAAACATTGTCTGAATTTGAGGCAAGTTAAACCGAATTTCATCCAATTAGCCTGCATTGAAATTAGAGTCAGATGACCGTAATAATCCGTCGAGACATTTTAAATTGAATTATTGAAATACTATAATGCTATTATTTTCGAACGCCTTGTCGGAGAAAGTATGGCAAGAATCTGCATACATTTACATTGACACTTAAAAGGTGAAGATGAACTTAAAAAAATATGATTGCAAGCCTTTTGTTTGATTCCTTCCGGAAGTTTTTCATATCATTAACCGTTTCAATCGATATACATCTATCTCATCTTGTCGTTATAGCTATGTATCGATCTCGTTGTTAATATCTATCAACATTTAATAAGGTTAATTTACGAAGGTGTATAATATTCGATTAAGTCAATCGCTCAGAAAAGATATTATGTTCAGAAAAATATTTGTTGTGTATTTCTTCATCATTTGGCAACAGATTTACAGATTTATCAACGTAATCCGTCCAAGAGCCGCAAGGATAGACAACCAGTGAGAATCAAGCTCAGTACGTAAAAGTAATGGCCTGCTACTCTAGCTGGAAAGCCATTCCCCAAGGGCTATATGTCAAGTATTTCTAAGCGTAGTTTAGTCTAGTGCAAGGCCATTAATGAAGCAAGCAGTGAGGTGAGATTCGAACTCTATTCTAATTAATTAGATTTTAAGATTGCTGATAATCACGTCACGATAGGCGACCATGGATTTTGTCGGATATGAATGGCTCCCACTCTGCCCCAATAGACAATGGAACAACACTGGGATGTTGTATCCTGGGCGTATGCTTGGGCAGAGCAATGTAGATCCTTAGATGCCCAGTTGCCATAATTCCCGTTGATGTAGTCCAGAGGAATGCAGAGAGCAATACTTCCGACATCACTTTGGCAGCAAAAGCTCCAGAATGGACATCAAACTAGACGTCTAATCATCTTGATGGTATCCAGCCCCTGGTTGGGAATCACAGTTGTCCATCTACATAGGCTAGAGAGCTCAAACTGCCCTGACATTTGACCCATGGATTGAGCTGGAAGAGAGAAGAATTCATACCTTTTTCAATGACATTAGTGCAAAGTAAACATAAACAGCCCCGACTGGGGTTCGAACTCGTGTCTCCAGTTACATTACCAATCACCCCAGATGTTAGACGTATCTCCTTTTATTCGATAGCAGTATTATGAAATTTGAATTCGTCACCGCTTTTCACTTTCATGGACATATGACACTTCCTTTTCGTCTCTACAGTTTTCTAGCTCTCATATTTATTCATAAATATTGTTCTATTTTCTCTTCTCGCCTTTTTTTTCTTTCTACATGAGAACATCCGCCATTCCCATAATGCTTTTTAGCTTTACATTTACAAGAATTAAATAACAATAGGGAATCGAGGAAGAAGAAAAAAAAATCCTAGTCACACAACAAGGAAACAAAAATCAGAAAAAAAACGTAAAACAAAAATTCCCAAACTTGCAAACTCACCAATCAGCCAACGAATTTTGTTGGCCTTTGTTTCTTAGAAACGCCTCAAGACACGTGAAATGCCCAAGTAAAAACATAATTCCGGTTGACGATAAACAAAGCATTGTTTGCTGAGACACGAAACCGTAGTTGTCAAGCAAAGAAATCCGAAGCTCTAGTTATTTTTGACATAGGCAGGCAGATAAACATCCTCTTTGATCTGTTGTTTTGTTTTAAAAATTAACCCTTTGGTAATCGAACATTCTCCTTCCCCGACTTTTGTAAAAATCATATTTACCGATTGTCGAAACTTACACCCACCGTTGCTGTGAAATATATAAATAGATAAGTAATCCGTGGTATCATTTATCCATATATATATATATATATATATATATGTGTGTGTGTGTGTGTGTGTGTTCCTAGTAATGTGTCTTGCTTGCGAAGCGATGAAAGAGCTGATTCTATTTGATCACGGACTATAACGTTATGATTAGTTAGTATCAAAGGGAATCATCTTATTGAAATTTCGATGGTGTTCCAAACAATTGAAATAGTCTTTGCAACGTCAAAACATAGATCACACGGAAATGAAATAACTTTTGCATGCAGCTTTGAGTTTATATATATATGTATATATATATATATATATATATATATATATATATATATATATATATATATATATATATATATATATATATATATACACACACACATATGTATATACATATATATATATATATATAATCAAATAATTGAGTCATCCACGGACAGCTGTTTTGTTGTGTTATAACTCTTCAGTGTGGCTATAGACTATCCACTATCCAATCCAGTACTACGAGGTGAGATCGAAACCTTCGCTTCAGACCCAGAGGCTGGGATTTTACCCTGCCATATATATATATATATATATATATATATATATATATATATATGTGTGTGTGTGTGTGCGTGTGTGTGTGCGTGTGTGTGTGTGTGTGTGCGTAAACAAGACGATGGAAAACGAACAAGTCGCATGATGTGTTAGAGCCACGAAAAAAATGGAGGTTATTTCTTCAAGAAGGTAAACCCCTAAAACATTCAATCGCTTGAAAAAGTTGAAATGACCAACAAAACAATCTGTTAAAATGTAGTGATATATTTATATCATTACACAGTTTATGGTCATTCCGTCGAACCACAAATCTCTCTTTCTTGATTTATATATATATATATATATATATATATATATATATATATATATATATATGTGAATGGGTTATATTTTTTAAAATTCTATTTCAAACGACATCCTTTTGTTACACGGAGAAAGAGCCACTCGGCCTATACAACGTAAATAGAAGAAAACAACTGAAAGAAAATGGAGCTTTTTTTTTCAATTGTTTATTTCTATTCACGCTGTCTAGTCCAAGTGACTCGTTCTCTAACAACGGATGGTCAAATACAGATTCAAATAATATAACACATTCATAAATATTCAGATTATATATCCATTTTTAAAAATAATATACATTATACACCAAAGTATAAATCAGTAATCCAATACCTGACACGTGGTAGGTTTATTTCATGAAGTTCACAATACATTTAAAATTGAGTTGAGTTGAAGAACAGCTTTAAATATGGTGAAACAACTGATTTGCTGCTCAAACACGTTTAAGTTTCTGCCTTTTTTGGAGCTTTTTCAGATTATAAATAAATACGTAATCCCTTTGAAGAAAAAACCATGGATATATTTTTTCTATCTTTTTTTTATATATGTTCTCCCCACTACTTTTGGGCGTCTCCGAACTAAAAAAAATACTCACAAGGGTATATCAGGTGGAGTTATCTGAGATCATGGGGGTGGGAACTACAAGACGCCAGGGTGTTGAAGAGAAAAGGACAAGGTTGCGTTGCTTCTATAATGATTCATTAAAAAACGTTAAAAAAAAGTTGAATCCTTTATCAGCTTTTCCCCTTTTTTCGTAAATGCGAGGAGTTTGCGTGAAGCAAACTTTCAAAAAGCAGAGACTAAGCAGGTCAGAAATTCTATCAGATGTTTTTAAAAAGAAATTTAGAAAATCGGTTTAATCGAAGGGCGCATTGTTTAAAATGGTTGGTTGGACATATATATCTTTTTTTATCAGGAAATTAGTAATCTTTAGATAAAAATGTCCACGGCAACGAACAGAGAACCGACAAAATCGTACATATATGGACATCATGTTGACATCAGAAAAGCTGCATAAATCTGTCCCTGCACCTTCCAACAATTGAAGTGTACATATACATATAACCGCTGACATCGGAGTTGAACTCCGAAACATGTCTGGAAGTAACACGATGGAGATAAAAATTCCATACGCACATCCTTCTTTTTCTGATTTGACTAGTACATCCATATATATATATATATATATATATATATATATATATATATGTGTGATGGGTTTATTGCATAAAAGTGTTCAATACAAAACATTGAGCTCGAGAACACCTCTAAATATGGTGATTATGTATTTAGATACCATCAATCATTCGCTCAAAGATGTCCAAATGGCAGAAACAAGAACGTGTTTGCGAAACGAATCTCTATCTATCTATCTATCTATCTATGTAATGAATTATATTTAAGCTTCACTCAAAATCAACTCAATGTTTAATGTTGAAATTACCGAGCGCTTTGCGAAATAAACCCATCAAACATCGGATATTGTATAATATTATATTGTATTCCTGATGTACATCAATAAGCCCGTTACAAATGACAGAAAAAATAACCATTTTTCAATATAATCTTCTTTGTCAAAGCACTTTTTTCAATGCTCCTCTATTGATCGAATAGAAAATCTCTGGTCAAAATTCACCAAAAAGCAGTTACAGGTCATCCTTCCATATTTGTTAGAACGACATCGTCCAGATTGTTATTTCATCTTGAAGCTTAAACACTATGTATGATTAGTCTGGTTCATATTAATCTTACTATTAATCTCATATAAATACATCACTATATTTCGACACAATCTGAGATTTTGTTCTAGTTAAAACTCTGGTGAAAATTGCGTGTATTTTCACCAAGTTTCATTCGTTGATATTTTCGTTATCTTTTTCCTGTTGGGCTACCCATTTTTGTTAGCTTTTCAGGCTTCGATACCCTGACTTTGATTTTAACATGTATAACAATATTCTTAAAAATTCTTATAACATGAATGAACAAAACATGGGGGCTTTTATTTTTTCCGTCTATAGAAAAAGAAAAACCCCGAAAAACCTCACTTGATGCATTGTTCTTTTTGTTAGTAATTAGGATCAATCAATGAAATATGTTTCAGATTCGTGATGCTCAGAGCTCAAGCTTCAGAATGAAAACAAAGACTGAGCATTGTACCGGTAAAATAACGGAAATATCGTGTGCGAATATTCATCAAACTTTGAATTAATTCTTCTCAAATCTAAAAAAAAGGTCACGTTGGGCACTTATCAAACGCAGTCATATATATATATATATATATATATATATATATATATATATATATATAGTACAAATCAGGTTTGCAATATAACATAATATGGTGTAGCATAAAGTAATCTCTGATATGTGATGGATTTATTTCATAGAGTGCTCGATACTTTCAACTTTAAACTATCAGTGTTAAGTTGGTTTTGAGTAGGGCTGGAAATATAGTAGAAGGTACATTCGCTACACAAACACGTTTATATTTTTGCCCTGTTTGGATTTGCTTGAAGAGGTCCAAACAGGACAGAAACATGAACGTGTTTGTGTAGTGAATCTACTATATAAATATATATATATATATATATATATATATATCTTACAGTGAATTCTAATCTTTGCTTTGTAAGCCAAACATTTGAGGCTAAATTTGTTTTCTGAAGAAACCTAACCGTTTAACCACTGAAAGGGTACACGCAGGCTACTGAAGATTGAAACCTTCCCCAAAACATGTATAGCATACTAATTGATTAATTTGTCTCCGTATACTTCTTCTCCTGGGTTTGCCTCATTCCCAATAGTTCATAAATATATATATATATATATATATATATATATATATATATATATATATATATATATATATATATATATATATATATGCGTGTGTGTGTGTGTCTGAGCGTGAGTGCGTGCGTGCGTGCGCGCGTATCGATAGCGTGTATTTGATCCCATGTATGCATACAGATAACGCAAATGTTGTTTTCATTAGATGTAATTAGCTACATATCTTCTTGTGTATGCTTATGAAGAGGGTAAGAGAAATATCAATGTAATCTGATAGAAATTCCCTAGCTCCGCTGGCCATTGTATCTGCTCCTTGCCGCATCTCTCTGCTCTCTCCAATGCATGAATCACGAATAATTGTGAGTTGTGTGGCAATTTACTTTATCTAAAGTTATAGAACGTCTTTCATAAGCGATGTATTAATTTCTCTTATGGATCCAATTTGCTCTACATACAAAATCGAAGACTTAGACTTGCAGCATTGGAAGATTGGTTCCGATACAGGGCGGAGAGTGCAGAGTGAAAGGAACGGCACAGCGTCGTCCTTTCGTTCCCAGAGTCACAGAGATCATCTCTGATTAATCCATTAGGGGAACTATTCAGACTTTCCCCGCATAGCATGCGATCTAGTTTCCAAGGATAGTTGAAATCTGTGTCAAGTTAAACATGAGGAGAAATGTTGGAGAACGATATCTGATTTGCAGTGATTAACATAACTATCAGTTCTTTTATTCCCATGAATTCTGTTAATAACTACCTCCACTTTCTCCGGCGGCGCTTTACCTCTTCGTCTTCTCCATTTGCAACGATATAATTACTTGAAAGATCATCGCCAACATCAACGACAGCTCACCTACCGTTAGTTCCAGCATCGGTCATCAGCGTCTGGATCTAATAAAATGCAGTTATGCTGTGCTTTTCTCGACCAGATTTGAGATTCAAACTACAGCACCTCGTTACTCCGTAAGAGTCAGTACATTCATATAGTCGTAAAATCTATACTAGTAATAAGCAAACTTTCCCTTTCCGCGCTATTGATATATTCATCAGTAGCTAGCAAGCTAGCAACCTGAATAGATGGATATTCACACATATGTACACATTTGTGTGATCTATCTAATCATTTATCTACTCTTTAATATATACTAGTTTTTATGAAGAAAATACATGTAAATTCTACCCTATAGAAGTTATATCAAAACAATATTTAATCTAAATTGTTTCCTTCGAAATAGTCTGTCACAGCTGCTATACATCGCTGCTAACGTCTTTCCAACTCCTGGAAGCATTTCCTGAAATTATCTTTTAGAATCGCATCTTAATCTTCCACCTATTTTCTGCTTATCCCTTTAATGCTTTTGAAACGACAATGTGCCTTTTCGTTCGGGAAATAAGTAAAAGTCATATGGGGCCAAATTGGGTGGATATGGCGGATTAGGGATGAGAATGGTTTTTTTTCTTTGTCCTAAACTGTTGAACTCGAAGGAGAGCTCTTCTGTGATTTTCCCGGGGCCTTTGCCGCAACCCCTTTCATGTTCAAATCCTTGGTTAAAATGTATTGACGACAACCGTAAGATATTCCAACAGCTTCCGTTAATTGCCCAAAAGACACCTTTTACCACGAAAATTTTTTTCCAAATCATGCAAACATTTCCATTGGATTTTGATGGAGAAGATCAGCCTGTTCGTATGATATCTTGGATTCAAGTTCCGCCTTCTTTGAACCACTTGAACGACTCAAAACACATGCTCTGACTCAAAACACCTTCTTCAAAGGATATTTTAAAAATGTTTATAAGTTTCCTCTCCTCTTTTGCCAAGTATGAAACAAAACTTCTTGCGGACTCCGTGCTCTTCAATGGGATCCAGCTATTTCAAGCCAGGTTTTAGGTAAAGATAAGTATAGAAATCGCAATATATTTTGATTCAATTGAGATATTTAGGTGGGATCAACTACACTTAGTTCACACATTTTACCTACAGAATTTCATGTATCTGTTTTAGGTATATATCTGTATCCCTCTCTCTCAATATGTAATTTATGAATATATATATATATATATATATATATATATATATATATATATGTATATACTTTCCGTTTTATATAGCCCCAAAGTATCCACGCAAGTCATCTTTAATCCGAACAGTGTAATTTGAATGTTTTATCCATGACTATTTTATCTATGAATACGTATATACTTCTGTCATAGAGGAAGTAGTATTTATGTTAAGATACTTTTTAATGCCAATACTGGGGAAAATACCATACTTTCGTTCATACATTATTTCAGGGGCACGTTTTGATGTTTAACATATTTTCCATACCGGATTAGTGTTCGTCATTGTCGTAGGAACCAAGGGAATCGTGCAAAGTTCCTCTGACAACGAGGAACACAAATCCAACTTAAAATTAGCACATCCCGGAATGAAAAAGAATAATTCAAGTATAAAATTGTCATTAAATCGTATACACATATTTGTATGTGTGTATGCATGATAAATTGATAACATTATTATAGAGTCTGCAAGCTTAAATTAGTAACAATCCTGAACATAACAAGACGTAGAAAATATCTGAAGCTTCAGAAAGGCATCACGTGATATATGAGTTTCACAAATATCTCAAAGTGAACTGCTTTTGTGTTGTCAAATCAAAGAAATGTATGAGTTTGTCATAACATCAGTTAATTTCCAGTTTCTTCTTTTATCTCCTGTTTTTTTCCTTTTATTCTCGAAGTCTGTGGCTATGCTGGGTTTTTGTTTTTGTAAATAGATAAATTCAAAACGGAATATTATACATTTTCTATTATAGCATTTCTTGCAAGGTAATATCTTTTGCCCGCCTGAGTTATCAATGATTGTCCTGTGTCCATTGTGTCTTTGAACCTGTTTACAAAACACAATAATACTGGGAAAATCTACGATCATTTAAAACTTAACGTAGAATATTTTTCATAATGAAATTTGAATGGGAATTACAATATAAGTAAACAAAGTTTTCTACGTGAATTGATTTGTTTGTGCATGAATAATTTCCTGATTTAATGAAGATAACGGTTTATCAACCGGTCTGTATCTTCTTACTCGACCCTTAATGCTCTTCAATTTAAGTTTCCTGCCAGTGTTTCTATCTAAATGTTATACAAAGAAAACCACAGATTAGTATCATATGCAGACATCATTCCACTTCCCCGTTAAACGAACCCTCTTTTCTCTCCTCTCATCTCCCAGACCCTCATTAAAATACTTCACTTTCTTTTTTACCCTTTCTTCTCCCACTCTCCTATTGAACTACTTTACTCGCTTTTTTGTCCCTTCTCTCCCATCCCTCCTATGGAACTTTATTTTCTTTCCTCTCTCTTCCTGTCCTCTTTAAACTGCCTAATTATTGCATTATTTCATTACTGGAAAATTGACAAAAAGCAGAATAATACCATATTATTTTTTTCTAAATAATGAAATGTACAATAGTTTCTGAAAGTATAAATGAGTGTTTAATTTTACATTATTATAGAATCTTAATCTACTAAATTTACCCTTGCCCAATACTAAAACTGTGTTGCACCCAGTGTGAATCGAATTCATAACAGTAGTAGCGATCTTGAAGGCTGTCTCGTTAACCAATGCTCGAAGGCGAGACGTCCATTACAGTGATAGATTTGACGCGTTATGGCTAAAGCTATCTGAGGTTTGTACGTTTCAGCTGATTCATCAGAAAATCGAAGAAAAAAGTCACTGAACCGTATCAAAGGGGACAAAATAAAACTCACTTTTTCTATCTCCCCTTTGATTAATAAAGTCAATCTGTTAGATAAACCAACGAGGGTTGGAGAAATGCCCCAGGAGGAAAAATTGCCTTGCAAGTGGAGATCTTCCAATGTATTCCTCACAATGTAATTCAGAAAATCGAATCTTATTTGTAAGTGGCTACTGTTCATTTTTTTAAACATTTCCCGTTGATATTTTTAAAAACAAGTTTTGCTTTTCCCATTATCAAAAAGTCACAATGTATGTATACAATATCCATGTTGAGATATATCTATGTATCTACCGATTTTCATCTCAATGTTTCTATTTCCGACATGGTTGTTGCACATGATCTTCGCCTTGCTGAAGTTCATGTGTAGGCCGACTTTCTTGCCCTCTTCATTTAGTTCATCTAGCATTAGTAGGAGGTCTGTAGACTCACGATATGTATCCCCAGAGATCACATGCGCAACCGAGGCCAGCAAAGTATTAGGTGGAGAGACGAGCTAGACAAATTCAGAAAGTACTGGCTCTGCGACGTCTACCAAAGAAAAGTTTGGCGAATCCTGGGGAAGGTCTATGTTAAGCGACGGGCGTTGAGAGACTGGTGATGATGATGATGATGATGATGATGATGATGATGATGATGATGATGTATTTGTATAGCTTACCCTCTGTATGGTCTTGGAACAGTAGCTAGTAAGATAAATCTTTAGTGGTCGTGGACTTGACGATACACCTAATATCATTATTAGTAATATATATATATATATATATATATATATATATATATATATATATATACACACACAAACATACACACACACACACACACACATATATATATAAATATATATATATATATATTGTTTTTTTCTTGAGTGTTGAGTTATCTTTTGCACGAGAAGTGCATAATATCATATTGCATGTTAATAGTAGACTGATGATTGCACCACTGGTATGAATATATAAACGCATATATAGTCTAGAAAGCTTTATAGCGTTAAGCACTAAACATTGAAAAACTTGTCAATAGATTTTTCGGTGTCACTTCAGTCACCCATTTCCCAATATCTGACAATGCAACTTATGTAAATCTCCTCAGTATTCTTCCCTGTTTCCCCTATATTCCGTATAATGGTACAATGTATGAATTATCTCTTATTTGGATCATCAGTTGTTTACCATGTAACCGTTTCGGGGATTTTAAAAACAAAACAGTTATATTAACACGGTTCTCCAAAGGTGTTGATCATGCATCTCCTCCTTTTCTTTTTATATAGTTTATGCCACAAATGTAGTTTATCATTTCATTTATGGTTTTAAGTGTTTTGTGTATTGATATTATATAATTTTATGTGTATTGTATACTGATATGATATTTTATGCTACAAATCATTTATTTTTGAAACTGGGCTCACCTAAGTAGGTTACCATAAAAACATTTTCAACGTATATATGTATTTAAGGATACTATACATAAAGTTCCTTGACCTCATCACCCCACCATATGTACTATCCCTAACCTACCCACACAATCTAAATACTAAACCACTACCCTAAAACCCTTACGTCCTATAGCCTCTCCCAGACTTACTACTCCTGCTACTCTCACATCTTGGCAGAGACTAGCATAGACTTCCAAAACATCATGATGACCCTAAAGGTATCCCCTTCCTTGATTCCAATTTTTGTTTCCAAAGCAAAATATATGATGGTAAATTTATTTTCTACAGAAACCTTTCAACCGCTGAAAGGTACACACACACACACACACACTGAGGGCTACTGAAGATGGGAACACCTCCGAAAACATGTGTAGCACACTAATAATTCATTCATTGATCAACTAATTAATAAAAGTCTCCATACACCTCTACTCCTGAGTCTGTCTCTCTTCCTATTATTCATATATATATATATATATATATATATATATATATATATATATATATATATATTCACAAACCGATAATGAAGACCAGCATGTATTTGTAAGTGATTGTCTTCCCAATTATCCGTTATCGTCTTTCGTTAATCGAAATTATATGGTATACTTGTCAGTGGTCACTGTGTTTACTCTCGTGTCTCCATCATGTTGACCTGTCAGTCGATAGACACAAGTTAATCTCCCTCCTTCTTTCCCTCTTTTTCTTCCTATACTTGAAAGCCATGCTGAATAACAGCTTTTCTCAGACAGTCTTAGCAGGGCAGTGCAAAGAGTGCCTCCTGCTGATAGTCACCTGTGGAGCTAAAACATGGAACCCAATCAAAAGATTGACTCTCAAACTGAGAACCATACAACGTGCACAAGACAGTACAGTATATCAGAGAAAAACAGGAGTCAGAATTATAAAATTCAGTAGAGAATTCAAATGGCAATGGACAGGCCATGTTGCAAGAATGTCAGACGACTGTTGGGTATCACGATTCGAAATGAGTATCACCAGAGATTACATGCGAAATTGTGACCGGCAGAAAATAAGATGGTGTGACGCCTTAGATAAGTTCCAGATATATTGGCACTTGAACGCCTGTGATTTAGTGAATCCTGAGGGAAGATCATATCCAACGATGGACGTTGAAATTATAATGATCTCTTTCCCTCTTCTGTCTACGCTTGAAAGCCATCTCTGTCTCTGTCTCTATCTAAGCCAGTCTCAGGTATTGCAAGCAGTGTACCGACACTGGACCTAAAGATTGAAGGGTCCTCCCCAAAATATCTCTCAAAAACTATTTTGATTATTTTTTTGTTTTCTGCTAAAAACGTAAAAATGTCTGACGATTTTTTTGACGATTATTTTGGCGTTACATAGAGATATTAATCCATAAAGATCTTGGCATTAAACTTGACATCATAGTTTTATGGACATTTCATCATTGTTTTAAATTTGTTTGAAAATGATAGCTTGATACAGAAATAGAAAGCCCCCAATCTCGTGAAATGCTACACCCTGGGCTCCATCAATTTTAAAGTCTTCTCCAGTTTTCTCCATCTCCATTCCCTAAGTGATTCTTTATTTTCCATGTCCGTACCCAGGACCAACATTAAATCTCAAGCCGTTTTTCCATCAGACGGAACTCGACTGTAGCGAGGTTTTGCTTTCTTACAATTAACAAAACCTAATCAGCCTCGTTTTCAATTCGTTGGTCGTCTGCACGAGAACGTCTTACGTGTGGGTTTCCTTATTACGCGAACAAGACCGTAAATCTTAGTCACATGCCCCACATGCATCTCGTAAATTTACACCTACTCTTCATCTCTCTCTGACAGCTCTAGAAAAAAAAAAAAAAAAAAAGAAAAAGAAAAAAAAGAAAAATTCCATCCTGCTTATACTGAGGAGCATATCCCCCGTATTCCCCCACCGGAAGAGTCATCTCCCTGCTCCATAGCATCCTGACAATTCACAGGGTTTCACTTTTCTTGTGTCTAACTTGGCCTGTCATTTTGATCCCAAAGGGCGCATGATCAGGCGCATGCGCATGTGTGAATGTCGAAGTGTGCGTCGACGCATTTATTTTGGGGTTTCAGGATATCATAACGCTTTAGTGTAATTAAAAGAGAATGGGTCAGAAATACAGAAAGTTTGAAAGAAAATGTTTTTGAAAGAGACAGGGGAAAATGAGGAGAGTGCTAAACAAGAAGATAAGAAGGAGAATAGGAAGACTGAGAGGATGAAAAAAGGAGGATTCTATATTTATTACTCCTCCCTTTCCGTTTTCTGTTACTATTATTACTATCATTTATGACGAATGATCGATAACGCCTTGCTTGTTAGAAGTTTGTGAGAAAAAAAAAGGAAAGCAAGATTGTTTTGAATTTGTTTGAATATGATATAATAAATATAATGAAACAAAACTGAACATTTTTGATGTGTCGTATATTTTCTTCATTCAGATTTTTTTTTGTTTTCAAATTTGATGTGTAACGTTTGGATTTTCATTTCGTTTCTCTTTGCATAACGCAAGATTAACGTTTTCAAATTTGTTTTATATTTGAATTTTGAAGATATATGACATACCGACAATTTTCAGTTTTGTTTTATCATATTTCTTATATCATATTCAAAAACATCAAAACATTCTTCATCAGCATTATTATTATTATTATTATTATTATTATTATTATTATTATTATTATTATTATTATTATTATTATTATTATTATTCGTCTGCGTACTCACATCAGATGTCTGGTAGTAAAACTGGGTGACATCAAGTCTCCTCGAGCCATCAGCGCTGGTCTCAGCGTTCCTGCAGTGCATGATAGTGCTGTGGATTGCACTTTCTCATCAGACGTCCCGTGGTCATTGCTGAAGGCTGAGTGACACTGAGTCACCTTTGGTCTATAGCTCTCCTCACCGTACCGTCACATAAAACAGCAGCGCTTTGGTTTGTACTGTCCCAATCCTACCCGCCCTCTTTTGTAATGTGCCATGTACTTTCAAACTGCCCGACCATTGCTGAAGACTGGTGATCATTAATCTCTTATCTCCAGCATCCTGTCCATTATTCTTGCAGATCCCAATAGTCCCGTGGTTTGCATCATCACAATCTTTCCTCTCATATCCAACTCCTCCAATGTTAAGTTCAATGTCTTTGGCACTGTTTCAAGTGTGCCTACTATTGTTGGCACGCCCCCTTCTCTTCCAGATTCACTGTGTGGTCTGCAGGCACAGATACTTCTATGATTTTTAAAGATTTCTTCTCTTTGTACTCAAGTACCAGATCTGGTTCTCTTGCATGCCTCTACCGTCACCCCCAACATGTTTCACAACTTCTTCAGCTCCACGGCAAGGTTGTTCACATCATTAGCACTACTATCAACGCCACCATTATTATTATTATTATTATTATTATTATTATTATTATTATTATTATTATTATTGTTAGTAGTAGTAGTAGTAGTTGTAGTAGTAGTGTTGATTTTCACACCAGTTACCTGGTGGTCATAGCTGAAGGCTGAGTGACAGCAAATCTCTTCTGGTCTCCAACCCAACCTCTCCACACTCTCACAGTCTGTGGTTTACAGTTCTACACGGTTGCCCGATGGTTCTCGCTGAAATCTGAGTGACTCATCTCTCCCTTACCTATCACAGCAGTGCTTTGGTTCGTACCTCCAAAACCGTTTGTGTGTGCGTGTTTTTTTTATTTTTATAATAATTATTATTATTATGGAATCTCACACCAGTTGCCTGGTGGTAACTGCTGGAGTTTGAGTGACAGCAAGTCTCCTCAAGTCTCCAGCCCTCCTCTCCTAGTACTCATAGGTCGCAGTAATTCTGCAATTTACAGTTTCACACCGGTTGCCCAGTGGTTATCGCTGAAGGCTGAGTGACAATAAGTCTCCTCAGGTCCTCAGCTAACGTCTCCTCCCTCTTTCGCATATCATGACAGAGCTACTATTCGTTGCAGTACTTATATCTCTAGCACCTTCCTCAGTATCCGTGCAGTTCCAAGTAGCGCTGTGGTCTGTACGGTCTCTATCCTCCCCCTAATCCCGATCTCCTTCAGTCTCTCCCTCAGCGTTTTGGGGACAGTTCCTAGTGCTCCCACTATGACCTGTACTACCCTAGTTTTCATGTTCCACATTTTCCTTAACTCCCTTGCTAGGTCCTGGTATTTTTCCCTTTTTCACCCTCCTTCTTTTTTACTCTATGGTCTGCAGGCACAGCAACGTCTTCTATTTGGCAGGCCTTCCTTTTTTTGTCTACTATTACTAAGTCCGGCCTTCTTGCCTGGATGAGGTGGTCAGTTTGGATGTCAAAGTCCCACAGTAGTTTGTGGTTGTCATTCTCCAAAACTGCCTCTGGCTTGTGCTGATACCACTTTTCCCCATGGTTGAATCCCATTATTATTATTATTATTATTATTATTATTATTATTATTATTATTATTATTATTATTATTGCTTTGATTTTAGTTAACGAAAGTCACCATCTGGGTCTCAACCAGGGACTTGGGACTGCAACCAACCTTGTGAGTTATGATAGTCTGAGCAAAGAAAAAAAAGCATGGGGGTGGGGATCTTTCACATACACGGACGTTACAACATTTTCACAAACATACTTCTACATATACATACATATTGTTGCTGTTGTTGTTGTTGTTGTTGTTGTTGTTGTTATCATCATTATTACTACTACTACTGTCATTTTTATCACTATCATTATAATCATTAATATTATCATTGTCATCATCCACATCATTATCAACGTCATTATTATTATCACTATTATTATTACTATTATTATTATTGTAGTTATTGTTGTTGTTATTGTTGCTATGAATTTATTATTGTTTTATGACAATGATTATATCATCTCAGATATTCTTTTTCTTTCTCCTTCTATCGTGAGCTATTTATCATAGTTTGTAGTCTCATCAGAAACTGGAAGGTACAAAATACTTAGTGTTAGAGAGAAATTTACAATGACCCGGGCGTTATTCTGTATTCAAATCATGATAATCTATAATCTATTCTCCTTGTCCGTCCCTTCATTCGTTGTCGCAAATGGGTGTCGTGCTTCTGTAACCCCTCTCTCTATATCTAATATACTAAGTATGAAGGAAGACGTGAGGTGCAAGTTGATGAGGCTGGGAGAGGAAAGAGGGAAAGAGGAAAGTGGAATTTAAGGAAGAGAGGTAAGGGAGAGAATGGAAGGAAAGGAGCATGAAAGAAAGACAGGAATGAAGAGAAAGTTGTTGAAGAGGGAGAGAGAATGAAAGTAGATGATAGAAATAGCGGAGAGGTAAAGGAAAAAATAAGAGGAAGAATTTAAATGTAAGAAAGAAGGAAAGGAGGAAAGAGAAGAAATAAAGAAGGAAAGGGAAGAAATAAAGGAGGAAAGGGGAGAAATAAAGGAGGAAAGAGAAGAAAGAAAGAAGAAAGGAAAAGAGGGGAAAAAGGAAAGAATCAATAAAAGAAATAATAAGAAGAAATGGGGAAGTAACGAAAGGAGATTCGCTCAAACATCATAATTTAAAAAAGAAAAAGAAAAAGGGAAAGAGAGACGAAGTGGAGAGAAGAAAAAATTCATGTGCAGGGGTAAAAATTATAGAAAAAGAGGAAAAAACAAAACAAATAAAAAAGTAGAAAGAAAGAAAGGAAAAAAAGGATGGAGATACGCGTTGGAGTAATATGCTGTGGCAAAAATAAAAGAAAGAAAGAAAGGAGAAAATAATAAAGAAAGACAGTAGGGACAATGAAAGTAGAAAGATAAAATTGAAATAATGAAAGATACAGATAATAACAGAAATACCAAGAAAGAAAGAAAGAAATTATGCAAAGGTCCTCCTTTCCTTTGAATGAAAGTATCAAAAAGAAGGGAAAAACGTTGTAATGAATGGCAGAAATCAAGTCATAAGAGAAGGAAAAGTTGAAAAAGAGAAAAGAACCACTTTGGGAATGGGGAGAAAGGAGAAAATAAAGGATTGCCGTATGACATGAGAAATAATCTTTGACATCTGCAGAGCAAGTCGTAAAATCTTGCCCGTCTGCAGAGACGCCCAATACACTGATTGTGCAAAACAACAACAACAGCAACAATAACAACAACAACAAACCTAAATGTTGCACAGACGCAGCCTGAGATGACCAGCCATTCCCTCTCTGCTCAGGGCCCCCATTTGAGCATTACCTCACCACCATAAGATCACCCTCATCTACCTTCATCACCTCGATCGACACCATGTTGACTGGCGACAGCGCCACCTGCCCTCTCATCGACATAATCAGACGCGTTATCGTTTCCATTGCTTGATTACGTTTGCCTGCGATGTGAAGACCATTAGAGAGGTAACTGCGACCGCTTCATCTGATATTGTCGCGATTTTGTCTCTTGGGTCGTTTAGAAAGCAACGGGTCCAGGCACTAGAAGAGTGCAGATGGCCCTCTTGATTCGCTTTCTTTTGGGTACAGAGGCACTACGAAAACAGTAAACACCTTTTTTTTTTGTCCTGCGTTGGAAACCTTACTCTTTGGTTCAAATTTTTCTCCATTTTCTTCCTTCTTCACTTCACTTTCTTCATCCTTCATTTCAGTTCTTTTTTTCTTCCTCCCTTTTCCATTTTCTTCCACTTTCTTTCTTTCTTCCTTTTTCTTAAAGAAAGACAAAAAAAAAAAAAAAGAAGAGAAAAATGTACAGGAAGAAGGAAATGAAAAATAGAAATTTAATAATAGAAAGATTGAAAGAAAGAAAAAGAAAAAAAAAACGGAAGAACGGAGAGGGGGAGAAAGATCAATCGGACAGCTCATGTGGAAAGGAATTCTTTCAGATCTCAATCTGCTCTCTATATCTTGCTATGTAGAATTTATTTACCAGTAAAAAGGATTAGTATATCAGTCAAATAATTTTTCAGTAATTAATACCTACTTAAAGTGAAATTTTGAAATAATTGTCTCCCGTAGAGGTATTCATTCATTTTTTCTCTCACAGAGATAAAACGATTGCAAAACCAAATCGTACATTATTTCTTCGTTAGTTTGCAATAATTGTTCTGATCAATATGGAGAAATGTATCTTTAATTTTGCAAGCCGAAAGAAAACGTAATTTTCACTGTTTATTATATATTTTGAGACGATCAAGCAAGCCTTTCCTATATTCTATTCTCACATAAAACATAAGATGTATAAGGTATCTTAAGTCCAAAATATAGAATCTCTTATTTACATCCAATGCCTTGATCACAAAGTGAAGTTTGGTCACATTATGTCAATATGGAAGGTAACTGAAATACTTTAAGACATCAACTCCTTTGGATACACATCAGTTTTTCGTAAGGTTTGTGGTGGTTCGTTTTGCTTGATCACCGGTCTTTTGCGTTCAATGTTTTTTTTTAAAATATCCACTTTTCATTGACTGTTACATTTTGTTTTATACGTGCGCGCGCGTGTGTGTGTAAATCCACTTTACTGACATTTAATCATGAACGGAAACTGATAAATAATGTTGGGCCAGATTGAAAATAAAAGGTTTGTTCAGCTCGCGGAGAAATGTCTGGTTGACTACAATTTGTTTACGTAAGTCACAAACCAGAAACAATAAAAGAT
>OY735217.1:20251854-20281854 GCA_963457665.1 Thysanoteuthis rhombus
AAAACACAACCTCCCCGTTTTGGTGCAATGGGGAATGTGATGCCTCGGGGTAAATGACCCTCTGAGACTGAGTATCGTGTGTACTTTTTGAGGTCACAGGACAAATCCTAAGGCAAGTAATAGTTCATCACTAATTCGCGTTTTGAATGAATGAGTTTATGAATGGACGGAAGAAATATAATAATAAAAGGAAGAAAAGAAAGAAAGAAAGCAAAAGAATAAATTAATTGAAAAATGCGGTGAAAGAAAGCAAACAGAAATTGTGTTTTGTGCCCGATTAAATGTCTAATTACTCCGAACAGTCTATAATTTGCTGAAGTGAATCAGTCAGTCAACGTCCAGCCAACAATCAATACTCACAGGTGTGGTCATAAAAAAGGACACATCGGTCAATGGAGAGCACATCAGAGAAAGAGAGAAGACGAGACATAGGGAAGGCAGACATCAGGGAGAGAGACACAGAAAAGAGGGATAGGAAAGAGATCAAGAGGAAAGAGAGAAAAAAGAAAGAGATAGAGAGGGAAGAGAGAAAGACAAGAGAGAGAGAGATACGAGGAAGAGAGACAGAGGGAAGAGAGGCATGGGAAAAAGAGGCATAGGAAAGAAATACAATAGAAAGAGAGACAGAGAAAAGAGAGACATATGAAAGAGAGATAGACAAGAGAGAGATACGAGGAAGAGAGACAGAGGAAAGAGAGGCATAGGAAAGAGAAATGGGGGAAAAGAGATATACAGGAAAGAGAAACACAGGAGAGAGAGACACACGCACAGGAGGGAGAGAGAGAGAGAGAGAGAGAGAGACGTAGAGAATAGAGGCAAAGGAAAGAGAAACTGATGAAATACGGACGTATGAAAGAAAAATAAAACAGAAACACACTGCTGAGAGACACTGGGAAGAAAGGGATAGAAAAGATTGACATATGAAAGAGAAATTAGAAGATGAAGGAGAGAAATACTTAGGAAAGAGAGACATACAGGAGAATCTAGGAACAAGGAACATAGAAAATAATGACACAGGGAAGGAATGTATGAGGGGGGGACATGGGAAATACAAACATAGAGAAAGGAGAAATATAAAAAAAAGGGGTATTCGAAACGGTCATAAGGAACATTTGGGAAAGAGAAACAGCGAACTGGAATATAGGAAAAGAGAGATGCGGTAAAAGAGATGGGACAAAAAAGAAAGAAGGAAAGAGACGTAAGGAAGAGAGATATAGGGAAGTTAAGTATAGGAAAGAGGATCAGATGTAGAAAAGAGAGACACATAGATAGATGTAGGAAGAGAGTCAAGGAGAGAGAGACAGAGAAAGAGAGAGGGAGTGGCATAAGAAAGAGCGAAACAGGAGGAAAGGGGGAATTGGAGAAATGAATATAAGAAAGGTAATCATTAGGCAGTGAGAAATGGGGAAGAGATATGTATGAAACAGGATCAGAAAAGAGAGACAGGAAACAAAAAGTAACAAGATCATAAAAATACAGTAAATTGGGTCGTAGAAGAGAAGCACGAGGGAAATAATCATGTGAGAAAGAAAAACCTTGGGATAAGAGAGATAAAGGAATGAGATATATGGAGAAAAAGAAGAAGTGTACCAGGAAGAGATATATGGAAGAAGTGAGACATAGTTAAGAGAGTCTAGAACAAACTAACAAAAGCCACTTCCATAGTTCAGAAAGTCCAGGTGGATTTCATAGCAGCTATTACTGGGTCTCAATCACAGTTGAAGGAGGAAAAAGGTGTCAAATTGGAAACTCAGAACCACAAGAAAAATGTCCCTAAATAACATGTTCTCATATTTCTCGCTGTCACGCCCCCAAACCGTTCCATATTTTTTTACCCAAATATCGTACAATCAAATCTTGTTTCTTTCCCCTTCGATGTATTCTCATGCTACAACTGAATAACAAATAAAAAAAATCACAATTTCTGTGTCAGATAGCAGCATATTGCCGAACTGGATATAGCACAGTGGCCGGAGTAGAAAACAACAGGCTGAGACTGAGATTCCTTCATGTGTTAGATTCACTGATACTCTTATCGGTTTCAAATTGAAAGATGTTGTATGAGAAAAAAGTTTTTTTCTTTCAATTAACCGGAAATTGAAGAAATCTGATGGTTTGATTATTACATTAAAGAGAAAAGTGTTAAAAACAAGAAACTTCAACATAAGGTGATAGTTATTGCAATGCTATCTATTTTAAATTGTAAGATTGTTTTGTACCTTGGGTTGCAAATTTTACCAAATCTTATCAACGGACTGTTAGACGACGATATACACCAATCGCGTCACGCACTTTTTCAATGTGATCTTTCTCTGTCGCCGAGAAACGTCGTCCATATTTGGCATCGTCTTTGGTGAATGTTCTTCACGAATCAAAACGCTACTACCACGCGTAAATTTCCGGCAATCTTCCACATAGGCCACTTACAACATTAGAAAAGTCTCCCTAAAACGTTTTTCCTAATTTTAAACAGATTGCTGCACAAACTAATCCCTTTTCTAAAACCTTTATTTTGGCGGAGTGAAAAGACACCAAGCGCACGAGAGACACGTCTGGTCTCACTCGTGTAGCTCGAAAACTGACCGACATTGACTGATGCAGTTATTTCTTTTTCATAAAAAATGGCAAGGTCACTGCTACCAAACATTTCAGTCAGAGTAAGCCAAAAACGTTCAACTGGCGCGCTGTTTGAAAAGTTTGGTTTCTTTATGGACATACCAAGTATATGAAGCAAGACCCGAAATGACAGATAAAAAAATAGCAAGATTTTCAACGATCATGGAAAATACAAAAAGGAATAGAATATAATACATTCTGCCAATAAAAAATCGAATAATAGTCAGAACGAACATGATGAAAAAAAATGCCAACAAAGGTTTGAAATACTGCCAAGAAAAATAATCATCACCTGAAATTAAAGAAAAAAAAAAAAGAAAAAAAGACTGAACCGAAGGATTTCTTCAACTTAGAACTTGATAAAACACAGAAATCACTATAAAAGAACTTTGTCAGACATGTCAAACTATTTAACAATACTACGTACAAATAAGGAAAAATATTGTAAGTGATAATATAAAATAAACAATGAAGAAACCTAACAATAATGAAAAAGACGACAAAACTGAGAAGACGAAAAAAAAAAGCTTGAATGTGTTTTAAAGAAATGCTAAAAAAATCAGTATTTCAATGAGATGGAAAAAGAAATGAATAAGAATGTTACAAAAGAAAAAAGAAACGATTTACAATTTCGCAAGAAAAAATGTAACAACAAAAATTATATTTGAAAGAAAAACGTCATGATAAAAAAAACATAAAAATGCTGGTAAAAGTAGAAAAAGCTAAATTAACTACATGGATAACAAGAAAAACATAGAAAAGGAAATTACGAAAATTACAATAAAAAAACAAAACAACCCCCAAAACAGCAAAAAAACAAAAACAAAAAACGGGAACAACAAAACAACGTTAATTGAGAGAGAGAAAAAAAAGTGAGATATCCCTTCACTCTCCAACATAGAGTGGACAATGCTTTAAATGAATGGATGGTTGATGAAATGTACGTCTGGTTGTCTCATTGGTCGAGGGTTGGCCAGACAAACGGCTAGAACGCAAGTCGGAAGCGAACATCGCCGGAAGGGGCAAGTAACAACCGGAGATAGACGTGTGTCGAACGGTGAGGTGATAAAGGGCGGGAGGAATAGAAGAGTGGGGAAACCCGAGAAGATCGGAAGGGAGGAACGGGCGGGGAAAACGAGGCGCACGGCAGAAACAAAACGGGGGGAGGGGAGAATAATAACTGGACATAATCATTTTTGTCAGCTTTCTTCTTTATTTTTTAATTGTGCAGATTTTGCGACGTAGACATATATCACCGTCAGCCATCTGTCAAAGCTGACAAGGATTAAAGCAGCATTTTTCGGCAACTATCGTGACAGAGTAATTATGGGTGGGTATTTTCCGTGCATGCATTCAATCACTCACTCACTCTTTCAACTGATTACTTGCGTTGCAAGCAAGTGATCGAAATGACTGGCGATAGGACATGTCAGTTCTTTGCATGAAAGATATGGTATGGCGTCGAACTTTTTTCAAACAACAGTTGAAAAACACGCAACGAGACTAAATGCATTAGAAAACACCGGAACAATAATACGAAAAAGATGAACATTGATATATAGCAATCTCATCTGTTGGAATGCTAAAAATCAATCTAAATTAAAATGTGAGTTTTCTAAGTTGGTCCAGTTATCCATCTTGTATTCTATCGGCCTCGGTTTTGCATGTGATCTCTGGGGATCCATGTTGTGAGTCGCGATGTCCATTGGTTGTCTGCCATTCTTGCAACATGGCCTGTCCATTGCCATTTAAATTTTCTAACGGATTCTATGATGTCTCTGACTCCCATTTTCTTCCTGACATACTGTGCTGTCTTGTGATCTCTCCGTATGAGGTTGAGCATGATTCTCTCTTGTGCAGCTAATCCGTTATTTCATCATGTTTCAAGCTCAACTCTGACTTTTTTCATGTTCTGTTTTGAATCACTAAAATAGATAGATACTAAACAACTGAGGATCCCAATCACAAAAAATCACGTTTAGTACCATGATATCTAAATCTTTGGTAAACATAAAACCCATTTAGAAACTTGCAAAAATTGCATTAACAGATATTTGGGAATAATTGAATAAAATGACTGTAAAGCTCCCTCACCCACTATCACACACACACATATATATATGTGTGTGTGTGTGTGTGTGTGTGTGTGTGTTTGTATGTGTGTGCGTATGGAGCACTCTGGTGGATGAGGAACATACACGATAAATAAGTATATCGCTTAAATCGCTCAATGGATTGTCTATAGTAACAGCTATGTGTGGATGACACACACACACGCACGCACACACACACACACACACACACACACTCATATATATATATATATATATATATATATATGTGTGTGTGTGTCATCCACACATAGCTGTTTCGTTGTATTACAACTCTTCAGTGTGGCTATAGACAATCCATTATCCCATCCAGTACCAAGAGGTAGGATCGAAACCTCAGCTTCAGACCCGAGGCTGGTATCCTCACTCAACCCCACGGAACTGCACGGTCAGTGATGTTGAATTTAAGCGATATACTTATTCATCGTATATGTTCCTCATCCACCAGAGTGCTCCATACACACACACACACACACACACACACACATATATATATACATATATATATATATATATATACTCCTTTTAGCCACCCTGCACGTATGTCTGTGTATTAATTTTAATATGCATCAGCCAACCCCCTTTCTTCCGATTTATTTTGTGATTTTCGAGACAGAAAAGTTATTTTTGATAATTCAATTCTTGACCAACTTTTGTGACAATCTCCATTTTTTTTTCTACATCTTGTTTTGTCATTTCACTTTGTGTCTGTCGTTTGTCAGGATTTCGAGTCACGTGGCCTTCATTCAACTCAACGTAGTTCGTCTAACAAAATAAGGGGCTAACCCCCCCCCCCCATCGGTCAGAAAATGGATAATTAAAAGAAAACAAGGGAAGGTCAGAAAAGCCAGTCGTCGAAATGGAAATGATACAAATAAAAAAAGTGGGGCAAGAAGGAAACGAAGGAAAAATAATCGGGAGGATCAACAAGAAGGGCAGAGAAAGAAAAAAAAATTAAAACAGAAAGAAAAAAAGAAAGGATGTGGATTTAAGAAAAAAAAATGAAAGAATTACAAAAAAAAAGCAAAGAAAAAAAAGTAGAAACAAAAACCAAGGGAAAGAGAAACATAAACCTTTTCGGAAGAAAAAACAAAGAAACGAACAAATAAATAAAAAATAACGAATGTATAAAAAATATAAAAGAGGGGCTTGGGTGCTGCAGGGTCAAACTCCACTCCAACTAGTCAGTTTACCTTAGTCAGTTCGGCAGTAAATTAGCCATGTGCTCAAATCACGATAGAGGAATGTGAATTGCACATTTTGGTGAGGATTGTTCTTATTGTCAATTCCAAACTTTGTACCAGAATTTGACAAAAAAAAATGTTTTTTCTTGACAATCAACCACAGGTTGAAAAGAAATCCATAAATATCAAAAAAGTAATCACTCCAAAGTTTAGAAGTACAGTAAAATTTATTATTCCATTACATACAAAAATAAAACGACTGAAAATATTCAGGGAATCAATCCAATTTTTAACTCACTTATGGGCTACCATAGGCCCTTGGGTCAGAGATGACCAGCTACACATTTTTATGGCTCGCAGCCAATCTAAGCAATTATTTAAAATCTCATAATTTTCCTCTAAAATGAGTTTTCATTATTTACATTATGAAATTACTATTGGTTGGGCTTTACAAATCAATTATACAGTAATTACAATTCATTTGTTTGTCTAAAACAGAAATTAAGTACACTTTCTGTAATAGGATGAAATGAATGCATGGTTCAAATAAAAATGAAAAATCTTTTATGTGGCCCGCCAAATCGAAAAAGTAGCCTGTGCCTGACTTAACTCCTATGCTGTAAGATGATAAGTTTAGCTCCAACTCAGCTGATATATCGACTATTCTACATCAGTTTTTCCCAAACCTTGCGCCAAGGCACAATAGAATGCCACAATCATCTCCTGAGAGTGCTGTGTTTTCCAAATACGCAAACATTGATTCCGAACGTCAAACGAGTCAAACAACTTCATTCCAATTATATTGTAGGTCGACTTACGCGACACTCCTTCATTATTGCTTCAGAGTTAACATTTCTGTGGAAACAGAAGGGTCACCAAAGAGTCAAACATGACCCTCGTACCCACAACTCAGCAAAGTTTTAGCTGATATTGCTGGTTTCTGACAAAATCAAATTGAATAATTTCTACCTGAGTTCTGTTTTTGAATGGGGGACCACCGTTATGTATAGATTTTTTTTCACTGTTATCATTGTCTTTGCTTATTTTTTGAAAACAACTTTTTGCCCGCTTTATCCCTCGACCTCCATCACTTTGGGAGGGTTCAGGAAGCTGGGGCTGAAGATAGATATTGAAATGAGGACATTGCCCCCACGCTTCAAATAGAACCCCTTGTCCCAGCATTCCAAACCTTCCCCAATTTCGACACCCACCCGAAGAAGGCCGTACGTAACAACGGTCGAAACATTATCTTCAAAGGATGAACCGATAAAAGGACAACTGCCCGAAAAAGTGTATACATAATATATTAATTAATTATCGTCCTACTCATACCAATACATATTGTTTTTTCTAATGGACCAAAGAGATGACTTGCCGCTCAAGTCAATTACATTTCTCAGTGTGCCGTAATACAATAAAATTTGAGAATTAATGTTCAACATGAATTGTTCATTTTTTAATTACATTTTTTATTAATCATTAATGAGGATCTACCGTTCAATTACTTGTGGTTTCCATACCTAGCATGTTTCTGACAGTGTAAGAAGAGTCATTTAGCGGCCGGTGGTAGTAATTTCACAATCAGGACTCAAACTACTTCCTTATGAACTGCTTCGTTATTTTAGTCTAGAAAGACCTGGAAAACACGGAAACATTCAGCATATTTACGAGGGAACATCAATAAGTCTGTAGCCAGACTAATAGCTATTGGCTGAATTTTTTATCTGAAACTGTTCGATCTCTGTTTAATATTCATCACTCAATTAGGTGTATTGACAAGGAATGTGATCATGTGAATTAATAAATGCTTTTTTCTATCATTATGAAACAGACTTATTGATGTACCGACGTGTGAATGAGTAATATATATATATATATATATATATATATATATATATATATATATATATATATATATATATATATATATATATATGTGTGTGTGTGTGTGTGTGTGTGTGTGTGTGTGTATGTATATATATATATATATCTTGGTTTCGCGCGCGAAGATTGTTGAGAGAGATTACGGCAAGAAACTTACCATTGACGATGAGGACAACATGCAAAATTTTATTTGAGCAATGATTTTCTAAGGAGAGGTCAGTTTACCTTGGGCCAACCCCACCCTTCAAGGGTCAGCATCCAATGGTTCACTGAGGTGGCACGGGTAGGAGCAGGATTCCTAGGTCATTGGTTTGACAGGAGTATCCTTCCAGCTGGCTGACTTTTAGCTGGACTGTAAGGCGTGAACAATCTGCAGTTGGTAGATGCTGAGCTGGTCATAGAGTTCTACCGTCCCTCTAAAGGAGATCAGGACAGTACGGTTGTCTTCAACCTTAAGCACTGAAGCCCCAGGTAGAATGCCTCTCTCTTTGATTTCTATACACAGATACTCCGGATAGAATGGCTGACTGCAACTTCAAGTAAAGATCCAAGACGCAAAATTGAAACAGATGTGTGTCGTCTTAAGTGGTTTGCTAACCCTCAGAGAACTGACCCGATAGTGTAGTATACAGGAGCCCAAGTCCAAGTCATACCATTAAAAAAGGAGTGAATGGTACTCACTTGTTGTCTGGGCTTCCTCTTCTTGCAAGGACCCTCAAATGTTTATCCATTCTTCCAGAGGATATGACCAAGCTGTAGTTGAGGGAACGGGGGAGGTAAATTCCTGTTTTCTTATCAAGTTTTAATTCATTGTAAGTCTGGACAACCGTATCCCACACAGCTGCCGGTAAGAAATTCAATCTCCCTTCGCAACTGGAATTGTATTCGTAAGCTAAGTTGAACTTTTCACTATAAATTAAGTGGAATTTTGGGGACCGTGTAATTGTTTGGAGAATAAATGCATTTTTTAGCAATTGGAAATAAACATTCTAAGAGCAAACACAGTTTGAGGAGGGATGTTGAACAATTTTACATCAAAAACGACTCGCAGACCAATATTTCAAGCGTTAGTAGCAATGCAAAGAGATTGGTTGTTTTTCTTTCTTCTGAGAGTCATAGTGTAGTTTTCAGCAAACTTCGGGTTGGGTCTTTGACTGTGTGTGCGGACAAATTGAGAAGTTATGATTTCAACTTAGCTAGAGTCGACAATTGACCCCTGTGTTACCTATTACCCATCCACTCCATTTTTGCTGGTATCTTCTATCCGTACCCTAATCAACGAGGTGATGTTTGAATGAATTGGCCAAAAGAAAAAGCCCTATCTAGTTTTGTTTTCTCTTCCCTTAATCTTATAAAGTCTTTCAGCGTGTCTTGGTCTATCTCTTTCCACCCTGAATTAAGTGGAATTTCAAGTTCAAAGAATAAATGCATAGTTTTAGCTGGTTGAATCTGACAGAATATTCATAACTGAGTCATATAATCTGAAGCCTTATATACATTATAGATAGCTGCCTTGACATGGTGTTGCTCTTACCGTTGAGCTAAACAACGAACTGGTAAGTCGAAAATCAAGATAACTACCATAGCTCATCTTGTCCATTTATATATGTATATATGTACATATAAGTTTGAATTGTGGATATGGGGTGATCCGACAGAATAAGTGACAATTGGAAGACCAAGGAAAAAACTTCTTACGATATTGGGGAAATTTTTGATGCATTTCGACTGGTGCCAGCCATCTTTTCCAGAAGAAATATTTGCAACAGTTCACAGAATATATATATATATATATATATATATATGTGTGTGTGTGTGTGTGTGTATGTGTGTGTGTGCGTGTGTGTGTGTGTGTGCATGTGTCCATGTACATATGCACATATTTGTGTGATGAATATCAAGTCCGTAGATCATGTATATAAATAAAAAAAATGATTGCCACCTTGGAAGCAGCCTTATATGTGTATATATGGAGTATTTAGCGAAATACATTGCACGTGATGTATCTAAGTACTACCACACGTTTGGGAGGAAATTGGTAAATGTCACTATCCAAACATATGGCGGGGTTTTATTGTAAATTTATATTACCTAGAAGAAAATTGACATTTTTTTTAAAGTGCAATTCAATTTTATTGATAAATGGATTTGGATATTTGAATCTCAGAGGGAAACCTCTTTGTTGTTTTGTAGTTGAAATATCTGTTACATAGAGAAAAAAATAGGATACAGTTTGTTTTAGAGCGATAGGCGTATTGGGATTGGAAAGTTATTTCTAAGAAAAAAACAAAATATTTCAAATTAAAATGCATGTAGAGCAGAGCTTTCCAAACTGTGTTTGGTCACACACACACACACATACATATATATATGTGCGTATGTGTGTGTATGTGTATGTGTATGTGTGTGCTAATAAAATGTATCTAAGCAATGTATGCATCTACCTGTACCAATATAGACTGATAGATATATGTTTATAAAGACAAAAAAATGTAATGTCTATAACCTAATGCACAGACACACACAGGCACACAGATATATATATATATATATATATATATATATATATATATATATATATATATATATATATATATATATATATATATATATATATATATATAATCTGAATCTCACGAGGAAACATCTTTGTTCTTTTGTAGCTGAACAACTGTTTGATAAAAGAGATTTTTTCCCGGGCAAAAGAGTCTTCAGATGCAGCAAAATAATCTGGTGAGTTGAAGTTTAGCATACTTTTGTATATCATTCAAAAGATACTTTATTTAGCTTGGCTGACAAAACACGGGAAATTTGTCGTATGATAAAAATAATAAAAAAAGATCTATCGACGATACAAATGTTTGGGAATATTTGATCAAAGGTATGGACGATAAGATGCATTCGGTTTTACCATTATTTCGAAAGTATATACGTCGATATTATATGCAGTGTTTTCCGTCACCTTTTTTATATTGGCATGATTTTGATTGATGGATTGTTAAATATATTCAAGTCATTTTAGTTTCCTAATCGGACGAAGTAACAAAGAAACACCGGTTCGATGATGTGCAAATCCAGTTTACATAACTCCACCACGCTATGTGTCGCTCACGAACGACTTGTGTAGACCCCCTCCTGTTCACAACGACATCTACCTAAAAAAAAACGAGACGTGAAACTTATGCTCCTCTGTTCATACATTTGGGAATCTGAATAAGAAGTGATGAGATGTATTGGCTTCCGTTTGGTGAGGAGCACAAACGTAGAACCTGTCCCTCCTCCCAGAACAAGCTTTCTCACCGACGGTGATAGGAATTGTAAGTTGGAACCTAATAGTCGATAAATAATGAATGTTCAGTACGATTTTTTTAAATGTTATCCTAAGTTAATGTTACCCTATAAAAGATTGTACACTATTTGCTGCTGCTTATTCCATTTTGTTACCCCCCGGGCCAGGTCATACGTCTCCATCAACGGTCAAGTGCACCATCTAACATCTGGATCACACAGAGTACTTGCTTACACTAAAAAGATGGAATGCTTGTAATGTTGAAATAAAAGCTTTTATTCACCACCCCCCGGAAAAAGTTGTAGCGGATGCCCATAGTGGGAGGTGACGTCAAAGAAGAACTGAGAGTACCTAATAATCATCTGGAGACAGTTTTTTGTTAGAATCGAACTTGGGGCCACGTAATTAATCCGGGGAATATCAAACGAATAACCATTCTCACCGCAGAAAAGGATTAGAGGCGACTGAATGGCATTATATGATCTACGAATTTTCCCCAATTCATTGAAGTGAATTATCCCGAGGCAAAACAGACAAACAGAACAGAGAGAGAAAACAGATGAATGGAAAAGGAAAAAGCGAAAACGAAGGAAAAAAAATAGAAGTTTTAGAATAGATGTCTCAAAATATAAATGACAAGAAGCTAGAGAGAAAGAAGCGAAAAACTAATTTAGAATTCATTTACAAGAAACGTTTTTCCATTTGTTCTACCATATAAAAGTCTTCCTGACCTCTGAACTTTGGAAATAAATCGTAGTTACCATGAGAAGTTGAATTAGTTTTCAGTATAGGGAACAGTGCTTTGATAAGGATTGTCATTTTTGAAAGTATAGAATCTTCAGTTTTTATCAGTTTTTAATTAGTCTTTCTTTCATTCTATTTCAGCAACTTTTTATCGAAACTCTTTTGCGCCGTTAGGTAAGCCAAAAGTAATACTCTTGGGAGATTTGAACTCAAATCCTCCGAACCAATACCACTGTCTCAACAACTAAGCCATGGCCGGTTCACCAGCAACAGAAAGCTTTGTTCAAATAAGCAATGTTGTTATATCTTTTTAAATCTATGATACCTGGGTAAAGTATTATACGTATTCTATGAATAGGCTATAAAACTGGTGTTATTGATTCAGAAAGACGGAAATTGCGCTACAAAAGTGAAACCCCAAACAATGATAGCATCAATTGCAATAATGACGACCAAAAATAAGGACTTTCTTAAAGAACAATAGTTAGCCAGCTTAGAGAGTGTGATCATCCCTTTATGCCCCTTTCGTTCTTCCGTACCATTGCAAATTGAGCGATCTACACATACACCTGCTTGTACTACTACTACTACTACTACTACTACTACTAATAATGATAATAATAATAATTATAATAACAATAATGATAATAATAATAATGATGCTGGCAACTGGTTTGAGAGCACTACTGGGAACTGCATTGATACTGAGGAAGGTGCTAGAGATATAAGGACTGCAACGAATTGCAGCACCGACATGATAGGTGAAAGAGAGAGGAGACGTTAGCTGAAGACCTGAGGAGACTTATTGTCACTCAGCCTTCAGCGATAACCACTGGGCAACCGGTGTGAAACTGTAAATCGCAGAATTACTGCGACTTATGAGTGCTAGGAGAGAAGGGCTGGAGACTTGAGGAGACTTGCTGTCACTCAAACTCCAGCGGTTACCACCAGGCAACTGGTGTGAGATTGCAAATAATAATAATAATAATAATAATAATAATAATAATAATAATAATAATAATAATAATAATAATAATAATAATTATTATTATTATTATTATTATTATTATTATTATTATTATTATAAAAAATCACATTATCATTAGAAGAATGCATAGAATAACGTTTATGAGAAAACGAGATAAAAGCTATCACATATGTATCAAATTAATTAAGTTCAACGCAAATGAAAGCTTTTTGCGTTGTGTTTTCGTTCAAAATGCAACATGTTAGGAAAATACGCTCGAAGAGATGCAAAATAAAAACAGGAATGAAAATAATAGAATCAAAATGAAGTAATGCTGAAGAAATTAGATTCTTATACTTGGCTTCTGTTTGAACTAAAATGGCGGAACTTACGTCTTGTTATCACATGAAGTCATTCTTCTTCTGTTATAATGACAGACGACAGCCGCTGTAATAACATGTATGCTGTTGTTGAATATCTGTTTGTTCTATTTTTCTATCTAGATAAGTGGCACACTGACTCACTCGCCCAGATGCATACACGTATGCAATAATCCCAAGAGTGAATCCAAATGATCCTCTAGCATATGATTACCGAAGCTCGTACAGGGTAGTGCTTTTTTCTCTGACTCTACCTTGGTATATAATAAAAAAAACAGGCTCGTCAAATCTCTCAGTGTTTGAGAATGTCATCCACAGGCAAGATAATGTCTCAGGATTTTGGCAAACTTTGTGTAGGATACATTTAAAGTCGATGGCCCCGCAGAGAACTGGAACCCTTCTCCACGAGACAAACCATTCAGTCAGTACAACACCTATAGAGGGATTCCATGATCACCGATGGTAATTTCTTCTGTATTCAAACTGTACGCGATTAGCCTCAATTAACACAAAGAGATTTGATTTTGCGCACGTTACCAGTGGGATTTATTTTTCTTTATTTAAAAGTCTTATCTAAGAAAAGAATAAGCTATCCTGCTTTCAAAAACGCTCCATTAAACATCGCATGTAACACAATTAGAAGAATAAATGCACAACCGAGTTCAAACTCCAACGTGAAATTTTTGTCTCCACTAAAAATCTTGGAAAAGGTATGAATCCACTTCTACTTCATTGGTAAAAAGCAGCGCAGTTGTTCTTTTGCCCTTTATTTCATGCCTTGATCGTTTTGTCGAATATTTCACTCGGATTTGCTTTTTCTTTATGTTTTTGAACGCACACAGACATAAATGGTTTGGGGGTATATTTGTCAAATTACTCAGTAGTGTACGCAAGAAAAAACACTCTTGTAAACACTTAATATCGAGAAGACTTAGAGGGAGGAAAAACACAAAAAATAAACATCTCCCTTTGACACATGAACGTGTAAAATTAGACAAATGTTCACATATACTAGAAGACGGATTGGTGCCTTGTAAAATAACCGGGCACAATCACATACGTCTGTCTATTTAGTACGATAAACGCAAACATAGTCGAGAAAATGACAGTTATTTCTTGAATAGGAATTGGAGAAAGGTGGATGAGGAAAGCGAATATACACAAGGGCAAGCGGAAGCCCGCCTTGGAACAGAGCAGGCGCAGGACACTTCTTCCGTTCGTAGATGACGTTTAATGTCACGTTCTCTGCTTTTAGTCGTTCTCACGCGACTAGACGTCAACTGCGAGTCACGTTCAATTTCCACTTGAAATAAGACAGGAAAAAAAAAGATGCGAAGACTAAAAAAAGAAATATGAAAAAGTTTGACACAGAAGGGCAAGTGTCTCTCTTTTGATGAAAGGTTGACAAACATTGTTAGAGTATCTCGAAATTGAAAATGGTCAAAACAAATTATTGATATGAAGTATAGACTTGGCCACGAAACTACACACACACACACACACACACACATATATATATATATATATATATATATATATATATATTAGCAGAGTTGCCAGGCGTTGCCCAAGGGAAAAATAATCAAACAGAAGAAATATTTTTGATATATTTCTTCTCACACGACACAACAAATGAAAAAAAAATGATTATTCACACCATGGAAAAGTAGCTGTAACGGAAAAAATATCCTGATGCACAAAAAAATCAGACGATGTCGTTGCTTAGTTTGACTAGGCTCCTGGATACTCTAAATAAATGTTTCTTCCACTGGGTGTTTGTATGAAAAGGTTGATTGGGAATCTGACCTTAGAACAGACCCTAGAACAACCAATACAGAGCGGTTCATGGGAAAAGCATGGAAAAGTCAGTTAGAGGCCAGTGATCTTGAGAGATCAACCTTGCGCCACGTTGCAATTTTCAGAAATGACCTAGAGTGACCTCCAGTGGTCTCCAGCATCTACCTCCCGTAGTCTAAAACTTTTGTCGTGCAAAGATGTACCCTTATGCAAAATTCTTGCATCCTAGATGCAATATTGTGGCCTGGAAATTGCTGGAAATGACATATGACGACCTCAAATGACTCTGATGTCAAAATCACATTTCGAAATACTTTGAACGTGAAAGAATTTACATTTATATCATATTTCAGGTTCAAAGGTGCAAATCTGAAGCTTAAAAACTCGGCTAAAAATAAACCTGGAAAATTGGCTCGAAATTTAAAAAGAAATGACCAGGTGTCCTCAAATATCTTCAAAGGCCAATGCCGTATTGCCTATGACCTTCACCAAGAAAGGATTTACTCATGTCAAATTTCAGATGCAAAATCATGATAAAAAATCCTGGAAAATTGAGTGGAAACGTACAGAAATTGCCTTTGGCGACCTTTAATGTTCAATTCCAACCTCGCTTAGTCTGTTACACTTGATGAGTGAAGAAATACCCTTAAGCCCAATTTCAGTATCCTTGGCGCAAAAATGTGTCCCAGAACTCTGAAAATTTGCTAGAAATTACCAGAAATGACCTCTGGTGTCCTCAAAGGTCGACTGTGCATTCCATTTGACGTTCAACATTGAAAGATGTACTTTTATGCATAATCTCAGTTTCATAGACGCTAAATTGTAGCCAAAAACTTTGAAATTTATTTTAAAATGGCCAGAAATTACCTCCAGTGGCCTCGAATGAACAGGAGTCAACGTCACCTGGATTGCAAACTTCACCGTGAGAAGATGTACCCATATGTTTCTTTGGTGCAAAATTGTGGCTCAGAACTCTCAAAATTGGTTTGACATGACCAAAATTATCTTTGATGATTTCAGAAGACAACTCTGAATTTCGTATGATCTTTGCCATGCTTAATTTTAGTTCCATGGAGTTAAATTTTGGGCAAAAACTTGAAATGACCTAGGGTGACATCTGATGGCCTCTGAGATCAACCTCACATAACCTCTGTCGCAGGTTCAAATCACTTCAGTCTACATGCAGAATATCAGGTTGACAAGGTTTGTAGGCGGATACAGGCCACAAGTAAACAAACAAAAGGCTCAAATATTTGTATCAAAAAAGAAAAAAAAAGAAAAAGAATCACACACAAACATCTCAACAGACATGTAACCAGGCTCGCAAACCATGACAGCATAAAAATAAGTGATATTCGAAGGAAAAAAACCGGTGCAAATGACTTTATGTCTGGATGACTTTGACAGATTCTAACGTTAAGATTAAAGAATTTGAAGCAAGGAAGAAAAAATGGAAAGATTTAAAGTAACTAAGAAGATGGGAGAAATAAATATGTTCTCTAACTGTGGACAGTCACAGAAGCTAGAGAATTGAGGAAATTATTGGTTGTGAAATAGATCTTGAGTAACTTATCATTTCGTGCCATTATATATATATATATATATATATATATATATATATATATATATATATATATATATATATATATATATATATATATAAGTATGTATATATGCAGTTGGTTACTCATTTCTATTAGGAGATTAATACGGATAATTTTATGAACTTGATACTGAGAATTTTATAAATTTATAAACTTGATTATTAATTGGCCAGCTTTTGGGCTATCGTAGATTTTAATCGACCAAATTGGGAAAAAGATCAGCCCGATCTAGCCCCCAAATGGCTAATTTTGCAACCTTGGTATGATTCCACTCAATGAAAGCCAATCTGCATTCTGATTGGCTTATAGGGTTCATTTTGATGTCTAAAGTATATCAGTTGATGTACCTCCGCCTCTTTACACATTCGAACAACTGACCCTTTTCTTAGCTGGACCATTAGCTCATTCTGTTTGCAGTATTGTGTTGCATTGATCTTCCCACTCTAGATGTGCTGGTCTGCACTCAAAATTCAAATTTCTTCCTCAGGCTTGATCGCTGATCGTTGGTGTCGGTGGAAAATGCCCAGAGACGAAGAAGCACTTTTATTGTCTCGTTTTTGAAGATCGTTTTAACGAATTTTTGTCGTGACTGGCGCTATTAGAACGCTTCATAATTTCCATCTCTTTTCTTTCAGATTTGTTTTTATTTTAGAAGATACGAAACGATTGCTCGGATATTCGCACTTAAGATTGGTTTTGTGTATGCGTGTGCGCCTCCACGTATGCACGCTTGTGTGTATGTGCATGCATGTATGTGTGTGCGTACGTGTGTGTAGAAATAAATAGATTTACACATACACCATTGTCAGTGGACAACTACTGTCACCACGCCCGCAGATGTATTTCCTCTGATACAATCCGTATTTAGTGACGTAATGTAATCACAGGAAATTAGCTGGACTAATGATATTAGTGACGGCCCAAACGTTAATTATAGTAATTAGTGGAGACTATTATAATCCACATTTTTCGTTCTCAACCCCCGAACGTAGCATCCCTTCCGAGGCGCGAGCCGCCAATTACAAACCAAAGATGTTAACACAAAAGGAAAAAAAAAATCAAAGGTCTGCTTTTCAGATCGGGATTTTGAAGGCGACAAAACCCACTTAATAATGTCGCTTAAAATCAGTACTTGTCTGTCTGGTGAGTCTCGTTATTTCTTTGTTTATGAAATGCTATTCTTTTGAAAGGTAAAAAAAGGGATTAATGGATTGATTTCTTTCAAAGCCTTTTGGTTTTCCTTCTGCAGCAAATATGTTACGTTTTTTAAACTGAATTTTTGTATAGAGGTATCAGATTTGAATTTTCACTCGTTGTATTGGGAATAAATTGGATCCATACAGGTAAGATATTCTTGGTGGTTTACAGATGTCTCATCGTACAGACGTCAGGCTGCTGATGGAATGTGTTGTGGAACGCAAAAAAAAAAAAAAAAGGATAAATCATAAACATGTTTTTTTTTTCCAGATCAGATTGAGTATTGAACAAGGCCTTCTTTACATCGATCACTCTTATCAAATGTTATAATAAATAGCGCAATCATCGCCGTCTGTGAGATTTTCAAGAGTGAAAAAAGGGCAAAGCCTTGAAATAGAGTATGGAGACCAGTGACGAAGTTCCGGATTCAATAGCACGCGTCGGCTTAGTGATCCTTACAAGTGTCAAGCCTGGTCGAGACCAGGACTTCATTCGTAGGAGTTCAATGAAGAGATACCTCAGCTCTAATCACACAACTTGGAGTGTACTCAATCAGCTGCAGAATAAACAGGGAAATTACCCCTAATAATGATTTTTCTACACACCAAGAATCGAACCAAGGATTTGCTGTATGTGAGGTACACATACAAGTGTAGTTATGTTATATTCAAAATATCCGATGATAACATCCCGATATAACGAGGTCGGATTTTGAGAAAACTCAACTTGAACAAACTTTTTAAAGCTTCTATGTTAGGCAGAAAAAAGGAGTCTGTAAACATCTATGCATTGACGATTCACTTAGTTGAAGAACTTAAAGAGATCTCTCTACGTTGTAAGGTCGAGCTATTTTGCCTGCAAAAGAGTTTTATCTCTTAACGTGGATGCTAGCGTATCATCATTCTGGTTAACCTGAGCTCAACGCAGAAAAAAACATTTCATAATCAGTTTTCATCGAGCCTAGCCCCTTCTAGGATAAACCCTCCTAGTATAGAATTCCCGAGTTGATGGATGACTCACGTATAGAATTTTTAAAAATCCGGATACCGTCAATTTTTCAGTTCTGTATCATATTGCTTTAACCAATACGTGAACTTATCACGAACTGAAGTGGAGTTACCACCAGAACAACCCAGTTGACAAAACGTCACGAATAAACTCTATTTTTGTCTTCTTTTCCACCCATACAATTGCAATTTTTTTCTTTTTACCTCACTGTTGTTCACCTCGGTATTTTCACGTTGGTCAACCTCTTTTCGACTCACCTCAAAACTTCGTGGATAGTACATTGAAATTGCCCAGAGTTTTATCCCCCCCCTCTCTCTCTCCCCCCTCTCTCTCTTTCTCTCTCTCTCTCTCTCTCTCTCTCTCTCTATATATATATATATATATATATATATATGTATGTATATATATATATATGTATATATATATATATGTATATTTATATACATTCGCCTGATGAGGCCCTGAGAGGGCAGAAACATGAGCTACTTTGTGTAGCGAATCCACATTCAATTATTTATTTCCAACTCTACTCTAAAACAACTTAACTTTAATAGTAAAAAGTTGTATTATCGAGCACTCTGTGAAATAAATCCGTTACATATCAGAAGTAGCTTTATATTATTAATATATTATTATATTTTGTTATACTGCTAGCCTGATTTGTACCATATGTACTTTATGTATATATAGGTGAGAGGTGTCACACCGTGTATCTGTGTGTGTGTGTAATTGTGTCACAATGTAAAAATTACCTAAAAATGTGCACAGCTCAACCAATTTCAGTATGTATATACTGAATAGGCCCGAGGGAAGATTTTTTTTTAGATCAAAGATTGGTTTTTGATAGGAGTTCAATTCAAAATGTAACAATGATGTTAAAACGGAATCTTGCTTTTGTGCAATATACATTCATATGCGTATCTTCTCACTTTATATCTATATATAATTCTTTAACGGGTCAATAGTGAAACTTTTCCTCACTTTCAGGGATCAATAGTTAAAGGGGACTGCCCCTCACCTTGAGAGATCATAAGTGAAGGTAATCTTTTGTCTTGCAAGATTGAAACCTTTCGTCTTTTTTTTTTTTTTTTTGTTACTTCTTAAATATATCACCCGGCATAGACAGGTATTCAGCTCGTACATATTATATTTACAACATGTTTTTTGCATTGCTTTCGATTGCCGGCCTTGTAGATTCATGAGTCTCCATCCCAACAGGTACGTCAGTTAAATAAGGTTTCTAACTTTGCCACTGTAAGGAGAGCAAAGTTTTTTGGATAATGCATTGATACTCATATATTTAACATGACGAGAATATGAAGAAATCAGAACGTGCAATCCTTAAAGAAGGGTCCCAAGAAAAGCAATACACCGAGAGAAAAATTACTCAACGGATGATCTGATAACATCGGCCAAGACGTTACGCTTAAAAAGATCTAGTTTTAAAAAATCACGAACTTTAGTTACTTAATAGCTTAGTTTGATACAAATGCAAATGTATGGGGTATCCAGTGAGGAACGAATTCACTATTCAGTAATAATCATCAGCAAGGTGATTATGCTGACCATTACCCCAAATAAGCCTAGCTTAGTCCGACACATGACCAGAGTAATGGGGCACTTAATGAGAATCGAACCCACTACACTTGCAAAGGGGTTAGCTAGAATTTACAACCCATCGTGTCATGGTAGGCGCCTATTTCAGGTGAATATGGGGAGAGGAGAAAGTTCGACAACCGACGGATAGAGATGAAAAATATAGATGACAACACTATGAATATTCTATGGATGATATTTCAGTTCTTAAGTTACCGAGAAATGCCGGGATGTGCACCAAGTGAATGATAGCGATCAAAAAAACGACTAGGATAAGTCTATGTATAATTTATGAAATAACGCTGTTGGTATCATTTCGATCTTCCCACGCCTGCCTACTAATTTCAGTCAAGAAATTTAGTAAGTATCCATGCTGCTCAAAGAGTTATTCGTACAATTAAACTCTTCGTTGTTGGTGTTGCTAACCCGACATTCGGACCAAAAAACTGATGTTAATAGCCTTTATCAAAACTATAGACAATATTCATAGAGATTTTATGAAGTAGATAACTCGTCATCCCACCAAAATGGTGATTTAAGCAAACAGAATCAGCATTGAAGAGCCGTAAGAGTTGATAAAGCTTTTCGTTTTTTAACACCCTTTTTTCACTTCTTGGATTAAAGGTGGTAATAAAAATATAAATATAATTATAAGATTCGTATGGTAAGCAAGAAATGCACACTTTGGATATCGGTACAACACAATCTTTCTCTGACCGGAGACTATCCACCAGTTCATACAAAGCTTACTTTATAACTATATCTTCTATCAGAGAGTTGTTTCAAATTATTGTTTTTGAAGATAATATCAAAATTTCTTTTCTCAACATTTTAGGTAACTGAAGCACCTTTCGTAGAGCCGTTAGTAAGCTCATATGTCAGGCCGATTCACCAACAGAGTGAGGTTGATTCTCATTGGATGCAAAGCTGGTATGGTCTTGTACCAGACTCAGCTGAGCAAACCAAATAACCAATCCGCTAGTGTAATGAGTCAGATCCTTACTCGATTGCCCTACTAATGCAAGCTTTTACCAGAATAAGAGCTTGGTGGATGACTATAAAAGACTAATCGTAATCTTTCTTGCGTTATTTTCTTATCTGCATCAATACGGGGAGCGTCGAGACCGCAATCTTACAAATTACCCTTGGTTCTACTTGAGTATGCAATAGTCTCCTCGAGAAAGTCCCGATTTCTCCCGAGAAATCCGTTCAGATATATAATTGTACATATCAGTGAACCAATGCAAATTGCTATCTCAGAAGCGTTCGTCTTTGAAATGCATATTTATTAAAAAAAAAAAAAATGACACAACCGGATGTAAAGAGAAATCTCGCCGAATCTGATTGGCTGGACTGGCAATGCATTCGAGCTTTCATTGGTCGTCGTTTGAAGGGTGGGGTGTCGGGGTTGTCAGATATTGCCCTGTGGGATTCCATGATAAGGAGAAACAAAACAAAAATTTCAGAAAAAAAAAATCGTGAATAAACAAAGAATTTATAAAGAAAATAATCTGCTGACATATTTCGTGGTCAGGATACTCGAAAATGAGAGGTTCCCTATAATTTTGTGTAATACAGTACGAAATTGACACACATATTCATACATGCGTACGTACGTACATACATATACTTAACAGGACAGAGCGCAAGAATGTAGATTCATACTCCTTCTTTCTTTAAGGGCATTATTGCTAATTGCCCAGTAAATAAAAACGACCTCCACCAAAACTCAAACTTGTTTCCCCGATTCCATTTTCCGTATTGCTAATCCCGAACCACATAAATTCGAATATTAAAAAGATATTCTTTTTATATGTGTATATACCACACTAAACGAATTAGGGTGCAATATGATATAAAACAATATCTAATGTAAGATGGGTTCATTTCGTAACGTGTTCGAGACATTCAACTTTGAATATTAACATGGTTTAGAGTTGAGCTTAAGATATAACGGAGTGAGGATTCACTACACAAACACGTTTATCAAGTGTTTGTGCAGTGAATCTTCATTCCCTTTATATATATATATATATATATATATATATATATATATATATATATAATTATTTTGTCATCTACAGACAGCTGTTTTGTTGTATCACAACTCTTCAGTGTGGCTATCGACTATACATTATCCCATCGAATACCCCAAGGCCGGTGTCCTACCTCTGCACTAGGGAACTGGACGGTCCGTAAGGCTGAATTTAAGCGATATATTTATCTACCTTATATCCGTCATCCACCAGAGTGCTCTATTCCTATGGGAGAGCATTGCATAAGCTTATAATGAACGAATTACTTCACTTGAAGAGTGCTCAACCCCACCAGAGTGCTCTATTCATATATATATATATATATATATATATATATATATATATATATATATATATATATATATATATGATAAATAATCCGACAGAATATTTATGAATGCATTATATTATTTGAAATGACCTCCCATTATTATCCAGAGAATATTCAAATAATATAAAGCATTCATAAATATTTTGTCGGATTATATGTGTATTTCTTAATAATATAATTGTCTGCGTTGGAAACAATAAGTGCTGACATGGAAAGTGAATTAACAAAATGAGAAAAGTTGGATGGGGATAAAGCTGTTATTTGTACCCTCACCTTTCTACCGGATTGTTTAGCTCAATGTTCAAGAGCAATGCTACGTTGAAGCGGCTACCTCTTCGGTTAGAGGTTCGATCCCTACCTCAGCAGCACCTTTTTTTTTTAATTGATTGTTCTGTCCATGCCAGGTGACCCTTTCTCCGTGTAATAATGGGAGAAAAAGAAGAGTATACAACCAATGCATCCTCCCGATAGTCACTTATGGAGCTGAAACATGGAACCTAACCAAGAGACAGATTGAGAAGTATGCAACTTGTGCATGAGAAAATCATGCTCATCTTTACATGGTGAGATTGCAATACAGCACAGTACATAAGGAAGAAAACGGGTGTCCATGACATCATAAAAACTATTTAAAAACTCAAATGGCAATGGGCAGGCCACATTGCAAGAATGAAAGACATCCAATGGACATCACATCTCACAACACGAATCCACAGAAATCACATAAGAAACTGAGGCCGACAGAACACAAGATTGGGAGATGAACTAGACAGATTCAGGATATACTGGCACTGTGACGCCTATGATAGAGAACTGTGGCGAATCCTAGGGAAGGTCTACGTCCAACGACAGACCTTTAGAGACTGATGATGATGATGACGATGATAATGATGACGACGATGATGATGACGACGATGATGATGATGATGAATTTTCAACAGTTTCAAATAATAGGACCAAGTTTAGTTATTACACCGCTCGACTCACCGCTTTGTAAACGGACTCATTTGAATTGACACTGGGTAACGTCACTCAAACGTCACTATTTTAAAAACTTTTGCAAATAACAAGTGTTTACAGAAGTTTTTTTTCTTATCCACGAAGCAAACTGAATGAATCACTGTCATATAAGAAAATTTCAGATCTTACTGAACCCGCTTGAATGCCAAAAGCGCGTTCAGTTTATCGAATATATTTGTATCCACTAAATCAAAGACCCACAATGGCCCAACCGGAGTTCTTCTGCGATAATTATCCGACTTATGGAAGAAACAGGACTCATCTATATCAAACTGTGCACCAGGACCACCAAGTTGTCCTAGGTTATCTTCAAAATATCTCGAACATGTTTTATCCGAAATTTATCATTGATATGGATAATATTTTTCAGACGAATATCGAAGTGTCTCATGGCATTTTCTTTCATTTGCTATCTTGGAAGATAGCTGATGAATATCCACGTCTGTGAAGTTGAGTTAACATTTTCAAAAAATAACATTCTACCTTTGTGTCTGTTGCTGTCCTTATTCTGGAATTTCCATGTGTATTTGTCCACAGTCCTTGGATGTGTTGTCCAGTCCATTTTCCGTTCCAGCCTATACAGTTTATGCTACTTGCTCGAAGGCGAGGTGGTTTCATCCAGTCAACTGAAAGCAAAGGGTCTTCACTTACAATCAAAGGACTCTCAACTTCTTTAAAAGTTAATGTTGCCTTTATTTCTCAGAGAAGTGGTTGGATCTTTCTCAGAAGATGGAACCTGCGATGCACCAAATTCCTTACTGAAACGGAAATATAAAAATATTGCAGTGAATAAGAAAAAAAATACGCCCATTAATCATGATCAAAAAATATTCAATGGAAAATAAAAAAAAAAACAATTCATAAATATGTTTATATTATTTTTATAAATAGATTAGAAAAAGAGACCCCTAAAAATATACCTGCATTATAACTGAAATAAAAATGACCACTGTATGAAAGGATCATTAGAAGAAAAAAACTTTTTTGATAGAATGTTACCTCCGTCAATTTTTCAGAAAATTTAAAAACCATCTATTGTTTTTTTTAATTTTTTACCAAACAGTTGAATCTTTCTATGCAACTTGATTTGTATTTCTGGTGGTAAGTAATTTTTTGAAGATTGAAAGCAAAGAAGATTGCTTGTTTATCTGCGGGTAAATAACTTTACTAAACATGCGTTATTTGTTTACGTTCAAAGACGGTGGTGTTGGAATGACGTCATCCGATGTTAAGTCAAATGTGCCCTGGAGAATCTCGGTGGGGGGGGGTGCGAAAAAACTTGATGCAAATGATACAACGCTTTCATATATATATATATATATATATATATATATATATATATATATATATATATATATATGTGTGTGTGTGTGTGTGTGTGCGTGTGTGTGTGTGTATATGGGGGAGAGGAGAAAATAGGGAAGGAGTTGGAGGGAAAGAGTAAAGTGAAAAAAAAAGGAAGATATGAGATACATGCTAATAACTAAAAAAAGGCGTGACTATTTTTTAAGCACTTGATGTCCTTGGAGCAGGTGCGACATTCTATTGCTATTATTAACCATTCTACAAAATGTACTTGAAAATGATTGGCTATCTTCCAAACCAAATAGCGAGTCGATAAATTTGAGACGATTCTTTCATGTACTGAAATAATTTTGAGTCATGAAATGTTACACTGATAGTTATGAACAGACTGAGATAAGTAAATAGATGATTTGTTTAATTGATTAATAAGATTTTAAGACAAATAGAAAGATAGATGGAATTTTTGTGATATGTTGTTATTGCCAATTTTGAAAGTACACAAATCTACGTACATGGTTGAATATACACACACATATAAATATATATACTCATGCATATATACATGGATATAATTATATTCATGCATATATATATATATAGACAATTATTCTGCGTAAATGAATATATAGCTTAAATTCAGCCTTACTGTCCATCCAGTTCCGTAGTTCAGCAGTAGGATATCGGTCTCCGGGTCCGATTTTTAGGGTTTCAATTCTGCCTTGCGGTACTGGATAAAGTCTATAGCCACACTGAAGAGATGTAATACATTGAAACAGCTGTCTGTGGATGACACAATAATTTTTATATATATATATGAATTGTCTTTTATTATACTGAAACTCTTATTTGAGATGATCTCCTGTTATTACATAGTGAATGCATCATTTAGCGTAGACAACATGATTAGGAAAAAAAATGAAGCTGCAGCAAGAAATTTCCTATGATTGTTCATACTATTTACACTGTCAAGGTCAAATGATTCATCCAACGTGTAATAACGGGGGGGGGGCATCTTAAATAAGTGTTTCAATATAATATAATGCAATTTATAATCTTTCTGTCGGATCATATATCCGTTTCTTAATATCATACACAGACATACACACACACACATATATGTATATATATATATATATATATATATATATATATATACATACATAGTAATTAATCAAGTAAAGCTCAGTTTTGGCTCGAAGTCTTAGGAGTATGAATAAATAGAAAGGATGCAACTCCCTGTGAGTGCATATGCATGTGTGTGTGTATTTTAGCGCATATTTATTTGGTTTGAGTGTAGGATTGGGGTGAGGTGTGGAAAGGGTTCCCTGAAAAATCCCTGCAAAACCATATTGCTTTAACTATCAATACTCAGCTCCCCTCTCCAAAAATTTATATACATATATATATATTTATGTGAACTGAATTTTTCAATGAAGCAAAGATTTTGTAAAGTAATCTTGGCACCGGTTGATAAATTTCCACTGAGTTGCTGCCATAAATGTAAAGAGTGGAGGGCCAGTTTATTCCTATTTCATCTTTCAAGGTCTGGATTACGTTTCCCTTCCTTGGAAAGAATTTAATATCTGTCTACAGCCATTTTTTAGAATTAGAAACTGTCAACCAACTTTGGTTTTCTTTGATTTGCAAGTTGATTTGGCTAGCTGGCTGGCTGACTGGCTGGCTATATATATCTATCACGCGTATAGGTCATACTAAGAAAGCTGGGGAGGGAAAATTGGAACATTTACTCCTTACTATGTTTAGGAAAAAACGTCTTTTTTGTTTTTGTTTCCCCCCCCCCAATAGGTTTTTGTGACCGGGTGTCAACTTGCAATGTAAGTTTATGCTAAATCGTCCCTTAGTTTCAAACTTGTTTTTGTTTTTAAATTCATACTTTTTAAAAAATAATCCCTACCCAACCAGAGGCAAGAGGAGTAACTAATTCATTCTCCATTTTTAAAACTGATTGCCCCTAACACGGGATGTTGCCAAAAGACATTGGTCACGTGATGGTTTCTATTGAATGACTCACCAGACCTGTTTATCATAAGCATATAGTTTTTTTTTTGTTTTTTTTTTCTCCATCACACAATCTATGTATTCATTATTGTCATACCTTGTCGTAATTTTTTCCTCTGTTTCCACAGACTTTATTAAATCAGATCTGGTATGTTACCCGAAAAGCGCGTTCAGTTTATCGAATAAGAATAAAAGACATTTTTATCGAAACGTTCGACAAAAACTTTATCGAACAACATATTAATCATTTTCCCACTATCCGCTGCCATATTTCGGCTTACATCATAATTCCATCCTCGGAGAGTTGTCTATCTAAGTGCTTTTAGCAGTCTTCCAGAGAAACGATTTTTTTTCCATAAAGAGAATTCTGTAGAGAACAGGATAAATGGTAATCTGAAGCTTCATTGTCTGGCGAATACTTCAGATGAGTGAAAATTCCTCAGAAACGCTCTGACAATTTTTGCGTGGACACCAATATTTCCTCTAATTTTTTCATGGCCTGCACGGGACTAATAGACTGGTGGACAAATGAGGAGGTTGAGTGTTCAGAAACTGTTTTCACTTTTGAGACGCTCATTGATTTTTCCATCTTTTCCCGTTTTGTTTTGTTTATAAAACAAAGGCCAGTTAAGAAGAGTGTATTATAAAACAAATGATTTATTCAGAGCATAGATTTTTTTTTTATTTATTCATTCTCTATCATTTAACCCTGTACGGCGTGCGACATTAACATTTCTCTGCAGTGTATTACATCTCGTCCGCCGCTGTGTAGCAATGTTGTATAGAGAGAATGCTGCTGCTCATGGAAGAAACGTGTGGTCTAGCATTATTCTGATGGAATATTACATTCTATCTCCCAACTAATTCCGGGCGGACGCCTTTTGTCGATTGCAGCCTTCAGTTAGTCTAATTTGGCGCAGTACTTGTTTGAATAAACCCGTAAAACTTATCCTGAAGCAGCTCAGACTAGAGGAATAATTTCCGATCCCATCAAAAACACATCACTTGCTTGAATGAAGACTGGCCTTTGGCAAAGTAAGCGGTCGTTTATTCCGTTTTCTTCAAGATCTCTAGCGTTCCACGTCGTTGTAAAGTATCAACTTTTCATTGCAAGTCATAATTTGTTTCACAAAGAAAAGTTTTTTTTTCCTCACGTTCAAATATCTAATTGCATACGGGAATACGGTCAAGTAGTTCCTTTGCTTAACTAATATGGTGGCCTCACATCATAGTGACTAACATAACCAAATTGTTTTCATCGCTTGTTTTGGATAGGCTTAACAAGTTGTCTATCTTCTGCGTCATGTTACGTGTTCTGAATTGCTCACCCTCAAATAGTCTAACCGACCGTAGAGTATCGTTAGGTGAGAAATCTCAAGCGCAAACATTCGTAACTCACTTTTGATTCGTGCAGGTATTAATAGTACCTCTATTAAAAGTCATTAACTTCATGGATCTTCTTTTGCGTTAGTGTTGTGTTTTCATCTTTCATAAAATAGAATGAAAAAATATGCTGGAAATATTACGTTTTATCCTCTGCCTTCAATATCAGAATTCATAAAGCAAAACACGCCAATTTCAAGTAAATGCACGCTTATATGACAGCTGCCACTATATAATCAAAAGTGATCTCTGTGGATGAAGGTGGTCAAAATTTTACGCTCCTGATGCCATCAAACGACAAGACTAGAACGAACATTTTGGATATCATAATAATATTGGTTACTGAATATACCTACCAGATGATACCAGTGAAGGCCGTAGAGTACAACGGCCGAAACATTGTATGAAAAACAACCAAGATGAGCATAGTTCGAACAATAATAGATATACTGAATATATTTGTTTCTAATTTAAGAATATCTTCTAACGGACATATTCAAGAGTAATGCTTATTAGTAGTTTTGTAAAAGAAGTTGAAGACATCAATATTTCATCAATATTCAGGAATTAAAGGAAAGAAATGTAATTTATATGAAAATATATTTACAGTTCTGGTTTGTTGATAGAACAGATATTATTTATTCGGATATGCAATAATTTACGAGCTATCGATCTGACTGTTTCATAACCAACGGAGAGAGAGAGGGGGGGGGGTTAATGAGAATACACGTACTCAAAATAGCTGCCCTGCTCTTTTTTTAGCGGCTGATAATATAACAAACACACTAACACGAAAAGGCTGTTAAGTTCTGTATTTAGCTGCTGATAATCTAACTACAACTACTGCTACTGATTCTGATGTTACCGATGTGTCAATTTCGTTTTCCATCCCAAATGGATACAAGCTTTTATTTAACAATATCTCATGCCACTCTTTCAAATTACGTCGTGAACATACTGACAATCACACAGCCTTAGATAAACCGTTTGCAAAACCATTGATATTAACGTATTTTTCGCCGATATATCTGATACGTATTTGCATCCATCTCTTATCAGACAAATTACCGGAAGAAAAAAAAATAATAATCATATCTATATTCAAGTCACGCAAACGTACGTTGACACAAACATTTGTCACAGTTTAATCATCCTTCTTGGTAAATATCAAGCGTTGGCTTGCTTTAAAAAAAGGCAAAGAAAATAAGAAATATAATTTCTTTCGCTTCTACTGACGTGTGTCACTGTCACTTACTAGTGATGTATCTTGAATTTTTCAGCTGTGTTTTTCTTTTTTTCATCTCCGTCATTTTGGCCAAGAGAAGAAAAAGGCGATACGTTGTTGTCGGATTCTGGTCGAGTTAACTCGTTCCGTGGGCGTATTACGCGTTGTCTTTCTTCCGCATCATCGGCTATGGAGAAAAATGACAAAAATCCCCGACAGCAAAGCAAACTAAATTCATATTTATTTCTGTGTAACTTTATGTATCATTTATTATACGTCAGTATACCATTCCGTGTCTGTCGGT
>OY735217.1:20284354-20381854 GCA_963457665.1 Thysanoteuthis rhombus
CTCGTGAAAAAATAGGCTATATTTTGTAAGAAAGCCTATCGTAGCATTCAATTTGGTGAACCTTTCTCAACTCAACCTAGTAATAACTATTTCGATGCTGAACATTCATTGATAGTTAACCAGCTTATTTTGCTAAACCATCCTACTTGTCGTGAGTTCGATCCTCCCTTGGGAGTGCTGTATCTCGCTGTTGTGGCCCTACACCTGTGTAACAAAAGCTAAGCTCAATATCTTTCTATGTGGAATGGGAAATTTCGAGTAGCACTCTTTCCGTACATATCTGTATATTCCTGGCATCTATCCATTTATCTACATAGTCTCATGGGATTGATCAGCTTCAAGCTGTCCTTCTTCTGCATAAATTATTTGTCCCCGTTTTCACTGTACTGTTCCTAATTTCTTTTCGTACGATATTTTTTTTCAGATGAATCTCGCTAAATCTTATCTTCAGGATAATAAGGGCTGATGGCTTCTGTCATGGGATTGCTGCCAATTTGTTTTCTGATTGAAGAATCTATCTTCCCAAATAACCAGTCGGAATCTGTCGGGGCCTTACTAAATGGAATATTTTCAGAGCCCGATAATGTCCGTGTCTAAAAGTCAAATCTACGCTTCATACAACGGACATTCAACCTTCACAGGTATTCACACAGGCGTACAAAACACATATTGGAAACTGTTAACCATTAATATCAGCATATAATTTTTTTTCTAGTTCTTGATTGATTCCAGCTCTCTCTAGGTATGTGTCACGCGTACAGGCAGCATGGACAGAGCTAAAGAGCTGAAAATGTAAATAGTTACTCCTTATAAATGATGATTCCGTCCCAAAAAGAAGGTTCTAATTGAGGGGTTCAATTTTTCTATACAAGTCAATCCTAAACTGGTCCCTTACTTTGTGTCAGGCAGCGTTTACACTTATTTTGGGTGAAAATTCAGACTTTTTAATGACCCAATAAAAGTCGTGAAAAGTAATTTATTCCTTGAAGACCTCTTTTCCCAATTTTTCTAATGGATCTCCCCCAACACGGTATGCTGTCGAAGACTTTGGCTAGGTGACAACAAATATGGAGTGACTAACCAGACCTGCATACTGTATCAACGATTCATATGCCAGTCTTGTACACGGTTCACTCGTGTAGATTCTCAGACTCTGATTACTACACTAATGATATGTGCAAGTGTCAGACCAAGTTTCCGAATTTCTTCGGTATTTATTCAGGGTTCGATCCTTATTACTGTAATCTTGTGCCAGACTGATTGAATTTCATGTCTAATGTTGGACAAATGCCTTTCCCATTGGCTTTCATGATGAGCGCGATTGTACTGATACCAGCTATGACTAATGGAAGTGGAATCTGGAAATATATAAACACACACACACACACACACACACACATATATATATATATATATACATATATATATATACATATATGTATATATATATATATATTTATATATATATGTATATATATATATATATATATATATATATATATATATATATATGCGTGTGTGTATGTATGAGTGTGTATGTGGTTACTTGTGTCAATATTTATTCTGTCAAATTCTTTTCCCTACATCCACATTCAAACTTACAATATAAAGATAGACTGATATATGGAGAGAGAGAGAGAGAGAGAGAGAGAGAGAGAGAGAGAAAGAGAGAGAGAGAGATGATGTGATTTATATAATACATATTTCAACAACTTACTACTTACGTACGTAAGTATGAAGTAATCAAATTCGGACAGTGTTTTCCAAAATAATCACTGTTTATAATAAACACAATTCAAAAAATTATTCATCAAAAATACAAATGCATTTTAGCAGCCGCTTCCGCATTTTAATCAAACGAATCAATGATTTCAGTAATGTGATAAAACATTCATTCCTAGAAGTCAAATGATAACTCTCTGTCGAGGTTCGCAATGGGTGTAGCAGATTTTCACTGCTGTGCTTCAGACTACGAAGTTCTTTTCTTTGTCAGACATCGAAGCGTGCTAATGACAAGATATTTTGATAAGATATCCAGCTATGGGAAAGTATCAAGGAGGTAGAGGATTCAAGCCTTTCCTCTGATTACCAATAAAATGGATAATCTCTGCTGGAATTCGAAATCGGCATGCCGATTCCGTTTCCTGTGTTGTTTTTCATCTCAAGGGTTTGGATATATTAATATCAAACGGCATTGAATTTGACAATATTGATAAATTGAATGCATGAATACTTTTGAGAAATTTGAACATCTAAAAGGGATAGATATATATGTTGAAAAGAAATGTTTCAATTGCACAGGTGTGTAATTTGTTGATTATTATTTCTGATTTTTCAAAAGCGTATTTGTCGTCACTCGCTTAAAAAGATTCAAATCATTATTCTCAATCATCAACCATTTTGTCAGGAAACACGTTTTCCAGTCTTGGATTTCAAGTTTTCGGATAATTATTCCACCATACATATGAATACATTGAAAAAAAAATGATTGATTCGATTATAATTGATGATTTTTACTGATTTTTTTGCGTTGAATTAAAAAAAAAGAACTAATTCTCTCCACCATGTAATTTTTTTTTCTCTCTAAATACGTTTTTTTTGTTTCCTATTAAATAAATGATCCAGCCAATGGCAGCTCATCCAGCTACGGTGCAATGAGACTTGAAAACTCACCTTACTGTTTTTTTTGTTTTTTTTCCTTATGATAAAATAGTAACAGACCTGACGCCCTCTTGATAGTTTCAGAAATAGAACGAGAGTACACGAAAGAGTTGCCTAAGGTTTTAGCTATGTTCAGACGAACCTTCCCTTTGTTTCTGTGTCAGGGTTGAAATAAATAAAAATAATGATTGCACTAGCGCAGACGGTCGTGAACTTCTTTGAAACGTTTTCTCTTATTGTTTTTCTCCCATTTTTTTTTTGTTGCTGTCTCTGACTGACTTTTCTTTATTTATTTCCTGCTCTATTTGTCATTCTTTGTCTCTTCATTGATTCGTTTTGTGTTTGCCTTCCCTCTTTCTTTTATTCTTTCTTTCCTTATTTTTTTTTTTCGATCTGGGATATGTTTTTGCCGAACTCCGGTTCCAACCTGGAATTAACTTCGACAGGAACGACAAGCACAACTAGAACAACAAGAACAATCAACACCAAATTTTGGGAGTTAGAATGAAGATTCCTTTATTGTGATTTGAAAGCACGCCCGATTGATAGGTAAAAGCCTTTTAGCTGAATTGGACAAGACGTACGTATCTACGTAATTTATCTTACAGATACGCTAGAGTGTATTTCATTCTGATTAATGAATTCATTTATATTAGAAAATATATATCTTTACATATTTTCTAAAAATTTCTTTATCTATACAATACAAAAGTTATCATCTTCAGTCGGGATCGAAATAGAAGTGGAGTTCGAACCTTCCGCAACCAGGTGTGTACCTTATGTACTCGTGTATCCATCACTTTTTAGAACCAAATTTTTAATTCGAAAATTAGAGGATGGCCAATGTATAAGATTAGTTGAAACCTTGCACGATGAGAAGAGCTAAGTGTAGCCGTCAGCTTCCGACATCAACGAATATTCATCACGAACGACAATAACAGATGGATTATAACAACTTATTTCTTAATTGAATTTGATAAATAACAGTTCTTCTGTACTGCAAATGTTTTGGCCAATTCGTACAACATAATGTTTCAGGTGTGCAATATGCAATGAAAGATGTATAGTCTCTCTTTTAGTTAACGCTGTAGTAACAACATCAGGAAAACAAAGGAGGAGTTCACTTGTCTAAACAGATCATAGAACAAGTTTAGTAAGTCACTTTGTAGAAACTGTCTCGTGACCAAATTCTCTTGGCAGCGTGCCCTGTTAGGATGATCAATTAAAAATTGGAAAAAGTAGGTGATCTATGAATAAGTATTCTCTTTCGCTTTTTGTTTGACGGTGGTGGCTAAGTGTCTGAATTGAAAAAACAAAAAACAAAAAAACAAAAAACAAAAAACAAAAAAACAAAAAACAAAACAAGCCTGATGCTGATGGACATAAATTGGGGATCAATTTAGGATAAACTCACATTGTGAATTGAAACCCCAACAAAAAACCAATTTTAAAAAGTTCCAATCTAGACTTAATGAGGAGTAAATGTTGAAATCGATAGCCTACTAGCTCCACTGGTGCAGCCAGTACTTGTGATACACACATAGCCAGTCAACCTGCCAGACCAACTTAAAAACTGAAGAAACTCATGTTGAAAGCTTTGGTTGACGGTTTCTAATATGAAGGGGGAATAACGAATATTTTTGTAGTAATCTGACTCGTTCCAGTGAAAAAATCCTTTAAACATATATGCATGTATCCCATAGCCCTGCTGTCCCCAGTACCGAGTGGTTGGGAACCCATCACGGGTGTGTCTTGGGCTAGATAGCCTGATGGAGCTGATCCCGTATTAGGCTATTACAATTATGCTCGTTGTGCTTCGCAGATAGTAGTAGTGAAGTATTTTAAAGTCTTTAGTATAGTTCGGCTATGCATTGAACCCATGGCCGGATACAAAATGGTGAATATCTTGCAGGAGCAGCAATTTTAATGTCTGTTGTTGGACGTGGACCCATCCAAAGATCAGCTAGACCTGTTGATCATGGGCGTCTTAGTGCTGATATCTCATGAACTAAGTCATCACCTCGTTGTGTCTTGTTCAGTAGTTGTCTGACATTTTTGCAACAAGGACTGTTTATTGCCATTTGAGTGTTTTTTAATGGATTTTATAACATTTGCCATTTGATTTTTAATGGATTTTATTATAACTCCCGTCTCCTGTTCTTTTCCTCAATGTACTGTGTTATCTTGTGGTCTCTTCATTTCATGTTAAGTTTGTAGGATGGTTCTTACTGGTGGACCTATGAATGCTCTCTCTCGCTCTTTCCTTCTTGTTTTTTTTAATTCAGGCTTTTTTTTTGAAACTCAAGTTCGCCTTTACTTTCCGATCCCGAGATTCATTTCTTCTCAGTCCATTCTTATTATGTTATTTTCTTTCCTTTTTCTACTCTTGTTCTTCTTTTCTTCTTTCATTTTTCCTTCACTCCTCTTTTTTCTATTTGATTAATTTTATTTCTTTTCTAACTTTTCTCTTTTCTTTCTTCTTTTTGTCCTTCTTTCTTTTCATTATATTCCCTTCCGAGTAGCATTTTCTTTCTTTCCAATATTTTCTCCCTCCTTGTTCCTTTACTTTCCCTATATTCATTCATTCATTCATTCTTCTTCTTCTTCTTCTTCTTCTTCTTCTTCTTCTTCTTCTTCTTCTTCTTCTTCTTTCTCCCTTGATGTTTACCTTTCCTTCCTTCTTTCCACTCCTCTTAACTTTTGTCTTTTCCCTTTTTTTTTCATGAACATATATTATAATTTGCAACGTGTCATTCTGTCTGCCAATAACAAACGGGAAAAGAGGAAGGAATTAATGCAAACACACGAACACAAACTTTGCTGGTACCAAACGAGACTTGCTGGTTATATAACTACAAATACTACTACCACTGCTACTGTTGCTTGCATGTCAATTTCATTTTTTTCACCAAATTCACTTCAAAATAAAGACTAAACAGAAGTTTAGGGTATTATGGTTAGCTTGAGAGTCGGAGAGTCGGAGAGATAGTGGAGATTTTTTAGATAATACACTGCTTTAGAGTTCCACCCTTGTATGCAGTTAGCAAAGGAACAGATATTTTGTAATTGTTTTATAATTACGAGCTGAAAACACATCTTACGGGCGTTTTTCCAGGTAGTTCTTGCGGAAGACCTAAATAAGACATGTGACTTTGATAAGAGACCCAAACTATTTCTTTGGAGTGCCTTAATTCGAAAGTTCTGAATAAATGTTCAACTTTGGCAACTTATAGACATCGTAAAGACAAACAGGATCTCATCTTTAATGTATATTGATTGATAGATCAAATCATTATTGTAGGGAAGACCGCAAATGCAGACAATATCATTGTTTTGAATGTTCAAATACTAATATATGAAAAGCAAGCACTGGAGACTTATTATTGACCACGAAAAAATTAGTGGCCATGGCTGTAGTCGTCCTTGAGTTATACTAATACAGATGTGCAGATAGATATTTGACGAATTAAAGTAATTATACACTTTTGGTGAGTTTGATTACTGCTAGACTCAAAATATGGGACTATTTCAGTCTCCTAAATCGAGCCGCTAAATACAATTAGTAATTTGTTGGTTAAGCGTGAACACGGGCGTGTCATAAAATAAGGGATCAATTCGTCATAATATTCATATTGTTAGTCGAACTCCTCACACACTCTAAATCTCTCAACAAATTTTTAGAATAAAAAAAAAACATGCCCCAGGGTCTCATTTGTATACACAGAAAATATGGGAATATTATGTGATTTCTGAGTTTAGCAATGACAGACAGACAGGCTGACATACATTTGGTGAATTGAAGTAATTGTACATTTTTTAGGTAGGTGTGAACGCCACCGAAAACACACCAAGTGACCAATTCATCATGAATTTACATTGTAAATCGGAACCACTACTGAAAACTCATTTTCGAAAGTATCTTCAGAAACTAATTTGCAAATAACCTGCTCTGAGATCCCATTTGTAACAAGAGAACAGTTCGCTGTTTTTGAGTATAGCAATGACAGACCGACAGACATTCGGTGAATTATTGTAAAATGGTCTCTCAGAGTTATTGGTAGTTTCCTTCCTTCCCCCCCCCCCGTCTCTGCCTCACTCTTTTCCTTCGGTGGAGAACTTCTCAAGAAAAAGAAGCACCACCCAAGAAGCCGCTCCCCTCTGTTTAACCAACAACCCACATTTCTTATTCTTGAAGAGATCAGCCCAAGTAAGAAAAGGTTAACCCTGTCCGTCTGCTGACGTGTGAAAACGTAATAAATATATATCCCGACGATTTTGAAACCTATCAGACGAGCTCGTCTGGGTGCTATAAAATAACACGTCAAGTCATTCTTGGTTCGATGCCGAGACAACTTCATAATTTTTTAAATAAACTTATTTACCCATGCCGCCAAAATATGACAGCAGTATTTGAATAATTTTGCCATTGCATTCTACTTGAAAAAGAAGGAGAACAGACTCTCTTCAAAACCTGCGAAGTTGTTTATACAATTGTCATCATTTGGCAACATTCGTTTCTGTGAAAAAAAAAAAAACCTTTCGAATTGAATTTTCGAGTTGATCACCGTTTAAACGTCCGAAAAAAAATTTTCATCGGATCAAAAAAAAAAACAAAAACCAAAAAACAAAAACAAAACAAGAAAAAACAAAACAAAAACCCCGTAGAATATGATCCAAAATGCACTATAATTCATTGGAGAATGAAAAACTTAAAAATATTTTTATGAAATGTATACATTAGTTATAAATACTGTCGGACGAAATATGACCATTTCTCTAATACATAACTGTTGCGTTGAAAGAGACGACCAGACCGAGAATAAACGAGATGAGAATTTGGGTTGAAAGCAGTTATTTGGCTTTTGCAAATAACAAATAATCTATTTTCTTTCTCTCTCCCCTTTTCTCTTTCTTTGTCGTACTTTCTATTTTTTTTATCTCGAGAAGTGATATAAGAAATGGAATAATTTGACGTAGCGAGACGTAAAAAGGAAAAATATTCCTTTTCACTTTCTCTAAATCCCCCTTTCTTATGAACGCTATGAAGCGATTCAAATTTGGTCTGAACTAAAAATATTTGACATTCATATAACTGTCGACTTTTGGAGCAGTTTAGAATTTAAAGCGGATCTATGCACAATTATCTCCTCTTACGTAGTTATTCGTAAAAAAAACCCACACGTGATATCACCAAAATTTAATATTTGTCTATACGATATCTCCAGAAGTTCCCAATAAATTTCAATGATGAATTGTTGAAAGGTGAGTAATAGGCAACGGACGTTATTATTAAATCTTTGGGGAAATCCATGCAGAGTTACTGCCCCTGAAATAACTCCGTCTCTGGAGCTATACGCTCTCCAAGCACTTTCTGTTTATCTCTAGTTTATCTATGCTATAAAAAATAACGTCAGGAATCAAAGAGTTTTACAATTGCATAAAGAAATATTAAAAACATTATATTGCTCTGTGTTTTCTAATTCATGCTAAATTTCTATGAACACCGATTTTCTCTATGTTTTTTCAATAAAAAAAATGAAAAATAGATACAAATATCATTTAATTATTATCCCCCTTGAAAACTGTTACAGTCAGAAACTATAATCTATCACGTTGCGTATTATATAAGAAGATTATTATTATTATTGGTGTCATTATTGTTACTGTTGTTGTTGTCGTTGTTAAGTACTCTTTTGCAGGAATGCCTGAATACGTAAGGAGTTGTCTTGACACTTTGACATTATCTTTTTTTAATGGTTTGTCTACTATCTCTGCTTAAATATTCTAGTATTTCAGGAATTTCTCAAACAAGTTTCAATTCCACCACAATGAGAAACTAACCACTGCTATGCGATTCAGCAGATTTTCAATGTTCCTACAGTCTATATGTCGTCATATTTCTTTTGTGTACCACTTCTTACTTGGCATTGCATCTTTCGGAACTCGGAACGGATTATCACAGTCAGGCTTACATCGGATCATTTTCTGTCTATCTCTTTCACCACCGGCTTGACAATTCTATTCCAGAATTTGTCTACATAAACCCAATAACCCAAGACTAAATTCCAATGTACTTTCCTGTGCAAAAAATGAATCAGCTACCTTGGCCTTGTGTCAGACTGAAATCTTCGTAAGTATCACATCAGCAGCCCCCAATCTGCTTTTGGATACCGTAAACACGACATTGTTCATTTGACCTAATTATAACTATACTTTATTTCTAATTTTTAGTTTGGTTGTTTGCATTCCAAAACAAAATTCGAAATTCCTCTCCGTTATGTTTAGTTCTAGTTTGGATTGTACGTCGCTATTTTCTGGCTGCCCTTGTTGGAGATAAAGTGAGAGCAAGTCTACTGCAAATTCCAGCACCCTCCTCGGTATCCTTGCTGAAATGTTGTCATCTGAATGTTCTCAATTCTTCTTCGTTTCTTTTTTTGTACAGTATATTTCTTCATATGCACATTCATTTGTGGTAGTGAAATGGCCATATCTGGCCGTGTTGTACTGACTACGTCTTTCGTTCAAGTCGACGTTTCGCTAGTGTTGGCTTTCTTCCACATAGTTTACAAAGACAGCCACGGCGAAACGTCGATTTAGATAAGAAAAATAATTTGTACAGCATGACCTTCTGATATTGCTATTTCACTCCTATTGTCGGATTAACCATACTCCACACCGTCATGTGTCTTCCATTCTCTCTCCCAACATATACGTGTATATATATATATATATATATATATATATATATATATATATATATATATATATGGGGCTGCGACGGGAATCGAACCTGTGACCGAAAAGGTAGCCGCTTCAACATAGCGTTGCTGTCACCATTGAGCTACATAACTTCTGGAAATGCAAAGGCCCAAATAACTGTTCCGATTCCAAATTCACATGTTTGCTCATTCACGGTCTATATCCGTTCTATTTGCTTTTTTAAAGGCAAAAATTATGTCATTAGGGAATGGATAAATGATCCGACGGAATGATTATAAATTGCATTATATCATACTGAAACTCTGTTTGAAATGATCTCCTTTTATCACTTGATAATGCATCATTTGGCCAATATAACGTAAATAGAAGCAATTAAAGAAAGAGGGTCTGCTGTATACATATATACGTATCATCAGCCGTCATAATAGCTCCTTTCCATTTCGCCCTTGACAGATCTAAAATTTATCTTGTCTTATTGGTAAACGTTTCTATCTAAACTCCCTATCTTCTGTCTGGTTATCTCCCATGACTATCCATTGGGCACCATTTGCCCAAAACCTTGAACCATCTATTATCCTTCCCATTTGGTATATATCTTGCCCACTTCCATTTTTGGAATTCAATCATTTCTTTTACTGTAGTCTGCTCTCTCTCTCTCTCTCTCTCTCTCTCTCTCTCTCTCTCTCTCTCTCTCTATTTCTTGGAGTCATTCCTAGTATTGATCTCTCCATCGATCTTTGCGTTGATCTGGGGTCATTTGTTATTTGCAACGTTTCACATTTGTGCATCATTGCTGGAATTATATATTCATTGCACACTTTACGTTTTGAGAATATTGACAAAGTTGTATCAACGATAATCCTATTGATGGCTGTGTTAAATAAAGAAATGATAAAACCGAATATATTGTATAAGTAATAATGATAACGGCTGAACGACCACTTACTGTTGTTGTCCTATTTTTTTCATACTCTTCTGGTCGATGGTACTGACGGTGTTTTTTCTTATTAATACTATTTTATAGCCTATTGTTAGGCGGTGTTAATATATTGGCTTGTCTCCTGGTAACACGGTTGTCTGAGAGCCTATTTGAAAAGCCAACAATATCTTATACCCTTTTGTGTACGTCTTAACACACTTATACACATTCAGGCACATACATGTAAATATATAGAGACACACGAACATATATACAGTGACAACAGCAAGCGTATATCCTCATGTGTAAACATACTAAACACTTGTTATCAAATGCACGCAGTTTATATATGAGTATATTTAGAAGCGTGAAAACAATTTTAGTCAAGTATGTGTTCCCCGTAGCATCTGAAGATTTAATGTTGTCAAACAATTTTTGTAAAAGTTTTGGCAATATAAGATAAACGGTAATTACAATACACACACAACCCCCCCATATATATATATATATATATATATATATATATATATATATATATATATATATATATATATATATATACACGGACACGTATGCATCTATACATAAACATAATGTAAAACATACAAGTATATGTTTTAAGCAGACAGTTCTACCAGCAGAATCCAATCAATCTAAGTTTACTGCAAGAGATCGAAAATAAAAATACAGAAGTTCATTTTTATCTAAATTAATGCAGACAGAATATAACATCAAAGCAGAAGAGATACTTTCGCCCAATAAAATTGTTTTTATCTCAATTTATTGCAATATATATATACATATATATATATATATATATATATATATATATATATATATATATATATATATATATATGTTAATGAAAGAAGTTATATGAATTTGTAAATGAGTTCTGGGGAAAATCATGAATCTATTCCTCCCCAAAATGACTGGCATAGCAAGACGGTAGATGGCCGAAAAAAGTGGAAGAATTAGCATTTACGCAAACCACTCTCCCACGGTTAACCCAACTACTCAGCAACTAGTTGCAAAAAGTTACTTGATACATAGCCAACTTTTATAAAAACGAGAAGAAAATATATGGACTATGTACAAGATATAAATTATTTTCTCTCTCCCTCTCTCTCTCTCTCTCTCTCTCTCTCTCTCTCTCTCTCTATATATATATATATATATATATATATATATATATATATATATATATATATATATATGCGGGGAATCATACATTAGTAAATATATTGCTTAATTTGGTCCTACTGACCGTCAAGTTCCGTGTATTGCAGGGTTAAAGCATCTGAAGGTCTGTAGTGAAGGTTTTGACCCTACATAGCGGTACTGGAAGGGATACTGGATAATCTATAGCGACACTAAAGAGTTGTCATCCAACGAAACAGCTTTCTGTGATGACACTATTATTAATTATCATTATAATCAACGCTCCTTTCTATAGGGTTGAGTACTCTTAGGCAAGGCACTCGTTTACAATAAGCTACTATAGCAATGCTCTTCCAACACCGGAATAGAGCATAGGTGGGGAATTATGTGTTAGTAAATATATCGCTTAATTCGTTTCTACTGAGCGTCCAATCAGTGTCGGGCAGTGGTAGAGAATCTGCTTCTGAGCCAGAAGGGAAGGTTTCAACCCTACAAGGCGGTACTGGATAGTCTATAGCCACACTGAAGAGTTGTAATACAACGAAGCAGTTATCTGAGGATGACACAATTATATATATATATATATATATATATATATATATATATATATATATATATATATATATAGTTATGCTCCTGTTCTATTCGGGCTTCTTCAGGCGAAACGGCAGAAACATAGACGTGTGCAGAGATTATCATATTATAAGCTCTACTCTAAATCAACTTGATGTTGAATGTATCGAGCACTTCATGAAATGAACTTATCCTTCATAGGATATTGTTTTACATTATATGATATTAAACAGTATTCCTGATTTGTATTGTATGTGTGTGTGAGGGGAGAGAAAGGTGGGTATCTATATGATTTAGACGATCAACCAGTAATTCTAAATTTGACAATCCTTATCAATGGACAAAAGCAAAAAAACAAAAACAAAAACAAAAATAAATAAATAGAAAATAAAGAATGCATGTAAATGGCAAAACCCTTTCCTTCTTTATTACTAAATTCCCAATAAAGACCAAAATGATCAAAATGTGGGGAAATAACCAGCAAAAACAAGGATTAAAGCTGGATAATTTCGTGGAATAATATTGGGGTGCAGTGCTGCCCGAAATCACCAGAATTCACCGGGGCGCTGCTCTGGGCCCCCCTGCATAAATAAATAAATAAATAAATGAATGAGACAGAAGATTCCGGTATCTGAAAAGTTAGTTCTGTATCCTTAATACAGCAATATTTCATTTCAATTCTAGAAAATTAAGGAAATGCAAACGAAAACCGTGGAGTACCCCAATCAGAAGATGATGGAGATACCTATCTGAATAATTCATAGAGAATTTTTAATTCAGTGAAAAATAACGAACGTCAAAAGTTACTGCCTTTTTTTTTTTATTCAGGCATTATTTCAATATTGTGAATGATGCAGTCAGACTATCATTTTTATGTGTTGATTTATTCACGTTTAATACCTGGGCTCAGTCGGGTTCCATTACATGGTCATGTTTTAGTCTGTACCGTTCTAACAATTCTTGTCTAGATGTTGTTAAACGTCGAGTACAGAAGGTACAAGACCGGGACGTTTTGAATGAATGGACATATAAACGAGAAAAATAGTCGGATTATATCATACACAATGATAAATACATCCCGTCGAACAAAATCCAAAATAAAATTACTTTGAATCAACCGGTATTCTTAAACGTCCTTGTGTAAAAACGATTCAAAAATGAATTCGCACAATGATAAGCATGTCAACATTCCTCAGTCGCTTTTGATATTAATAATGTTTATTTTCATTTTGGCATGTTTTACAAATGTTGGTGAATATTTTCAATTGCCATTTGCTGTATTTTATTTGACGTGATTAGCTGTATTTTATTTGACGTGATTGAAGCTTTGGTCGCAAAGGAGGGACTGATTTAAGATCTATTGAAACTCTTTTGGCTTCTGACCTTCTCCATTATAGCCAGTATCAACAGGGAAGAGAGAGTCGATTTTAATTGATTTTCTAACTTTGTCTGACTAAAATCCTCAGAGAACTCAAGGAAGTCGCTCAAGAACAGTCTGCTAGACATTTTTGATTGATTCACCATGAGAATGTGTGGAAACAATGAGATTTTTTATTCTTTTAGTTTTAGATTTAACAGGATAAAATCATCACATATATTTCTGAATGCTCCTAAGACTGGTACGGCACATTTTTGTTAAATACTCTTCTCTAAATTTTCATATATATATATATATATATATATACATATATGTATATATATATATGGGAGTGTGCGTTCGTGTTCGTGTTTTTATGTTCAGAAGTGGCAAACAAACATGCTAATATTTCATGTGTTTTTTATTGGTATCTTTATTTTCCATAAATCAGCCGAGAAACATATGTTTAGATTCATAATTGCAGACAACTTCAGGCGAAACCCTTGACCTTTTGTATAAGCGACAAGATTCTGAATTTGAATGAATGTCAACAACACAAAATATTTCTGAGGCCATTGACACGACACTCCTCTTTAGCTCTTTACCAGTTGTTCTTTGAATTTTCATGTTGATGTTCAGGAAATGCCATCCGAACACACACACACACACACACACACACACACATATATATATATATATATATATATATATATATATATATATATATATATATATGAGTGGCCGAGCATGATGACTGCCGAACGAACTATTTTCAAAAAGTTTGTACGTTCGTTATTTCCGGAGTTACAATGCTCATTTTTTTAAAGCTTGAACACACTACATACAGTATGATTCTGAAGAGTGATCAGGCTTCAAAATGAAAAGAACTATGTGTGGCATATGGAGAGTATATATATATATATATATATATATATATATGTGTGTGTGTGTGTGTGTACATTGGAAATTAAGTTTTTTGCAATGACTGAGTTCAACGTTAGACTGTTTAAACAAACGGTGGTGCAATTTTTTGACCGTTCAGACGGACAGACGATTGCACCACCGGCAGGAAACTCAAAGTCAACTCATAAAAGTAAATTTTGTTTGCACATCTGTTTATGTATGCTCTATCCCCGATATTGAGTACTCTTCACGCACAGATAACTCAGCTCTCAAAATAATTACATAATAAAAAATATAACAATCAAACAATTTATATATATAAGGAGTGGAAGACACAACTTTAGTAAACTGGTTGTCATTTTCATGGAAGGTTTTGTATCAGGAAAATAATGTCTAAAAAACTTTCTACAGAAGATTTGTTTTGTGTTTCAAATACTCACCAATCGGATATTCTACAAAAGATAAGAGCAGATTTGAAAAATGCTTCAAAGAGTTAAAACTTTTAAATGTGCAAATAGCAAGTCTAGTAAATTTCAATTAACGTAACCAAATAAAGCTTTTGTTCCAATAATTCTAATCACTTGATTGATGATAATGACGAGGATTCACCTGCACACTTTTTAGACAATCATATTCTCCAAATTATTCAGGTCTTAGCGATAGGGTAACCACTTCAACGTCGTGATGTTCTTTCCACTGAGCTAAACAGCCGCCGGTAACGCAAAGGCCAAATTACTGCTTTCAACACAAAATGATCTCCCGTCGTTATATTAACCGTATAACGACGGGAGATCGTTTCAAATAAATTTCTGTATAATATAACGCAAATTATGATTCGTTCTGTTAGACCAAATATGTCCATTCCTCAATACAAAACTGGGGCGAATAAAGAGAGAATAATCGAGATGAGAATTTAGGTTGAAAGCAGTTATTTGACCTTTGAGTTAACGGCGGCTGTTTAGCTTAATGGTAATAGCATAGATATGTACATCTACAAAGACAAACATAGCTTTGTTATCAACTTACGTCCCCTTTTGTTTTTAGTGGTGTATATTCAGAAGTACATTACACAAGTGGAACCTGGCTCTGCAACAGATGTCTTGAAAATGATCATAAGAACATACTTAGTCTAATAGATTCGTGTGGATAACTAGCTTATGGAATCAGTTACCCATCGGACAGAATTATGTTATATATATATATATATATATATATATATATATATATATATATATATATATATATATATATATATATATATATATGTGTGTGTGTGTGTGTGTTTGTGTGTGTGTGTGTATTTATGTATATATATATATATATATATATATATATTTATGTGTTTGTATATATATATGTATGTATATATATACGTATGTATATATATATATATATATATGTATGTATGTATATATATATATATATATTTATGTATATGTATTCATATATATGTGTGTGTGTGTGTGTGTGTGTGTGTGTGAGGTAAAGCAAGCCATCAAACTAGCAAAGAAATTAAAACTCCCTGGACCAGATAACATCGATCTACTCAAAAAAGTTGGTCATATCGTCAACAAAAAACTAGCTATTGTTCTCAACTTGTGTCTAAAACTGAGTTAAGTCGCGAAAGACTGGAACACGGCAATCATAATGCTTCTACATGAAAAAGAAAACCCCAAAGACCTTAACAACTACAGGCCTATAAGCCTACTCAACTGCATTTACAAACATTTCACAAAAGTCATCACCAACTGGATCACTAAGACATTAAATGAAAACCAATCATAAGAACAGGCTGGATTTAGAAGTTATTCTACCATGGAACATCTTCATTCAATAAATCAGCTGAAAGAGAAAGCAGCAGAATACAAACTGCCACTCACTGTAGCGTTTATAGACTTCAAGAAGGCATTCGACTTAGTAGAAATCTACATGGTCATGAAGGCCATCACCTTACAAGGTGTAGACCCTGTATACGTCAAAGTGCTGCAATATACATAGGATCACAGCATCTCATTTACCAGGCTATATAAAGACTCTGAACCTTTCCAGCTCCAAAAAGAGGCAAAGAAATGTGATACCAGCTCACCCAAGCTCTTCACAGCCTGCCTCGAGATGATCTTTCAGAATCTAGACTGGGGGAATACGGGAATAAAAAAAGACGGCGAACATCTAAGCAACCTCAGATTTCCAGACGACATCGCCCTTTTTACAGAGAACCTACACAACCTCCAACTAATGCAAGATGAACTAAACGAAGAAAGCAAAAAACACGACCTACACATCAATTCCAGTAAAACGAAAGTTATGTGCAACAATCGCATTGTGAATAAGAGCATAACTGTCATAATCTAAGATGTAAATCTGGGGATAGTAGATCACTACAAATACCTTGGATCACGAATCTCAATGAAACCCTCAAAAGAAGAAGAAAGCGAAGAATCCCTCTGGGCTCGATAACCTTTGGCAGAGCAAACCCAACCATCAAATCCTAAAAAGAAGAGTATATAACCAATGCATTCTCCCGATAGTCCTTATGGAGCTGAAACATGGAACCTAACCAAGAGACAGATTTGCAAACTTAGAAGCATTCAACGCATGCGTGAGAGAATCATGCTCACTCTCACATGGAGAGATTACTAGACAGCACAATCAGGAAGAAAACGGAGGTTCGAGACATTACAGGATCTATTAAAAAACTTAAATGGCAATGGGTGAGCCATGTTGCAAGAATGGCTGACAACTGATGGACATCACGACTCAAAACATGGATCCCTAGCGATCACATGTGAAACCGAGGCCGACATAATAAAGATGGAGAGATGAGCTAGACAATTCAGAAAATACTGGCTCTGTGAAGCTCATGATAGAGAATAGTGGCGGATCCTGGGGAAGGTCTATTTTTAAGGACGGACGATAAAAGACTGATGATGATGATGATGATGATGATGATGATGATATACCAACGTATATATATATATATTCATAACCTGGATGATTCAAACGTTTCGTATTATTGAAAACAATCTTTGATAGGATAAATTCTTTCCGATGTGAACCATTTCCTTTGCATTTGCAAAAGGGACATAACTTTAGTTCAGATTTACGGTCATCAAACTGTGACCTCCAATGATTTCGGATAGGGGCATTTACAATTTTATTCAAAACTTTGCCAATAACCAATAACGAGGGTCATGAGCACTGGATGGTTGAGAGACTGTCCGATCCGTCCAGGAGAAAATTATAGATTTGTAGTTTTTGGAGATAGTAATTACTTGGAAATTGGAGCTTGGCTTACCTACAGTCAGACAGGGAGACAAGAAATAGATTGGTATCTGATCCAGATTATGTTGTTTGGCCGTTTTGCTCCAGTCTGGTTGTTTAGTTGACCTAGAAATCAAAGATGAAGACACAATTTCAAGAAATAAACAAGGATGGGTCTGGTTTGTCACTCCTTAGAAATCGCGTCTTTTAGCAGCATGCTGTGTCAGGGCTGATCAATTTAAAAAATGGAAAAAAGGAGTGATCAATGAAGTAGTTACAAAAGATATCTGAATTTTCAAACAACAAACGTGAATGCTACTGGACTACAGACTAGGTAGCCAATTCAACATAAACTTACATTGTAAATTGAGTATTCGACAAAAAAAAACGACTTTTCAGGAGACGAATTTTCGAAAACCGATTGGAAGTTTTTTTTTCGACATAGCAAGGATTGAATGATCAGATTTCAGCCCTTTAGCTCTATTGGTACCGTCTGTATGCGTGACACAAGCATATATCGATAGCCAGCCAGACCAACTCAAAGACCAAAGAAACTTATGTTGACAGTTTTGGTTGACAGTTTCTAATGAAAATAAGAATTTGGATTATCTTAGGAGAAATGGCAAGATTAGTCTTCGAGAATAAAGAGGAACAAGGACAGGCGAGGATCAGGAGGTGATTAGAACGTATTGATCAATCGATTAGCACCTAAATGGCTTGGAACAGACATAGGCTTAGATAGATGTGGAGAATGAGGCAGACGAAGATAAAACTATTTAAATACCCATCGTATACTCTTGCGTGTCAGTTGACAACAAGTATCGTACAATCGTACAAGTCCGTACAAGTTTTACTTCAAACGATCCAAGCACAGACGAAAAACAATATTTTATACCACATAAAACGCATCTGAAAACAATTGAAGAGATGTATGTGCTTTTGGTGTGTGTGTGTGTGTGTGTGTGTGTGTCTGGCTGTCAGTGTGAGCACTGCAATTACTCGACAACTGACCATTGTACAAGGTTGGCTGTCGCCAGATATATCATTTGGCGCACAAAACAGTGCAGTGTTGATTTTGAGATTTTGGAGTCAGCGGTTCTCGAGAAATCGAATGGAAATGAATCAATAAATTACTATTACTAATTATGTATGGATCTAAATTTAGATATACTACATCTAATTTGGCAACACTGACGGGAGTTAACCGAACTACTTAGTTTCGTATGACAGCCGGGAAATTATCTTACGTGACAATTACAACAGGCTACTCCAGCACACCACAACGTCCGACCCCCCCTCCAAGCATGCACTTTTGGAACGTGTGTAGTCCAAGTTTCAGTGAATTTTCCAAAGAATTCTCGCTACGTCCAGGAAACTGAAGTTTGCTTATCAGAGTATCAAAGAACGTCAAAGGCAAAATATTTGCTCTTTATAATTGAGGCATGTTGCATTGAAACGTGTCAAGTTGCAGCAGAAATTTCCCCTCCAAGTCAATTCGTAAAGAATATCATTCTTATATGCTCGTTCCCCCACGAGAGCAACATGTGACACAAGGTCGGTTTTAATGTGGGGTTCAAAAATTGTTCAAATTTGCTCTAGTACCCCTGCAACTGGTGTTACGAAGGCGTCAAAGCGGGCCCGATTCTTCCTTTTCAGTGCGATCGGAAAGTGCTTCCTCGGGGCCCACTGATCCTCAGGATGAATCCCTAGGCCTTTGCATTATGGAACCCCTGTGAATTATCATCGACTATGGTATTACGCCGATACCTGTCTCTCGCAATATACTGCAAGTAGATTGTTGAACATCGGTTTCAATACATATCATGAATATTTGTTCATGTTGGAAGATAACAACTGCCTCTACGTCCGCCAATACTTTCAATTTTGTTTATTGCTTACCCATTCACCTGTCTCTCTGTTTTGGTCTAATAATGATATTACTCAATTTCTACTTGTATTTCATCAATAAATATGCCGTATTAAATGTACAATTTTCTATCCTTTTTTGTACGTCATTTACGGGGGCGATTCAAATTAGGCATATTGCCTCACAAGTAGTACCCACCTTAGTAGATTCTCATAAAGCAGTATCTTGCATTATAAATATATTTTCAGATAAGTGAAATCAACATTTCAATACTTATAGAGTAGACAGCAAGCACAGATTACTTTCACTGAGTAGACAATAAAATCAAATTGAGTAGACTAATTTATGAATATCCTTCAATGACATATTTTGTGATGTCTATTTTGAGACCGGCCTTGCTTATATTCATTTAATCTGTTTCTGGAAAAAATGAAGCTGTTTCAAGCGAGTTTTATGCTTGTTAAAATCTCCTGAGTTTATATGTGTCAAAAATAAAGAGCCTTTGGGCGAAGTTATTGTAATGATAGGGCTTTTTTCTTCTTGAAAAGTAAAAAAAAATTAAAACTGTCAGAAAGTTTGGGATTGGTAGATAATCATGAACTAATTAGCATTCTTTCAAGTTTATGCTATCTTCAACATTGAGGATTTTTAAGGACTCATAATAAGGTGTTATATGATTTATAGCAAATAGTGTCTTTGTTATGAATAGTATCATAAAAACTATAATTGTTTTCTATAGCATTATCATAATGAAATGTGATTTTAATTGTTGTGCCTTGTAGAGTTTCAATTTCCTTCAGTATAGTGTTAGTGGTAAGGCCTCAGACCTGATATCAGTAAAACATAGAGTTAGCGAATGTAGCATGGTAGAAAGATAAAGGTTCGTGAGTATTCAGATACGGTCTAGCTTCATAGAGCACCCAATAAAACCGTCTAAGTTTGATTCTTTTGATCTAGACTATGAGCGAAACCATCGATAAATTCATCTACGTAAACACAAAGATATTTCTTGTGGGAAGTTTGGTTCTAAAACTCCGCTTTGAAAGAAGGAACCTAATGAAAAGACTGCCCCTCAAACTGAGAATCATGCAACATTCAGAGGAGATTATCAAGAATATTTTTTGAAATTTAACGGACTGAGACCATTGATTGGGGGTAGTGTTCAAATCGTATAAAAGTGTGGAGCACTGTAATGAATTTCAGTTGAAAGGAGATCATATTTAGGAAAGAAGAAATATCATATTTATTATCTCCCATAATCGTCACTTAACTCAGTCTCAAAGATAAGAGTGGATAAATATGCTAATGAACTCCTTGGTACGAACCATTATTCTAGGTTGTGGAGCTTTCGGTAGAGCAAGCCCAACCTTCAAAAGTAAGAAAATCCCATTTGTAAAAAAAAAAAAAAAAATTATACAATTAATGCATCCTCCCGATTGTCATCTATTGAAATAAAACATGGAACTTAACCAAAAGATTGACCCTCAAACTGAGAACCATTTAAAATGCTCAGAACAGAATCATGCTCAACATCACATGTAGAAATCACAAGACAGCACAGTCCATTAGAGAAAAAGAAACAGGGGTCAGAGATAACATGGAATCCATTGAAAAAAACTCAAATGGCAATGGGTTGGTCATGTCGCCAGAATTTTAGACAACCGCTCATAATATAGATCTCCAGATATCATACACAAAACCGTGAAAAAAAACCCGGAGTGACGAACAAGACAAGTTCAGAAAGTATTGACTCTGTGACGCCCATGATAGAGAGGTCAGATACATCTCGGGAAAGTTCTGTCCAGTAACAGTTGCTAGAAGGCTACTGCTGCTGCTGATGCTGCTGCTGGTGATGATATACGAGTATACAAGGTATTTTAAGAAAACAGAGCGTCTTATAAACCGTTAACTAATAGACTCTTCATACACGCAGTCACAGATAGGAGAAGAGCAAGAGAAAGGTGTGCGGGGATGTTGAGAGTGAGATTGTTCGACTAACATGAAAAGAAAGTTGCAAAAGAATTGACATGTTTTTCATAACATTCCCGCCATTTTCGACTGTTGATTGACGTCAAAGATTCCTTCACTCTTCCTTCCACTCCGCCAGAGTTTCAGTTCTCTTCTCGTCTGACATATACTCTTCCTCTCATAAATATGATCTCCAGATCACCTCTTGCAACATATCAAAACTCTCTCTCTTTTTTTCTCTCTCTTTCTTATCTCTTTATAACTTTATCTATCCCTCTCCCTCGCCTCTCACGCTTTTCGTTACTATTCAGTATTCCTTTGCTTTCTTTGGTCAATTTTTTTTGTAATTGTTTTCTCTTCCTCGATTGCTTTCATTCTATTCCTTTCTCTTTTTTTGAGGGTGGGGTGGGGCTGCTTTGTAAAACTTACTAATGATCAATATCTCTCTCTCTCTCCCTCCCCCTCTCTCCCTCCCCTCTCTCCCTCCCCCTCTCTCTCTTTGTCTCTCTGTCGATTGTATTTTCTTTCTCCCTCTCTCAGCAAATTAAGCGAGAGAGGTGAAAGTTATTCTAGTTAAGGACATCACCTTTTCTTCTGTTTCTCTCTCACCTCTCCAAAGCTGTTTTCGAACTTTCATTTTACTATTTATTTCAGCCATTGAAAAAACAACAACCCTCAATGCCTTATCCTCCCATTTCTCTCCTACCCTTTCTCTCTCTTTCTCTCCTTTTGGCTCTCTTTCTGTTGCACCGTTGTTACCATTGTTAGTAATGAATTATCTCTACCTCTTTCTCTCCTCTCTCTCTCTTTCTCTCCTCTCTCTCTCTTTCTCTCTATCCCTCCCTCTCTCTCTCTAACAAACCTATTTTTCTCTCGGGCCTACTTCTCACAAGTAATTCACCTTTTTCCTCCCCGCACCCCGTATCCGCCTCTCTCAGGCTCGCTATCATTGTTTTCGCCTTCGTTGTCAATGTTGACATTGTTGTTTTTGCAGCACTTATACAGACATTTTAAAATCAAACAATGTAGAAATTTTTTAACTCATTATTTTTTTAAAATATCTTATCATCTTTATTCAATATATTTCTGACGTAAAATGTTTCTGCAAAATATTTTTGACAAGCCATTCTAACTTTGAGCGTGTATACAAATTGTCATAAACATGAATTATCATACACATACACAGAATATATATATATATATATATATATATATATATATATATATATATATATATATATATATATATATATATAAATATAATTCATAATATCAAAGTTTATGACCTATTTAACATAATATACAATACTTATACTATACGTATACATATACACACAGACACACAAGAAAACACACACACACATATACATATAATTTTAACATTTAATCTTTATGTCTAGAAAAAAATTGTTTTGCAAGAATTCTTCCTCAAAGTTGGTTTTTAGTGGGGGTTTGATTCACAATCTAAGTTCATGTTGAATTCGTCCCCGTTTTGAGCCCGGATGCATTCAGACTCTTTAGTGTCCAAGAAAAGGACGAGAAAAGTAACTTATTCATTGATCATCCCTTTTTTTCAAAATTTGATTTATCAACCCCAACACATCACGCTACCGAAGGATGTTGGTCACGTGAAAGTTTCTGCTGAGTGAATAACCAGACCCTGTTTTATTTTCAGTTTGAAAAAAACAGTTTATTAACATTTCTCTTTCACCATGAGATGTTTATGGGACAACGACTTATTGTTGCTACTTCTTGAGCGAACAAGGTAGTTATGTTGGGCGATGGTTTACCTTCGAGCTAATTTACTTTTTTCTATCAATTTTCATGGCATGCCAGTGACGAGACATTTTGTTGGAATATCACACGATAGCGTTAAGTAGACAGAGAAACAGATTCATTATTTTTGAAGGGACTGGAAAATCGGCCATTGGAATTCGAACTCACTTTGCCAATTCCATTTACAGTCTCACGTGGAACGTGTTGACTGGAAAAAAACAAACTAGATACTGATACACAGTGAATGAATCAGAGATCATTAGCTGCTCCTAGCCGAATGTAATGAGTAGTTATTTACTAATCTTAGATTAGTATATTACCCGGTAGAAGGGCACCTAGTTCGAGTTGAATAGTCAGCAAGACTCGAATGGGCACTTGGGAAAATATGTTTTATTTATTTGCGCTCGACAGTGAGTTGATTAAGATTGACTCAGTTTCAATATTTTATTACTTAGGTTCATAAAAAAGATATTTGCTTTAAAATTGCTTTATTGGTTTAGTAGTTAGTAATCTGGCAAGTAACAGCCAGATTACTAATTTCATAGCAAGCTGATCCATACATAATTAAGCTGGGGGTATCTTGAATAAGTCAAACAAATGTCCACAGAGAAAAACAATTTCATATACATTCAACCAAAATAAATGTTTTCGTAAGATCTTTCTTCTCTTGCTGTTTCTACACGTGGTCATTTTGAGGAAACATCAAAGATTTATATAATAAGCATTGCAATAAAATAGCGGCAGGAATAAAATGAGGGGAAAAAAAACACATCAATAATAAATAAGTTCAGCTTCTAAGAGTTCCGTTGGGGCCTGCATCGAATTCTACCAGATCATTTTATTCTATCATTCAGGTGTGAAACAGAGAGAGAGAGAGAGAGAGAGAGGGGGGGAGAGAGAGAGAGAGAGAGAGAGAGAGAGAGAGAGAGAGAGAGAGAGAGAGAGAGAGAAGAGCAGAGGTGGAATGTCCTGACATGGCTGAGTAAATAATTTTAATAAAGAGAAAAAAAAAAAACTTGAATAAACGAGCGTGCGTTCAGAGTTCCAAGTGAACAGTCTCATATATTTATTAAAAGGAGAAGAAAGAAAAAAAAAGAAAAGATTTGTCATTTATCTCACGCAAATATCACGTGGATTTTACAATTTTCTGACAGTTTGATTTATGACGCAAGCCATAATTTCAGGGTTTCTCGTTCTCAAATTGTTTGTTCTGCAGCGGCCCAGTTGACTTTTTCACAGATAGTTAAAGGCTCATAAAACCTGGAGGACAGCTCCGATATTCATTTACCAAATTTTTCAAACAGTTTTCTTGCAAAACTTCACTGTAGTGATACAACTAAGTAGCATTTGCATGGTTTGTTTCTGCTCTCCGATTAAGGATCACTTCTCAAAGATGCCAACAGTTAGCCAGTTGGGGTACGAAGATATAAATGCCGAGAGTGCATGGAACGGGAATTCGCATTTTTTTGTAAAAGTCGTTGCACCGTGTAATATTTTAGATTCTATTTTGTTTAACGTTCTTCGAGAAACCCCAAAGCCCCTAGGAGACGCGAGCATATGTCAAATAAAGAGTGAAACTCTCGTAAAATAAATAAATGCAATGTTTTTTTTTTAAATTCATCTGTTCTTTTTCGACAATGTTTTCAGTATTTATTTGTTCTTCTACAGATTCCAGACAGACGACTCTCAAGACATCAGACATCACATTTGTTTCTCTCATTAACAAGAGAGGGAGAGAAAAAAAGAGAATAATAATAATAAGAAAAAAAAAAGAAAATACCATTGTTTTTCTGACTAATAGTCGACCAGGTGTAGATAAATAGATAAATAAAACGTGGTAGGTACGAGATAAAGACATGGTCTCAGACAGAACCTAGTATAAAACAGAAAGAAATACTAATATTTCTTGTGGATAATGACACCACGGGAATTCTTTCTATATTCAGTCACAGGGTATATTTTATCTTAATTGTTCTTTCTGTGTACGAAACTGTACTTTTCCGGACATTGTTTCTTTAATTGATTTCATTCAGATTCTTTTTCTCTGGCCTCATTTTTATTGAACAGCCAATACAAATAAATGGCAGAACATAACAGTATTGATAAACAAATAATGATGAAGACATATGCAAACATTCGTCTCTTCTTCTTTGACGACAGCCTAAATCTGTTCTCATCCATTAGATTAGTTTGAAAAAATAGTTGCTGTTATTGTTATTTTAAACTTCGATACTTATTATGGAATTGACAATCAATTAAATATGTTTGTGGAATATACCAGCAGTCTCCAAACAGGTCCGTCAAATGATACCCGAAAGCGCACAGCAGTGTTTCATCTGAACCTGACATTGCAATTCTTGCGAAACAATAAAACCCATCGTAGAGCTATCAGAAAACACAATTGTTGTACACAGACCTGAACCACAAATCAGGATTTGAATAGATATAATACATCTTACATGCGTACGATTTTGAAAAAAAAAAAATTTACTTTTTATCGTTGCTCTGTAATTGGTTGAAACAGTCAATGCTAAAAATAGAGGTCCACCAGAATATTTCATTCATAGGAGTCGATGATTTTTTTAAAGTTTTGAAACCATTGAAAATATACCATTTTAAAGCAGGAATTTTACTTTACCTATTCAAGTAGATCTTTTTCTCTTCACAATTTTTTTCTGGCTTATTTGTTATCGTATCAACCAAGTACTTGGCCTTGAGACCATCAGCAAACGTGCTGCTCTATATTGATTCCAAATATTTCGAAACGGAGAAAAGAAGTTTTGAAATGAGGAGAGTCGTGAACAGTCTTCTGTGACTGACGATATCCAATTGGGGGCCATCCTTGAGGTGGACCTGCGCTAAACAACTCTGAAGGTTACGGAGGAACTAAAGATCGACCATTAAACAGTTGTTTGACATTTGCACCATATCGGGAAAGCAAAAAAGCTCAACAAATGGGTGCTGCACGTGCTGATCGAAAAAAATATATATATCACGGTACTGGATGGGTTAAAGTCTATAGCCACACTGAAGAGATGTAATACATCGAAACAGCTGTCTGTGGATGACACAATAATACACATACACACACATACACACATACACACACACACACACACACATATATATATATATATATATATATATATATATATATATATATATATATATATATATATATATATATATTGCAATAAAGAAATCTGTTCCGTGCTTCTTTGGCGCAAAACAAAACAAAACGATCCTTTTCTTGAATGTATTGTTACATGTGACGAAATATGGTTTCTGTACAACAATCGATGACGTTTTACACAATGGCTGGACAGGATTGAAGCACCAAAGCACCCCCACAAAGCAAACCTGCATGAAAATGAGACTAGGGTCATTGTTTGTAGGTTGGCAAGAAGAACCATCCCCAGCAATTTTTCTGAATCCAGGTGAAACCATCACAGCAAAGAGGTCTTGCCGGGGATATGGACAAGATGCATCGAGAACAACAAATTACACGTCCGATATTGGTCAAACGAGACTGACCAATTCTTCTACATCACAACGCCCGACCGCATGTCACCCGAATGACTCCACAGAAATGGTGCGAACTAGCCTACGAAAATCAATCTCACCCAACTCGCAGAAAATACCTCTTTTAACCACTTCCTGCTAGGGAATGACTTTAAACAACAAAGCAGCCGCTCGGAACTCTTTGGAAGAATTCGTTGGTTCCATGATTCCAAATTTTGTATTCTGTCGGAATAAATACACTCGTTTCTAGTCGGTGAAAAAGTGTAGATTCTGAAGGTTCTGATTTCGATTTATTAGTTTTACAACAAGTCAAAATATACAGCTTTAAAGTTATTTTTGGATCAGCTTCATATCTTTTGCGTACCTGATGTAATACAAGGTTCGTCAAGTCTGTCTCACTCGATTTCTTGGTAAATTTGGCCCTAACTAGGTGCACCATCAATGTTGCATTGTACCACTCTGAACCAAACAGTGAATATTTGGCTGTGTAACACATCTGTGAATGGACAAAGGTAAACATGGTTTTCTATTTATCGACCCCAATTTGTTCGTATCTATGGATCTGTCTATCTATCTGCTCTGTTCATATCTATCTTTCTCTTTATCTATCTCAGCCAATGTATATCTACGTATCAATCTATTCTGTTCATATCTATCTATCTATCGATCTATCTATCTCAACCTGTCCATATATATCTATCTTGGCCTTTTCTGTGCCAATAGTCCATTATCTATCTATCTATCTATCTATCCATACATTTATATCTATCTACCTATTTCAGCATATTCTCTATCTATAGACCATATCTATCCATCAATTTACCTCTCAACCTGTTTATATATGTATATTGGCCAGTTCATTATTTATCAATCTATCAACCAGTTCATGCTTATCTATATAGGACTGTTCATAGCTATCTATTTATCTACCTATCCATCTATGTCAACCTGTTTTCTATCCATATCAGCTTATATCTATCAATATATCTATCTGAACATATCTATAAATATATCTCAACTGATTCATTACATATATCAGACTATTCATCTATCCATGTTAATCTATACCAACTTTATATCTATCTATCCATCAATCTATCTCCAACCTGTCCTATATATATGAACATTATTCATCCATATATGTATGTATGTATGTATGTATGTATGTACGTATGTATGTATGTATGTATGTATGTATCTATCTATCTATCTATCTATCTATCTATCTATCTATGTCAATATTCATATTCATATATATATTATTTTCACTATCTGTTTACCAAACTGTTCATTATTATATCAGACTGCTCACATCTGTCGATCTTTCCATTTGTATTTTTATCTGTGTATATCGCTATCAACCACTTTGTTTATTTTTATCAACATATCTATCTCAAGCTGATCATATCTATCTATCTATCTATCTATCTATCTATCTATCTATCTATCCATCTATCTGTTCATATCTGTATATTTCTCTGCTCTTCTCTCTTTCTCTTTCTTTCTTCTCTCTCTCTTTCTTCTCTCTCTCTCTCTTTCTTTCTTCTCTCTCTCTCTTTCTTTCTTCACTCTCTCTTTTTTTCTTCCTTCTCTCTCTCTATATATGTGTGGTCATAATCTATCTGCTCATAACTATGTATGTATGTTCCTATTTATCTATTTATTAGTTGATTCCATGTTAATATTATTTATCGATCTATCTATCTATCTATCTATCTATCTATCTATCTATCTATCTATCCATCCATCCATCCATCCATCTATCTATCTATCTATCTATCTATCTATCCCAACCTATTCTTATCGATCTATCCAACGATTGATCAGTCGTGTCTTGTTTTCCTTTTCTTTACAATATTTTCTTTCCGGTTTCCTCAGTTTATTTATCCAGATAGAGTGCAGATTATTCGATAACTCGGATCCTTTGCCATAGCCAGAAATTAGAGATGATATTCCCAAAGTTGCGAAAAAATGAAATACAGAAAATAAAATAGCTATAACAAGTAAAATCGATATTGATTTTTGAAACATACATAAATTAATCAACGAGTGTGAATAACCAATCGAAATCCCAATAATTATTGACATACCAACATCAACAACATCATCCTTATCAACATCATAATTAATTTTGTTTTAAACATATTCTATATCGGAACACACCTTCCAAGGACAAGTTCTAATTTTTTTTTTTCTCTCAAAACAGAAAAAAGAAAAGAAACATGTTTGCGTATTCTCGCTGTCTAATAACTGAGTTAGGCTCAACAAAAAATGTAAGCAGTTGTCAATAAAATATTTTGAGCAATTCAAGGCAGCAACGATTCCTTATTGCATTTCGAAGCATGACAAAGTTATAAGATGCATTTTGATCTGAAAATATCACCGTATGATATTTAATAATATAATAGATGATAATTGAGATAATTTGTTGTATAAGATGAACACCCTTTACATTATTAGACAATGGACATTGATGTAGCCCCAATATATATATATATATATATATATATATATATATATATATGTGTGTGTGTGTGTGTGTGTGTGTGTGTATTTCTTTAATACTACTCCGTCGATGGCAATTTGTTTGCATGTCAAGGCGTGCTTGTGTCATTGGGAAATGCGCCTGAGACTTGATGAAAATTCATTTTATAGTGAGAGATCTTTGTGACATACGCAATAAGAAATATTAGAGGAAAATATAATGTAGGAATCTTTTATTTCCAATATTTAAGACTGAAGATTGGGTATAGAATGATCTTTCGTGATCTTGAATAATCTCCAAGAATAATATATACAGGAACTTTACCTATCTTCTCTTCAGTCTTCATGCAGGATGATCGGCCGAAAGGCCTTGAATTTTTAGCGGAGAAGAGTCACGAAGAAGCAAATATTACTAAATATTAGTGTGTGTGTGAGTATATATTATAATGATAATTAAATAATTGTGTCATTCACAGACAGCTGTTTCGTTGTATTACAACTCTTCAGTGTGGCTATAGACTATCCATTATCCCATCCAGTACCGCGAGATAGAATCGAATCGAGGCTGGCATCTCACCTCTGCCCTATGCAGAACTGGACGGTCAGTAAGGTAGACTTTAAGCGATATATTTATTCATGCAAGGATGCCCCATCCACCAGAGTGCTCTATTCTCAAGATGGAAGAGCATTGCATAAGCTTATAATGAACGAGTTACCTTACTCAAAGAGTGCTCAACCCTGAATAAGGGAGAGTTACGCACACACACACACATATATATATGTATATATATATGCATTTTTTGTGCGTTTTAACATTGCCCTTAATAACAACCAAATTATAAGAGGATCATAGCTGAGGTATGAGTGAAGTAATGATTATATCTGTAATGATTTCAATATTGATTAAATATTCGATGGTTTGTTATTGTTTTCTGGCAATTTTCGTACTGAATCATTAGGAAAACGTTTCTTTCGTGGCCAGGAAGCCATAAGATACTGTGTTTATCGAAACCACATAAAAGGAAACGTTCGAACCCTGATTATATGGACACCCCTCTCCACTGTACGTCCCCAAACTTTGTCAATGTTACACAAAGCCAATTTCATTAAGTGACTATCGTACCGAGGAAGCAGGTGGAGGCTGATTAGAATCAAATCACCCGGCTATGAAGAAGTGGATGGGGACTGAATGAACGACCATTCTTGAATAGAACGGCACCATGACTGACAGACCGTGGAGGAAATGGCCACTTTTAATGGAGGCCCCTATTCTTCCCATTGTTTCTGGTTTCAAGCTTTTATGAACAATATCAAGCTTCATCTTGAACTCGTCTTGTATTAGTGCAGCTAACTAATATGTATCTGTATATATATCTTCATTTAGCTATCTATCTCTCTCCGTGTATACACACACGCACACACACACATATATATATATATATATATATATATATATGTATGTGTGTGTGTGTGTGTGTGTGTACATGCATGTACATCAAGGTTCATTGCCTTATGATGAATTGGATGAAATATTCTGTTGCTTCATTGAATATTGATCACTCCGATCAAAAATTATTTGGTGAAAATTTCCGACCAAAATTCAATTCTTATTCATGCACCCATGTTCTAATCTATGCTCTCTCTCTCTCTCTCTCACTCTCTCTCTCTCTCTCTCTATATATATATATATATGATAAACAGATAATTCCCCATCCACCAGAGTGCTCTATTCCAGAGTTGGAAGAGCTTCGCTTATAGGTTTTAATGAACGAAGGAGTCACCTTACTTAAAAAGTGTACAACCTGAATAAAGGAGCGTTCATTATAACAATAATGACTGAATAATTGAGTCATCCACTTACAGCTGTTTCATTGTATTACAACTCGTCAGTGTGGCTATAAACTATCCGTTATCCCATCCAGTACCACGAAGTAGGATCGAAACCTTCGCTTCAGACGCAGAAGTTGGCATTTTCTCTGCCCTACGCAGAACTGGACGGTTAGAGAGGCTAAATTTAAGCGATATATTTACTTACATATATATAGTGGATAGAATTGTCAAATTGTTCGGTTGAATATGTTGGTAGAGAATATAGAGAATCAAGTCGGAGAAGTTTTTTTTCTAATAATAAGTATTCTTGAAGATGATATCATAAGTTGGTTTGCAGGCAGTTTGAGATTAAAACTGACACAATGGATTAAATATTCACTTGTATTAACATTCAATAGAAATGACACGAACAATGAGACACGTCTGTTGATATATTCACTGATCCTTCATCGTTAAATACGTATTTTGGATAACCTTTCAAAAGATAAAGGAAATGCGATATAAAATGATATCAATGTACAAAACACATGATTTCCTTATATGAAATGACGGACTACTTGTATGGCATAAGCTATATAATAAGAAAGGGAGGTGGTGTTTAATCAACACTGCTAGGGTGCCATGTTAATATGACTATTTTGTTTTTAAAATCTTCAGAACTGTTGCATGGTAAACAACTGATGATCCCAGCCAGAAGAGATTTATACATTATACTATAATAACAAAGAAAATGTGAAACAGGAAAAAAAAGAAGAAAATTACGTAAATAGCATTGACAGATGATGAGAAATAAGTGACGAGAAAAATTGAAATAGTTTTTTAGTGTTTAGTATTTAAGGCTGTGAAGCTTCCTACAATGTATATATATATATATATATATATATATATATATATATATTGCTATGTCAGATTATATATCCGTTTCCTAATAATGCACTTATCCACGTTAGAAGCAAACAGTGCCGACATGGACAGTGAATGTACAAAATGACAAGAGTGGGTATAAAGCAGTTATTTGGATCCTCGCCTCTCCGTCGGGCCGTTTAGTTCAACAGTTACGCGGGACAACACGTCAAAATAGCTCCCTTACTGGTTGCATATTCTTTTCCTATAGCAGCCTCATTTTCTTTCAATTGTTTTTTTCTATTTAAGCTGTCTAGGCTGAACGACTCACTCTCTATGTAACAATGGTAGGTCATTTCAAGTAATATAATGCATTAGTAAATATTCTGCCAGATTATATATTTTTTGAATACATTCCTTTAGTATAGAAAGCTTTATAACTATCTCTTTATATACATATATATATATGTTCTTGCTAGAAGAGATGGTTTTTTGTAATATAAATTTTATGAAGACGCATTTTGTAATAAACTTTGATGGTACAAATTTAAGTAATAAAAGAAGACTCAGAAAAGAAGAGATATTTTTCCTGAATTTCATTTATGACACATACATGTACAGCCTTTGTAATGACTAGCTGGAGAACGAAATGCTGAACACAATTTTCGCCTCTCGTCTCTTCTTCTAAAAGTGAAGAATTGGTTTGAAGCGGTTTCGAAAAGATACACTGTGTTCATCTGAATAGCATCAGACGAATCATTTCTTGAAAAAAAATGTCTTGCTCCAGTCGAAAAGTCCATTGTTCAATATGGTAAGTTGGAAATATGTGTGTAGATATCATAATTATTGCCTCTGTTGAAAATGTGTATGGGGGGTAACATATTTTTTGTAAGTTGTATGATACTTTTGGAGTGGTGAAGTTGTCATGGGGGAGTGTTTTTTTTTGTTGTTTTTTTTAATGTACACTTGCCCACTATCTACTCCGTCAATCATCATACAGTGCATAGGGAGAAATACATTTTTGCCTTTTGAAAGATGATTAGTTCGATGTGAATATCAGTAGCGTCAGCTGAAATTCAAACTCAGAAATTGAGATCCCTTCTTTGGTATCAGCATCTCTCCCTCTTTCTGTCAGTCTGACTGAGTGTCTGTCTCTCTCTCTCTCTCTCTCTCTCTCTATATATATATATATATATATATATATATATATATATATATATGTGTGTGTGTGTGTGTGTGCGCTAGTGTGTTGATGGATGTATATTTCTGCTTGTATTTGTTTGGCTTATAAAAAATATATATCTATGTACTTGCAACCGTAGCAATCAAAGTTGGTAAAAGGTTCTATGCTTCTTAATATGAGCATGTGTCTGTTTGTATGTTTGTTTGTTGCGGCGTTCATGGCCCTACTGTTTCGTCTAAAAACTCGAAAATTGACATAGGTCCTCCACTATACCCCTTCCAAAAATATTTTCAAAGAGTAATAGAAATTTTTTTTTGTGCCTTATTCAGAAGGGTCTATTTGTTGATGCATTCTGTTTTGTTTACCAACTTGAAAATTTGAAGAAAAAAATAATCGGGACCCCTTTAAAGAATAGTCTTTTGGATTTGTGGAAGAGTAGCTTCTGGTGCCTTTCTTGGGCTTTATTTTATAGATTTATTAATTATTCTCCAGAATCTTGATAATTCTAGATGCCTTTTTCAAACTTTAGATATTTTCCAATGGTAAACGTCAGTGATGTCATAAATAGAATTTATTCTGACCATTTTCATTCTTCTATTGAATTTAACATGATTTCATATTTTGCCAACAATCTACTTGCCCGTGACACATTTCACTCTTCTGTACATTTATCCAGAGACCTGACCTAAATAAACAGTACTCATTATTTTACTTAGTTTTGACATTTAAAGAAATTACTGGCAAATACTCAGATTACTACCAAAACGTAAATTTGATGCCTGAAGGGATAAACGTTTAAAAACCTGTAAACAGAAAAATAAAATTTAATTTGCATACTGCAATATTCCTGAATAGTTTAGATTGTGAAATACATTTCCTAGTTTGAAATCAGAGATGTCTATTCAGTTTTGTCTTTTGTTTATTTATTGTTAGTTTATTGTCAATTTGCATAATGTTACATGTTTTCATATCCGTAATTACCGTTGTCCTGAATATTTATATCAGGCAATTAAATTTCTTATTAGGAGGAGCGAATGGTGAACTGCTTTCCATTTGAAGGAGTCTCTTTAGCAAAATACGCTACTTCATTGCAAATCAGCGTCGATAGAGGTTGCAAGAAACTTTGCTAATACTGTAAACGTACTAGAGAATCAATTTTCACGAAATATTTCCTTCTTTTTATTATCGATGCACTATTAAAATTATAGATGGATGTATTTCCGTCATATTTCGTCCTTTTCTGGGTGTAAACAGACGGACAATTGGGTGAAAGGTAATAAAAAATGCGAAGATGGAGCAATTATGCGCATGCGCGCGCACGGATGTTGTCATTTAAATCTCGATGTGACGAGGAGAGACGAAGCAAAACATTAGCTTTAATTGAATGTGTCCCAAATACCCGGGACGCCATTTTGAAAAATCTTGTATGTCAATCAAAAGAGAAATAAATAAACTAAACAAATAAATAAAATAGATGTCAACGTATTTTCCGACGCGAGACCGTATCTCTAGTTTGATTTAATGAGCTATCAACTCTCAGCTGGATTTTCGCTGATAAATTAATGAGCCTAATTAATGAAATAGGTTTCTATGCAATACATGTTATCATTATAAATATTATTATTGGTTCATAAATCTTCTTCTTCTTCTTCTTCTTCTTCTTCTTATTATTATTATTATTATCATTATTATTATCATTATTATTATTATTAGTTTTCACATTAATTGCGGCTGGTGGTTTCCACTGGTGATCAAGTGACAGCAAGTCTCTTCAATACTCCAGGACTCAGCCGAGTATTCTAGTTGACTTCAGTAGTGCCGCTGTCTGGATAGTTCTCTCGTATTTCTAGTTCCCCCAGCTGTTTTGGTAGGTTCTTTATGAACGTTCCAAGGGCTCCAACCACAATTGACACTAGAATCACCCTCATGTTCCATGTGGTTTGAATTGCTTCGACCCTTTCCCGGACCTCTTATTCTCCCATCACCCTTTAAATGTTTTTTTCTTAAGACACAGGGTCGATTTTGAATTGGGGGCCTACACACGTGTAGTTCCTTTGGCTCTTTCTTTTCGGAACTTTCAACCATCAGGCAATGAATGTGGAACTGTACCTTGAAATGATATCAGAGAGTGCACCTGGGATTATTCCTGTTCGGGAAAAGACATAGCTATTTTAGTATCCTGCTCTGGAATGTCTGGGTGGAACAGTAGAGCCGGAATCACACTCAAGAGGAACAATTCTCAGAAGTTTAACCGTTCCGATTATACCAATGACTATGAGCAGTGAGTTACATTACTTTAAGGAATATAAGTTTTGGTCAAAGATCACTTTAGTCTACAGGCTTTAGACTAAATTAACTGTACACTAAAGTGCCTGCAGACAGAAGTACCTGTACGTTGAAGTTCCTGTAGACCAAAGTGCCTGTAGACTAAAGTATTTGTAGACAAAAATGCCTGTAGACCGAAGTGGTTTCGACAAAACTGACATTTACTACTGTGACGTAGACAAAAGTACTATAAACCATACATATAACGATACTTGTTCAAATGATTCATGGAATAATGACATTATGACATCGAAGAACTTCTGATTGTTTATTATCTGACTTGATAAACTATCAGAGAAATCATTGCTGACTCATAAATTCTTTGAAATTTTAATATGTGCGTCACTTTTATGAGAAGAAGTGTCAATGGTCGTTGCTTGTATGACCTTTAGGTCTTACTTCAATGATTTTTCACGAAAAATTACGAGGAATTTTGCTGAATCAGTGATCAGTGGCGGGAAGATCGAGGGAAAAACACATTAAATGTTTTAAGAAATTCCCAATCAGATGATTACCTGATTTATGTAAGCCGTAAAGCATGTATTCGATAAAATATTCAAATTGTTTCATTTATTCGTCGTCATATTGCTGCAGAAATAGACAACAAATTATTGGAATTATCTGATTTTTTTTTTTTTAAAGCCAAAAAAAAAGTATTTACGAACATCTTTTTTTTAATCTTCTCTTGATATGTACGTGAAGATATGTACTAAGCTTAGCTTGGGAACCGCACAAGATTAACAAGCGAAAGAGAATGATGAAATAACTTGCTCACTTCTTGTACTTTTCGATTGAACTTCCTCAACGTGTAGAGTTTTCACGCCTACGGTTTATTCAATTCCTCTGTCTTTAATTTTAATCGTTTCTTTTCACCTTGTACTTCCGCTGCAGCCCCCCACCCCCCTATCTCACTCCCCGATACAAATTCCATTCTCTGATTATTCCACGCCCACTCATTTTTTGACGGTCGGGCGAGAACTTCCTGATAACTGTTGGTTTCTAATTAATTAAGACCTCGTTTTGGTTTTTGTTTTTTCGCTTCCTTTTCATCTTTTCATCAATTACAATCCGTGTGCATATACAGAGTCTTCCTGATTATAACGTTAATGCATTCCAATATCTGTATACCTTTACCTGGGTACCAGCCTCCCTCCCCCTCTATCTCTCTTTCTCTCTCTCTCTCTCTTAATATATATATATATGTGTGTGTGTATGTGTGTGCATGTGTGTTTATAACTATAGTTATATCTATTATATACATATATGTTCATATCTATCTGTGTCTTCGTATCAATATATTTCATCTCTCTCTCTTTCTTTCTCTCTACACACTCGCCCCCATACATATATATATATATATATATATGTTCATATCTTTCTGTCAGTTCGTATCTAACTATCGATCCATCTATTTATCTATCTGTTCATATCTCTGTATATTTCTCAGCTCTTCTCTCTCTCCCTTTCTTTCTTCTCTCTCTCTCTCTCTCTCTCTATATATATATATATATATATATATATATGGTCATTATCTATCAGCTCATAACTATGTATGTATGTATGTTCATATCTCTCTATTTATTAGTTGATTCCATGTTAATATTTTCTATCTATCTATCTATCTATCTATCTATCTATCTATCTATCTATCTATCTATCTATCTATCTATCTAAGTAAGCGTCTTCCTATTTATCGATCCAAACGTTCATATCTATCTACCTTGCAAGCTACCTTGGCCTCATTTTGTTTCATTTGAGCTGGTTTCGCTAATGTAGCCACCATCGACACCCCGGTATCTCATGTTTCGGGCGGTTTTTATAGCAGTAATATTTGAAACTGCATTCTGTTAAATTTAAACCGACTTTTTTCCCCTTCGGTGAGTAATGCAATCGCATGGGCGTTAGTTCTGATATTCATGCTTTTGTCAATAGTATTTGAATGCAATATCTTCAGCTCTGGTCCATGCTTAAAAACATGATTACAATGTTTTAAATAATACATTAGTTTACGCGTTGATAGCAGAAAGGAAAGGAGAGAAAAACACGAGAAGCAAAGAGAAGTGAAGCAAAAGAATGACTGAGGGAGGTGCAAAGATTTGGAGAAAGAAGATGAATATAAAATCGCAGAAAGAAAGTGTTGGAGTCTCAGAAGAGCAGGGATAGAGAAAGATGCAATGATTGGATTGGTTGAATGAAAAAAAAAAAGAAAAAAAAAGATAACCGGTCTGATTAGTTATTCAATAAAAACCATCAATCAATGTCTTTTGGCGGCATACCATGTTAAGGGTGATCAATTAAAAAATCGGAAAAAAGGGTGATCAATGAATTAGATAGTTCTCTCACTTTTTGTTGGGCCACGATCGCTAAAAAGGTTCGAATTGAAGAAGAAAAAAAAAACCTGGAATGCTGCTGGACCCAAACGAGGGGATCAATTTGGCATAAACTCATCCCACCCCATACGCACAAAAAAAACTTATTTTGGGATAACAATTTGAAATGAAGAAAAAAAAACTAAATATAATAAAGAGTAAATGTATAAATTTTCATCCCTCTAGCTCCATTGGTGCTGCCTGTGCGCATGATTCGTACCCACATACATACATAGCCAGCCAGACCAAGCTAGGAACTAAAGAACCCTATGTTGACAGTTTTGGTGACAGTCTTGCTTGACGGTCTCTAATAACAAAAAAAAGCATTGAGTTGAGAAAAACACTGAGTAAAATTTTCAATACGGAACGAAAGAGTAAATTGTTAAATAAACAAATAATTAAACAAGTCAAATGACACCAACGTCGGAAGTAATCGATACCAGGGAAATACCTGCTGTTACCAGGAGTATCGATTATTTTGCACACTGTGTCGCAACAGGTCACGATCGATCCAATTGGTTGATTAGGTGAGCAAGGCAAAGAAACAGAATTCAGAATAAAATACTAGAGAGAAAATTAATTAAAATTAAAACAATGCGGAGTAGCGAAATTTAATAGAAGAAAATAATCATTTTTAACGAAATAGGTTAACGAATCGAGGCTATGTGCGAAAGTGAGGTTTGTTGTACACATTCGCAAATAGATCATTCATCCCCCACATATATATATATATATATATATATATATATATATATATATATATATATATATATATATATATATATATATATATATATATATATATATAGAGAGAGAGAGAGAGAGAGAGAGAGAGAGAGAGAGAGAGAGAGAAGCAGTGAACGAACAAAATGAGATTCTTTAGTTGAAGCACTTATTTGGGCCTTTGCATGACCGGCAGTTGTTCAGCACAGTAGTAAGAGCGACGCTATGTTGAAGCTGCTACCTTATACGTTGAAGGTTCAATCCCTGCTGCAGGCCAATTTTCTTTAACTACTTATTCTATTTATGCAGTCTGGGTCAAATCATTCATTCACTGAGTAATCATTTCAACATTTCAAGTAGAGTTTCATAGAAATATGATGCATTCATAATCATATATATATACATAGAGAGAGAGAGAGAGATGTAAGTAAATTAATGGCCTTATTCAGTAAAAATTCTTTCTCAGACATATCATCTATGTTTATATATACATATATATATATATCAATGTGTGTGATTGTGTATGTGTGTGTTATGCTGAATCGATAATATCGCCTAATTGGGAAAATTTACTTATCTAAAAAAAAAAGTTCGATTCCACTTTGATTAAAAACTTTGAATTGTAAAAAAAGTTCATTTGGTTAAATGAACTTTCGATCAAATAAAATTACATATTCGTTTATACATTGTAAAAAAGTAGAAATTTCGCCAACCAGGCTATTTCACAGACTCGGCGTAACACACGTATATATATATATATATATATATATATATATATATATATATATATATATATATATATATATATATAATGTAAGTGTAGAGTTCCCTGTATCATAGATAGAGCACATGTTAAAGATACAGACATACTATTCTGTGTTTAATGGTAACTGCAAGTTCCTTGCTGGAGTGGTCTTCAGATCCAGATGCAGAGTGGAACTCGGAGTCACCATGTCTATATCTATATCAATACATCAATATCTATATATTTGTACACACACACACGAATATATGTATGTATAACTTGTTATAAGTATTTCAACAAGCAGACATTTTGCATCCAGTTGATTGGTTTTGAGCGTTAAAAACAGGAATATTAAGTAATATAGAATCACATTTCATTGCAATCAACGAGGAGTGAATTTAGTCATATTTCCTGGTTTTCAATGCCGGATTTCTACAAGATCTATTTTCCAATAGAATTAAATTGTGAATTGAAAGAATAATGTTTTGCTTGTTTTTCCTCTTAAGAATCGATCAAAGCAATTGAAAAGCGGCCTCACATTGCTATTTGGAAGAGTTACCCCCCCTGAAAATCCTTCGTTGAAATGTTCATAAACAGTACTTTTATATGAGAGATCGTTTGAGTTTCGTTCGATAGATATGCATAAACAGACAGGAATGCAGTTTGCGTAACGATTACCTGCCCGAGGTATGAAATCAACGAAGCAGCTTTAATTCCAATGGAAAATTGGTTGTTATATTCGCATTGTGAGGTTTGGCAAAAAAAAGATGAAAACTTTCCGTGCTCTCATATTTTTGCTAGTCAACTTAACGATAGTCTTGTCCTTTGTATACCATTCTGCTAAGCTAAGAATGTGAATATTTGGGCAAAGTATCTTTTTTCTTAATGCTCTGACAGACAGAAAATGGCTGGGACATCCTTTATGGGTGTTGGTAAATGGAAGTCAGTGATTGGCATACAGCAGTTCTTTTGTATTGAGGAAACCTATACAAATGTAGCTTTTTTTGCAAAAGCAAAATGACGTAAAGCAAATTCCCAGAAAACAGGACACACATACAAACACACTTATATATATATATATATATATATATATATATATATATATGTATATATATATATATATATATATATATATATGTATGTATATATATCTTTTGTTCATTTACTTGTTTGTTTGTGCTCAAATAGGATGATCACAATGGTTGACTTACCATCCTGCACGAAACATTAGAAATTATGTCATAGAAATTTTCAATACTTCGTTTGATCATCACACGTATGAACAGCTTGAGATCACTTGAAAAAATAAATCAAAATTAAGATACTTGAATCGTCAAAGATAAACTAACCAGTAAAATAGTCTTTAGTCTCCTCAGGGCCGATCCATATATGAATGACTCCAACATTTCTGACGGATATATCCCAGTATATATATATATATATATATATATATATATATATATATATATATATTGTGTCATCCACTAATAGCTGTTTTGATGTATTACAACTTTCCGGTGTGGCTATAGACTATCTATTATCCCATCCAATACCATAAGGTAGGATCGAAACCTTAGCTTCAGACCCAGTGGCTTGTATCCCCTCTTCACTCCACGGAACTGGACGGTCAGTAAGGTTGAATTTTAAGTGATATATTATATTTTACGCATATATATTCCCCGTCCACCAGAGTGTTCCATTCCATGCTGGAAGAGCATTGCATAAGCTTACAATGAACAAGTTACCTCACTTAAAGAGTATATATATATATGTGTGTGTGTATATATATATATATATATATATATATATATATATATATATATATATATATATATATATATATATATATAAGCTCTTTGTTATTCATGGTACGTACATTGAAGTGAAGATTGTACCTATCCACTCTCCCTTGTTCACTCGTGAACGTACTGGCAGACCGGATCTGTTTTACCCTGCGGTAACTAAGGAGCAACTGATTCTATCTACTTTTTCAAACATATCGATCAGCACTGGATCTGTACTTATCCTGCACTCAAACAGATCCACCTTTCCGTACAACAGCTGTACAGAATGAAGAGAATTATTGAGGAGGAAAAAAAAAGGACGTTTTGTATTCCAGCTATTCGCGAAGGTTCAGAAATGATGGCTTTTGAACACTTAATGGAGAGCTGAGAAATCTGCACCCATGCTAGGGTGTCAAGTTCAAACCCATGAGCTGGCATCGTATCTTGAAAAAAAACCCACTGTAGCTTGCAACATTGCTAATTTTCCATTGCATAGTAGAACAAGGCTGATGTTGACCAAGTCAAAAAAATACTATATTGTTGTTCTTTCAGTAATAATCATCGTGAATAGTACTAAAATCTATGCAATTATTCTGTTTGTTTTATGAGTCTTCCATACATTCATGTATATATATGTATATAATGAATGAAGAGTGCTCGATATCGGATTAGAGCATATGGAAATAGATGCACATAGAAGATTCACGTCTTTGCAAACTGACAGTGGTGCAATCGTTATATCTCTCTATATATATGTGTGTGAGTTTGTGTGTGTGTGTGTGTGTGTGTATGTGTTATCAGGAAATGGATATATGACCAGAAAGAATGATAATAAATTATGTTATATCATATTCAAACTATATTTCAAATGATATCCTTTTTTTACACGTTGAATGTATCATTTGGCCTAGACGTCATAAACAGAGTAAAAAAATAGCCCGATTTTCTTCAATTATTTGTTTTATTCTCGTTTTTAGGCTAAATGATACATTCACCATGTAATAATGGGAGATCATATCAAACATAATTTCAATATAATAAAATACAATTTATGATTGTATATATATACACATTCTCTCTCTCTCTCTCTCTCACACACACATACACACACACACACACACACACACATATATATATGTATGTACATAAATATTTGTGTATATATATATGTATATATATATATGTGTATGTACTGTAAATTTTTTTTGGTAAGAGCAAAAATATTAAAGAAAAAGAATGAATGGGAGGCGTATCTGATCATTGAGTCGATACCAGACTCAACCAGTAAATGACCTTTCTTATATGAGACAATTATCATAATTATTGTGATTATATCTGTTAGACATTATTTTAACAATGTTACTTTTGATCCTTTCCTCACTTCTATTGGACAATACAAGCACCCTATAAAGTAGGATGGGTCGTTTGACATTATTATCATTATTGTTGCATACTCACACCAGACGTCCAGTAGTCGTCTCTGGAGACTGCGGGACATCAAGTCTCCCAAGGTCACAGGGCATCCCCTCAATAATCACACAGCCTACTGCTGTAGTGTGGTTTGCATTTTCTCACCAGATGTCTGGTGGTCATCGCTGAAGGCTGAGTGACGGTAAGTCTCGTCAGGTTTATTACTGTTATTATCATTATTACTTAGCAAACATGCAAAAAATCCCCAAAAGAATTACAAATGTCTATTATTCCCTTCGAACCTTGTTTTTGTGTTCAGAACATTACTATTTTATTATCTATCTGTTTTGCCTCGGAAAGCTTATCAAAAGTACTTGGAATCTGCAAACTCCTCACTCGTGACAAACTGTTTCATAAGGCATAATTTTTTGAGCTGTCTTAGCTTCAACACATTTCAGGTGTTAAACCAGTGACTCTCACGTGGTGTTCCTCATAGAAATCAGATGGCAATGGTCAGCCTGGCACCTGGTAGATCTGTCCCAAGGACAAAGAAAGCAAGGAAATATAAGACTGGAATCTCCGATGACCTCCCTATCATTCTTCAAAGCGTCTAGCGAGATATTGGCACTGTTGTATTCCAGGTGAAATGAAGCGCCTACAATTTATTTTGGCCCCCGATAGGCATGCTAAAATTGGTCAGATAAGCCTCACTCATCTTAGAAAAGTATTATCCGAGTCCGTGGACCACAGACAAAGAAGATCTTGGGGTGCAAAGAATTCCCCCAAAAACTCACCAGGAAGAAGAAAACAGCTCGGTAGGGCTTTGTCACAGTACCCCAGGACTTTCAGGCTAATCGCAAGACTGTGGATCAGGTTGAAATTATGGTGGAGAGCTACAGTACAACGGGCTGTATGCTGGCCTTCTGAGTCCACATCCTTATCAATCATCTTGATTAATTCAAGGGAAACATTGGAACATATTCGAAGGGCCAAGGCGAGCGTTTCCACCAATATACATAGTGGTTTTTGAACACCTCTACCAAGGAAGATATAACGAGAACATGATGGGAAATTATATTTCAAGGTTTGGTTCATGAAAGTGAATTACAGTACAATTGTAAATCCCGAAAAGCTTGTCACTTTCAAATCTTTTGTGATCAAATTTCCCTCAGCATCACTGTACATGCTAATTTAGATTCATATGTAGCTGGGTTTTTTTCCAAAAAAAAAGGTGCAACGTTTTACCGTGAATGGAAGTAGGTAAATTCACTCGATGTACGATTGGAAATGGGTAATTTTCAATAAATCGCTGCCCCGGTCACAAAAGCTAATTTTGAAGGGAATAATAACCATTTCCAATATTTTTCACACATTAGAAAATAACACGCTCTTCCTCAAAACAACAACAAAAAAAATCGAGTCGTTCTTCGTTATAACTATCATTTTTAGTAGTGAAAAGCCTCGATATTATTATTCTTAATGTTACGGCTAATACTATATTATCTTCTATATAAACTCTTCTCTGATAGTTGCAGGAGAATCAGTCTGGAGAGAAAAAAAAGTTTTTCTTTTCTCTTAAATCCTTAGTGGTTTTTTTTTTACTTATTTGTTTACAGATGCAGTTATTTTGATGTCTTTAACAATTTCCATCAACCTTTTTTTTTGTCAGACAGTTCGGAGTCGCACCAAAAGACCTCATCACTGTTTGAAATGATTGTCTCCTTCGTACACTCTCATCTCTCAGAATACATCTTGTTGTCAGACTCTTTTTTTGCCTTCGGTATACCACATACCAGCAGAGGCACCCGTCGTTGCTCGAAGAATAATGACTTCAATTATGATAACGCATGAAAAAGCGAATGATATTCAATTGAGTATTCATGAAATTGGGAAAAATGGCCACACAATTTTGACCCCTAAAAAGAAAGAAATAATTCGTCTTTGATTTTGACCCCTAAAAGGAAAAAAATTCCCCCTCCCTCTATTTTGGCCTTAAACGAGGTCAAAAGTTCCCTTTCAATTTTGATCGTTGGAAGGGGAGACTTTCTCCTCACTTTTGACTCATAAAAGAATAGAATTAGATATTCTCTCCCCTCTCTCTCTCTCTCTCTCTCTTTCTCTCTGAACATAAAAAGGTTTTCTGTCTATCTCATGCAAGTGAAAGTTTTTCTCTCTCGTACAGGTAAACGTTCTTTCTCTCCAATACATAGAAATGTTCTCTCTCACTCTCTCGTACAGATAAATATTCTCTCTTCCTCTCTCTCTCTTCTCTTTCTCTCCTTCTCTTTCTCTCTATCTCTTTCATGCAGCTTTTTCAAAAACATTACACCAGAGGACCTACGAGTACTTCGTAAGTCTCAACTAGGCCATAGCTGCTGTATGCAAATCGAGCGCCCAGTTTAGCATGATACTTCCATTGTACATTTATGTCTCTATAAGCTCGACAGTGTTGGGAATTCTGAGAAGGGATGCCTGTGTTTGTTACCGAAGTCAAGTTTATATCCACAAAAAATCAGGGCTCTAAGAATTTCTGTTTGGCTGTGATGCTCCAACAGACAAACACGGACATAGATACACATAATTTTGCATAATGTTCGGGATCGGAGCGCAACAACCGAATCTGATATTAATTCTCTCTTCACAGCAGAGATATCTGGTAGACATCACAAAGGATCAAGTAATGGCCAGTCTTCTCAAATCTCAAGTACGCTTTTTCTTTCTTCTAGCAGGCTTTAGAAGGCATCCAAGAATTGTTAATCTGAGTGAAGACTTGAAACTATTCAGGGAGGGGCCTTTTTGCACATGACTGCAAAGACAATCATCTTCGGGATTTATCAGTCTGCAGTGAGAAGCCCTTGAGTGAGCTTGTATACTGTGTGACCGTCACATTCACTGTGACGAAGAAAGTAAATCACTGAATATGCATCAGGGGTTTCATGAAAAAACGTCGTCACAACCATGTCAGCTCTTCTTATAGTCAGGATCCGTCTCCCAGTCTGGCTTTTCCTAGTTAACGTAGAATTTCATACACTTCAAAAGGCTCATATATATATACACAAGGACGCCTACTTATGGAGTAATGGATTGCTTGCAAGGTAATCTCGCTCGACCGATTCGCTGGTATAGTGGGTTCGATCTCCAGAGTGTCTCACTAATCTTGTGCCATAATAACTACGCACCTTCAAAAATAAATTCTCCCCCAAACTTTGAGTAACACAAATACGCATAAACTGATTGATACGCGTAACATTGCGTACATAGAAAGATCGTTTGTTTATTGAACCGTAAGGAGCGTCGGTGGAAACATTGCTTATTTGGGTAATCGTTTAAGTGAGTTTTGGTTTTTGATTAGATTGGGAGAATAAAAGAGGTACGAGGGAGGGGGAAAAAGGAGAAAGGGTAAAGATGGAGCAATGAGGTGGAACACGTACGGTTGATTTGCTGTCGATTGACTGACCGATTGGACACAATAACAACAAACATTATCGTTCTCTTTTTGTTATATATATATATATATATATATATATATATATATATATATATATATATATATATATATATATATATATATATATATATATAATTGTTGTGTCATCCACAGACAGCTGTTTTGTTGTATTACAACTTATCGGTGTTGCTATAGACAATCCATTATCCCATCCACTACCACGTGGCAAGATTGAAACTTTAGCTTCAGACCCTGAGGCTGGTATCCTTCCTCTACTCCACGAAACTGGACGGTCAGTGAGGTTGAATTTAATCGATATATCTATTTATCGTATATATTCCTCATCCACGAGAGTGCTCCATTCCATGTTGGAAGAGAGCTATCATTACTTCACTGTTGGATAAAGGCCTTTCCCATTCTCATTCCATGACAACATTGATTGTGCAATCCTCTGTCACATCTCATCCATGGTATCTTCCTACCCCGTTTGCAATCTTATGCACACCAATCGATTACTCTTCCTTCTTGTTATGTCCTTCTTAATATGCATGGAGTAGTTAGAGTCACTGCGAGGCATTGCATTTTTTATGTACACCTATTTATATACGATATTATTCAACACTCTACATTCATTGATAACTCAGCTCTCTAATAATAATAATAATAATAATAATAATAATAATAATAATAATAATGATAATAATATATATATATATATATATATATATATATATATATATATATATATATATATATATATAATTTTAAATTGTGTTATATTGTATAGAAACTCTTATTCAAAATTATCTTCCGCCATTACGTGGTTAATGTATCATCTAAGCAAGACAGCGTAAATAGAATAAGCATTTAAAGAAAATGTAGCCGCTGCTTGAATAGAACCTGATACCGATAGGGTAGCCGCTTTAACATAGCGTAATCTTACCGTTGAATAAAACAGCCGCCGGTAATGCAAAGGCCCAAATTACTGTTGAAACCACAAATTCCAATTTTGTCCGCTCATTGTCTATATCTGCTCTATTTGTTTCTTTCAAAGCGACAAGTATGAAATTAAGAAATGGATGTATGATCCAACAAAATGATTATAAATTGCGTTATAATGTGCTGAAACAGCCACCCAATCGTTCACAGGTTCGATTCCTGCAGCATTTATATTTTCTTCAATTATTTATTCTATTTACGTTGTTAACGCCGAAAGATACGTATATTTATGCTGATTTGTTTCTATGTTACCTAAAACCATGACACCTGCGACGCTTGACAACTAAACGGTTACATCGACCTAACTCTCCACACGGTTCGTATAAGTTGTTCTATTGGACTTGCACCTCAGTATTTAGAAATATGTGGAGCACATCTTATATATTTTGTTGTCAGAAGTTATTACATCTCCGGGCATTTAAGCTGTTTTCAGTTCTGAGTGATGCTCCCGTTGAGGCACAGGCTGGTGGGTTTTTTGTTTTCTTTGAATTGACACCAAGGTCAATTAGTTCCGTAGACTTTGTAAAAGATCATGTTAGAGATGTAAAAGCGATAGTCGACGAAGATTGTTACTTTTTCGTCAATGGCTGGACACTTTGAAACGTTTTGATCAATTTTTGCCATCGTCAATATTATTTTGCGATATGAGATTTGAATGAACAGACTAGATGACAATGCCAAGTCTTATTACACTGGTTAGCATAGACTCGAACCAGAAATGTTTTTTGTTCCAATCTTTTTTCGTATATTGTCAGTCTCCTTCTCACGGTTTCTTCTCTTTTTTTCTCTCTCTCCCTTTCAAATCTATCTTTTTTGTCTTCCCTCATTTTCGTTCGATTCTTTGTTAATACTCTCTTTTCATTCTTTCAAATCTTTTATTCTTTTATTTTTTCCAGAGTTTTCTTTTCAAGTTCCTTTTTTCTTCTTCAAACTTTTACGTTTCTTTTTTCTTTTATTTCAAACATTTTGATTTTTACACATGAACCTTAACCTTCATTTTCCTTTTCTTCATTCAGTTTTCTTTATCTTTCTATTCACCATTTTCCTTTATCTCTTATTATTTCTTGTTAGAAGCCATCAACCAAAACTGTCAACATGGTTTTCTTTTGTTTTTACGTTGGTCTGGCTGGCTCTGTACGCGCACAGGCTGCCCCAATGGGGCAAATGGACGAAATTTGAATATCTACTAATCTTTAAGTTTAGAAAAGAAAAGTATTCTTTCTTTTTATACAATTCATTTCAATTTACAACATAAGTTTATGATAAATTAATCCTTTGATTTGTGTCGCTTCCGTTATAAAAAAAAACTGACTTGTGTTAGCAATCATTGCACAACAAACTGTAAGAGAAGCAACTCGTTCATTGATTACTTTTTTTCATAATTTTTTTTATTGATCACCCCCGACACAGCATGCTGCCAAAAGATGTTGATCACACAACGGTTCCAATTTAGTGATTATCGAGACTTGTTCTCTTTCACCCCCCCTGTTTCATTCTTCCATCGTTCCATACATTCTTTCCTCTACAATCTTCGAAGTATTTCATATTCGCTTCATTTGATCACTTTTTTCTCTTTAACCCTTCCATTTTAATTTCTACTTTCTTTGAACTTCAATTTATCTCCCTTTATTCACTACAGTCACAATCTCCATCCCCCTCTCTCTCTATCTCTCCCTCTCTTTTACTCTCTCCTAATAATCCGCTTTCTCAATCTCCTTTTTTCCTCTCTCCTTCCCCCAGAGCTTTTGTACCTCGTCATTGCTGACTTTGATCCGAACTTATCTGTTTACACGATGAAATTAACCCCACCTTATCTTTCTTTGATTTCCAATTGCACGTCTTTTAACGTCTTATGTTTCTCTCTTCGTACCTTACTTACCTCCCCTTAGACATTTTCCTTCCACACATTACCACTTTTAACTTACCTTTCGACGAAGAAGGAAAAGGATTGCATCTTCCTACGATCCTCAAAAGACGGAAGCAAAAGTAGGACTCCCCATCTCTTACTACCCTACTCTTAATAGCATCAACAATAAATTACAACAATAACGCTCGGGTCACTTGCATAAATGTATTCTTAGATTAATACGTCATGAACAATTAATGACGTAAATAATGGTAGCCGGAGAGATAATAGCTCCTTGCAGTAAAAGTCGCTGTTGTGCCTGTGATTTCAGGAGTTTTATTTGTTAAACACGTGCTAAAAATGTTGGTAATCGTCGTGTCAGTTGATGTTGTGCATTTTCAATTTGTAGCAGGAGTTGTAGTACCTGCAGTTGAATGAATGGTAGCAGTAGTGAAGTTGAACTGGTAGAATTCTAGGCTATAAATGTCTTACTGAAACATGGTTGCAAAACATATGTGCGTTTGTTAGTCAATACTGTGATAAATCAATTCAAAATGTTCTGATCATTTTGATTGTTAGATTATGAAAATGAGGATGTTGAAATGCGCACACCGACACGCTAACATACATACACTAACAAACACTAACACACACATATATATATATATATATATATATATATATATATATATATATATATATATATATATATATATATATATTTGTAAATGGGAATACCTTGCAATTTGAATAGGGTGGATTTTGATGTAGTACAAATTAATGTATAAGCTGAAAAAGATTCATGAAATCACAATAAGACATTGAACTGTGCAGTTTTGAATAGTACAGATAATTTTCGAATGAATTATCCACACCTTTAAAGGTATACCAGTATGTATACATTCCCGAACTTGTGACACGAGTACAATACATGGACTCACACCCAGACACACACACAGAGACACACACGGACACATACATATATGTGTGTGTGAGTTCGACACTCACATATATGTGTGTGCGTGGGTCCAATTATTGTTGTCGTATCACTATATGTTAATATATATTTATATATATATATATATATATATATATATATTAGCCATTATACGTTGACACACACACACACATATATATATACATATATATATATATATATATATATATATATATATATATATATGTATATATATATATATATATATATATATATATATATATATATATATATATATATATATGTTAAGCATTATGAATATGTACTTAAAGAAAGCTACTATCCCATAACTAACTTGCCTGCACAGGTAGTAGCCAGAAATAGATGCTACTCCCATAACTGAACCTAAGTCTCTGAGTGTATGTATGTAGATATGTACTTACATATGCATGCATGTATATATTAAATCAGAATAGTACAATATAAAAAATGACGCTTTGCACGTGTATTTGCGTGTTTGTGACTGCATTGTATACAAAAATGCCCCGAAGATGTTTCAAGAGATTTCTTTTGGAAAGTGCCTCTATCCATCCATTTATCGATGTATATCATTGGTCAGTTTATTGATCAGTTTATCTATCTATCTATCTATCTATCTATCTATCTATCTATCTATCTGCTTGATCAGTTGAATATTATCTCAAGGTCATGAGTATATATGTATATTCTTAAATCTGTACCTATATATATATATATATATATATATATATATATAACAATAGGAAAAGTGTTGTAACATGAAAGAAGATACTAAGTATGTTAACAATGTTTATAACCATGTGAATTGACGAACAAATGTGTAAAAGGAAATATTTATATAATCCCTACACAATTTTATGTATCACGTGTATCAGTTCATAAAAGTGAAAGTGAAAGTCGAAAGAGAAACGATGTCTTTACCGTCAGTGAGCACTGAAATGGGGGGAGAAGGTAAAGGATGTCGCCACCAAGTGCACCAGTGGTGTTATGTTGGGCAGATGCTTGGTCGTTTTGTGTCGACCGGCTAAAAGTGCACGTGGTTCTTATTGACGCTATCCAAAGGTTAGCGGAGACAAACACATTTGCTGGCCCAGGTCGACAGTTCAACGCACTGGGAAAAACAGAGGGGAAGAAGGAGAGTTCAAATCTTCCGATAGGAAACGTTCAAGTGAACAGATTGAGATAGGTATCAACAGAGTGTGACAGGTTGCTTGCTTGCTGGCTAGCTAGACAGATAGATTGATAGATCAGTAGGCAGGTAGGAAGGTTGGCAATGAGATAGATATAGATTGATGGATAGAAATTGACAGAATTAGATAGATAGAGACAGAATGGAATACATGTATAGAGATATATAAAGATATAGACCGGATTATATATATATATATATATATATATATATATATATATATATATATATATATATATATATGTATATATTCACAGATAGATAGATAGATAGATAGATAGAGAGAGAGAGAGAGAGAGAGAGAGTGATATACAGACAGACAGATAGAATGAGATAGATAGTCAATTAGACGAAAACAGAATGAGATAAATATATAGATTTTAATATAGAAAGATCGTGTTGGGCCATTCTTTATCGAAATAAGAAAATCTGTCCATTTCAAAAGGTCCATAGACAAATAAACACATCCAGATGAATAGACTGACAGATCGATCAATTAATAGACAGACAGGATGTAAAAGTGACTGACAGACGTCACGTACGCTAATTGATTATAAAATCTTGATGGAGCAAAGCGCTGACCTTTTTAAATGAAAACGACCTTTGAAAATGATCTGCATTAATTTTTACAATTATAAACAGCCTGGTGCGCCTTACTGACCTTCTTTTGAATACGCTGGAAAATGAAGATTGTTGTAGATAAAAAAAAAAAGACGGGTATGTTTGAGGCAAATTTTTGGCCTATATTTTTTTCTATCGGCATCGTTTAGTTTGATGCTTTCAAAGTTAAAGCCTGATCGATCATGAATAAAGGAGTCTATTATTCAGGCCTTGGACGCTTTTTCTTTTTTTTTCTTTTTTTAATTGTATGTTTACATCAATATCTCCTGCCAAAAATGAAATTGAGATTCTTCAACCTCTTTTCCACTTCACTAACCTTATCCAGGTTTCAAATTCTTCTTCATATCCATATAATGAAAAAAGCGCTGTTTGATGGCGAATATATTTATAGATCCCAACCTCAGCAATGCTTGGTGTTCGAATCCAGGTAGAAAATGAGATTTCGAGTGCTGATTTTCAAAACTCTCAGGTTTGGAGGCTTAGGCTTCCATAAAAACTTGAAAAAAAAAAACTTTTGGTCACCCTAGTCTTTCGGAAACTTTTCATATCGAATGGTTGGTAAAAATGGAGTTATTCTTGCCACAGAATTAAGACCACTGAATATAAGTTAAAATAGTTTATTGATGCTGTAATTGTAAAAGTTGGAAACGCTTAAACGCAGCTTGTCTAAAATGAAGACTAAAAATATTTTTTTAAAAACAATTAGTGAGTCAAACTGATTTAAAGTGTTAAAAACACTAAAATGTATAGCAATATGAAACTTAAAAAAAAAAGATTAACATAGAGTAAGGCACTTGTTCACCCTGGATTTGAAAATGATCTCGCAAGTACTCGTTGAAAAAACATTCATGGGGGTGTTTATTCCATGTATCAGATGTTCTTGGAAAGAAGCTATTTGCATGGAACTTGTGGTGAGTTCTTGATATATCCATGAAGGACGGACGTACCTTGATAGCTGAACGAGTTTTAACCGAGATGCCAATCTTTTCATGTATAACTGAAATTATCTTATGCGTCATTAAATTTCATCTTAATGTTGGCAAAAACTTCAACGTTAAAAATTTCAGATGAATTAACACATAAGCGGCTTAGAAATACGTACATAAGTTTATGTACGTATTTCTGAGTTCTATAAACAGTAACCAAAAATATTATACAATTATCTTATATAACAACATAATAATATTAGTTATCGAAATATCACAAGTATTTTAGTGAAACGAGTGTACTTTAAAGAATATTGGTTTTGTTATTGTATCATGTATTCATTATATAGATAATCGTAGAGGCTGATGACGCAGTCAGTATTGGCCTTAAATGCTTTGCATCTTTCCTTGCCTCCTTTTACTTCAGAAGCTATTGCTTTAAGGTCATCTGTCCCTTTCATAAACCTTGATAGTTTTTATAGTATTCGTCTCTTTTACTTGAATCTGTATGCCACTTGGAAAAGTCTGATTGGCAGTATCGTATTCGATCTGTGAAAGTCAATCATTGGTTAGTTCTGCTCAGTGACTTCCCGTTTTTATACTTTCGAGTCCTGATTTGTGGAAGAGACCCAAACTTTCTTGTTTGCACAACTTTGCATCGTCAGTTCTTTTCCAATTCACTTTCTGGACCATTCCAAAGACCCTTACCTGGCTGACGGTGGATCGTTCCGGAAACTGTCTTGCCTGATAACATAGTGAATTGAGAAGTGATGTACGGACGGTGTGTCGTACAATGTAAAAGCGTGCAGTATACAGTATCAGAAGATTTTTTGTGTGTGTATTTATAATCGGGTAGGTAGTATGGCGTGCTTTACTGGGAATAAACTGGCTGACGACAAATCGCTCCTGGATCAATGTTGCTTAATAACAGAATGAATTAAGAAGTGATGCACAGACTGTGTGTTGTATAAAGTAAAAGCGTACAGTATTTAGTATCAGAAGACTTTTTTGTGTTTGAGCTTCTAATTGGGTCAGGTAGTATGGCATGTTATACTGGGAGCTTACTGGCTGATGGCAGATCGTTTCGGGGACAGTGTTTTCTAATAATGGAGTGAATTGAGAAGTGATGCACCAACTGTGTGTTCTATAAAGTGAAAGCGTGCAGTATTTAGTATCTGAATTCTATGCACAATGCAGTAAAGCCTCATATGAATATTGTTTCAGAGCATTTATTTTTAATTAGAGAAGTGATTATGATAAAAGAAATGTGAATGATCAGTTTGCCAATATGAAATGGAGTTATTTGAAGGATTTTGTAATTATGCAGAAACGTATCGATATCCCGTCATTAGGGCTAGCCTGTCAACTAAACGGTCATAGGAGGTTGCAAAGATCTCAGTGGGCACTCCAAACTGAAATGGAAATACCGTGTTTACTCACGTATAAGTCGATTTTCCGACAACTGAACATAGAAACAAAACAAAACAAAACTTTATCTAAGATTGTCGATTCATCTAGTTGAAAAGCAAATTTCGAATTTGGACATTTTTTTTTTGGTGAGTTACTCAAAAAAACATTGCTAATTTCAGGAATCCATCCGTGGATCATTTGACTACGGATCTTTTCTCAATTTGTCTGCATATTCTTAATAATTTGATTCTCTTGGATATTCTTTGGTAGGTTTCTGCGACCTCCTAATAATCTTCATGCATCACCCAGGGAGTCACCACCCGTAGTTTGAGAAGCCCAGGTACAGAGTACAAGCGGAAGGGCAAATTTTAAGATTCTCCTCGGAGTGCATGGAAACTTTGGTTCGGCCCTGCCAGTCACTATCATAAGATTTACAAGAATATTACTGATAACTCAAGGAATGAGCATTTTATCTTTCTTCATGGATATGAGCTTTTGTATGAGTGTCAGCACAGCTGAATAGAGATGGGAGCGAGGTTCACTGGTCCATGAAAGTTCTTAGTGCTCATAAAAAATGCTATGAAAAAGTTAAAGTTGTCGATATATATTTTTTTTTCTCCAGAAAATAGCCTTAAAATATAAGCTATCAAATAAATATGAAAAACTTGATCACATTGAATTGAAAGGGATATTGTATGATTGCATCAAAACCATCTTTCCCGAAATTTTGAATGGAAACTTCTTTGAAACACTCAGTCATACCTTACATAGTAGGTAAAACTGAATAAAAATCCAATAATTCGGAGATATTTTTTGTAATTTTTGAACGATCTGGGAGTTTTCCGTGTGAAATATTCTCGAAAGTTACGTGCAACATACCTACAGAGTCGTTCTACGATATCTGGTAATAAATTGATAATTAGAATTACGCAGTTTTTGGTTTTAATGATTGGTGGGTGAGGGTCATAAAACAGGCTCACACTGAGTATAAATCTTTCTCTCAACGGGCCAGGGTGTCAGGAAGATTAAAATGATACTCAGTTATGCTGTCTCTTTAAAGAGCTGAATCCTTGCTTTGAAATTGATGAAATTTTAAGTAGTCCATTACTTTAAGAATTACATTATTACAAGAGAGAGAGAGAATAAGAGGGAAAAAAAAAGAGAACGAAATATGAGGAGAAGAGAGAAAGTAGTGAGCGAAGGAGAATATGAACAAATCTGGTTTGTCACTCCATAGAAACTATCACGTGACCAACGTCTTTTGGCAACATGCTGTGTTGGGGATTATCACTAAAAATTCATTTTTTTCAAGTAGTGTGATTGCAGTTGGACATGAAATAAAGGATCAATTTAGCACAAATTTACATTGCCAATTGAAGCCTACCACTGAAATCCTAGGGTGATGGGGTTCAAAGATTTAGGGTGACGGAGTTAACAACTCCCCCCCCCGAACCAAAAAACATTTAACTAGACATAATAGGGAGTATAAATTTTTTCATCCCTTTAGCTTCATTGGTGCGACCTGTATGCATGGTAGATATATACATAGCCAGAAAGACAGCAAGCCAGCAAGACCAAGTTCAAAACTGAAGAAAACTATGTAGGCAGTTTTGGTGACAGTTTTTGCTGGCTGTTTCAAAAAAGAAAAGGAAAAAAAGAAGTTAGAAGGCACGTAGAGTTAAAGAGAGAGTGTGAAAAGAGTAGAAAGGGTAGGATTGAAGGAAGGAAAGAAGAGTGGAAGGAGAAATAACTGGAGTAAAGAGGGGGAAGAAGAAAAGGCAGAAAAAGCTGGAAAGGAGGAAAAGGGCTAAAACGAAGAGTAAAAAAAAAGGAGAATAAAACGTAGTAGAAGAGAGATGAAACGAAGAAGAACCAGGAAGAGGTGAAAAGGAAGAAGACGAAGAAAAATAGCCGGAGGGGAAGGAGTGAAAAGGAAAGAGGAGGAGTATGCAGCGAAAGAGAAAAAGGAAAGAAAATAGAAAGTAAGAGAAGGAGGTAAGTGAAAAGAGAAAGGTGTAGAGAAGGTTGAAATGGGAGAAATTTTAGAAATTGATTAAGAGTGGAATGCCATGATTCTTTTAGCAGAATAATTGTTGATGGATAGGAATGAATAAAAGGGTCGGAACACAGAAAGAGTGAGTGTGTGAGAGAGAGACAGAGAGACAGAGAGACAGAGACAGAGATGCGAAAGGTGAGAAATGGAAAGCTTCGATGCAATGGAATAAAGTAAGAAGGAGAAGAAAAAATTTAATACGCAAAGAGTAAATGAAAGACAGAAAAGTAAAAAAGCAAGGGACGATGAAGGAGGGAGGGGAGAGAGAGAGAGAGAAAGGGGGTGGCGAAGAAGGGTAAAAAGGAAAGAAAGAATTAGTGAAAGAGGTAGCACCAATGAAATGCCATGAGATAAGAAGAAAGAAAGGAAGAAGGAATGAAGATGTAAATAACGAATAGAAAAGAGAAAGCCGAGAGGGGATGGGAATCCCGACGAAAAGAGAGAAGGAAAATGAAGATCCCGTTGAGAAAGAGAGAGCATTGCCGTTATGAAAAAAAAAAAAAAAAAGAAAGAAAAAGAAGAAGGACGAAAGGTGCGAAGAACGAATGGAAGAGAAAAAGATAAATAGAGGAGGAACAGGTGGGAGGATATTTTTAAAAAAAGAGAGAGAAAGAAAAGAAGAAAAATCTGTTGAGAAAGAGGAGGCATCAATAAAAAGAAGAACAACAACAAGAAGGAGGAGGAGGAAAGATGCAGAGAACAAATAAAAGAGAGAAAGATTAAGCGGAAGAGGAAGAGAAAGAAAGTTCAATCTTCTAGACTGATAAAAATAGCAATAGAAGTAGTACCAATAGTTTGTTATCGATTAAGTGATCGGGAAAGTGACACCAGTTGAGATAACGCCCCCCTCCCAAGTTTAGTGTCGGTAAAACTAGTAGCTTGTATCGTTATATTGTTAGCCAGGGAAGTAAAGTTTAATGGGGGTGGGGAGTTGTTATGACTGATTAGTGATTGATGAAGGGGAAGGGTTCCAGAGGGGGGAAGTTCATGAGAGAGAGAGAGAGAGAGAGGAGGTTGTTGAACAAGAAGTGGCAGTAAGAGCGAAGGGGAGTGTCGGCATTTATTTACTTCTATGTAACAACAAAGGTAAACTAGCACAACTATATTCAGTTTTCAACATAATCTCCTTCTTTGTAAACGCTCCTGATTCAGTGGTGAATATTATCACATAAATCGAACATAGTGCAGTACAAGTTTCAGGCCAAAATTCAGCTAATGACCCTGTGTCAGACTACGGACATAGTTGCACGCATATCTCACTATATATACATATATATATATATATATATATATATATATATATATATATATATATATATATATATATATATATACATACATCTAATTTAATTATTTGAATATATATATATATATATATATATATATATATATATATATATATATATTCAAATAATTAAATTAGATGTGTATATATGAATAAATATAATTCATATTTATTCATTATCATGCATATTACATTATATTATAATCTATATATTTTTATATTCATGTAAGATTTTTGCATAAGGTGTAACTGGGTGCCTTGAGTACTGATGCAATTACTACATTGACATATATGTATACACACACACACACGCACACACGCGTGCATATATATAAGGATAATTTTAATTTTCAAATTTAAATATTTATTTTAATAATTACGCAGACACTGGAAAACTATATTTCATTATTCCTGAAGATTGGTTTCACTATGAGATACAAGTATTGAATCCTATTTTTTGAATATATATATATATATATATATATATATATATATATATATATATATATATATATATATATATATATATATATATATATATATATATATATATATATATATATATGGAGAAATGGATATATCATCCAGTAAAATGATTGTAAATTGTGTTATATTACATCAAAACTCTGATTTGAAATGACATCCCGTCATTACACAGTTAATATATCACTTGGCCTAGACAACGTAAATTGAATAAACAATTCAAGAAAGTGGTGCTGCTGCAGGGATCGAACCTGCAAACGATAGGGTAGCTGCTTCGCCGTTCATCATCATTCTGTCGGATCATATATCCATTTCTCAATACTTAATAGTCAGGTTGAAAGAGACGAGTAGAGCCAATACAGACCCTGAATAAGCAAAAAAAAAAAAAAAAAAAAAAAAGACATAAAGGAGAAGAATCAGAAATCAAAACAGTTATTTCGTACTCTGGCTCACCAGCGGGGGTTGAGCTCAATAGTAAGAGCATCGCTACGTTGAAGTGACTGTCGTAGCGGTTGCTGGCTCAATTCCGACAGCGGCTACATTTTCTTTAATTGTTTATTCTATTTACGGTGTGTAGCCTAGATGACACATTGACCATGTAATGACGGGAGATCATTTCGAATAAGAGTTTCTTTATGATATAACACAATTTATAATCATAAACACACACACACACACACTCACACACACATATATATGTGTGTGTGTGCATGTGTATTTGATCACCAGTCAATTTAACATAATATACATAGAGGTATAAACAATTATTATAATTTTCGTAAGTCCGGATAGATACTTAGCTCAGCTTTGTACGGCACAAGGCCACAAGAAAAGAGAATTTGATGCTCAAACTCATTACAGTATTTGTATCTGTAAGACTAACTTCGGTGCCAAGCTATTCATATATATATATATATATATATATATATATATATATATATATATATATATATATATATATATATATACATGTGTGTGTGTGTGTATGTTTGTAGCAATTTATCATTTTCATTGATCATTTTATCTTATTCATGTCGGCCCATTGGTGAACATATATTCTCATACATCCATACCTTTATGTACCTACAAAAATAAACAAGATATAGTAACATGAAGGAAGATAATAGGTTTTTACAACCACATGAATTGGAAAACGTATAAAACATGAATATTTTATCCCCAAGCAATTTCATGTATCATGTGCATTCGTAAAAGCGAAAGTGAAAGTAGAGGCAGTGAGTGAAGAAGTAGTGTTTCATGGGACAGATAGTCGTTTTGAGTCGACCGGCTAAAAGTACACGTGGTTCTTATTGATGCTATCGCCAGGTTAGCACAAACATATTTGCTGGCCCAGGTCGACAGTAAACGACAGGACCGGCTTAAGGTATACGGACAGTCGCTCGTGGTGCCAAGTGCCAGGGAACACCTGGCATGCGTCTAACACAGTAGGGCCTCCCCTAATACAAATGGAAAAATTTGAAAAATGAATACATTAAATAGGATAAAAGTTGACAGAATAAGAACATTTCCTGGGGTGATTTCAGTTATTTCAGGAATATCCAACAATTGAATACTTTCTGTTCTGGTGATATAAAACGAAGAAAAAATACTTGGCAAAGGGAATTCTCATGACCAATGACAAGCTCAGTCAGGCTTAGGTAATTTAGAGGGATCGAAAGTTCAGAATAGTTGCTGCTTGGGAGGGAAGGTAAGTAGAATGAGGTGAGGTATTATTATAATTGTGATAAAGCTCTTATTCATACACACACACACATATGTACACACATATATATATATATATATATATATATATATATATATATATATATATATATGTGTGTGTGTGTGTGTGTGTATATATATATTCTCTCATTGTAAAACAAATAAATAGACAAGATGATTCTATACTTTAAAGAGCTTCATTTTTGTGGCTTTTTGCCGAAAATAAGCGACACTTTATAAATAATGATCCATCAGTCTAAACAAATGAATTGATGAACACAAATCCACGCACATACGTGCACATACATGTGTCCGCGCACGCACACACAAGCACATACATATAGGTTGATATTTGCATGACTTTATATCTTTTTGAATGTTCTCTGTTGAAGGTCACCGTTTTGCGCATATAATTTGGCGTATTGGTGCACCTTCTGGTGGCAAAGGCCATGGACAATGTGACTTCTTTGACTGCGTATGATAGTAGTAATCTGGCAATGTAGAAGTGAAAGAATTGAGAGCAAGTGTGTCACATCTCGAATTCTTTTTGATATCAAACGAAATGACTTTAATTATATCACAGCAGCGATGAAAAGGGGAAAGATGATATCCTTTGGCTATGATGAAGTGTGGATGGATATGTTGGAATAGAGAGGGTGTCTGAGTGTTTCTAACTGGTTAGTAATTAGTATGTGCAACCCTTTGAGTGTTTTCTAACTTCAACGGAGTGCATGTATGAATGTGTGTGTAGTGAATATTTTATCTCTTAAAGGGGTCAATGTACTTTTGCGTGTTATTGAGTATTTTTTCTCTTAAAGGGAAAGTGTGTATACTATCCAATACATTGTGTACTTATATGGTTATCTTATATCTCACCATGGTTTCGTTTCAGAATTAGTAGATTTAGTGTCTTCGCTAGTATATGAACGGCCCAAATTGTTTTTTTTTTGTGTTCTCAAAATTCCACATAATTTTCTTATACTTTATTAAAACATAGGTGGGTGGATGTACAGTTTAAGTAAGTAGAGGTCACTCTGTAATTTGACTTTTCCAATACTTATCTAATGGCGGGGGGTCACTCAATAATTTGAATTTTTTAAGGAAAGAGCGATTGAGATCCAAATTTTCTGGGCGTCGAGATATTTTTTTTTACTTTAAAATCTATTAGAAACCGTCAACAAAAACTGTTTTACAGAAAATATTACGTTTCATAGAACACTTCTTATATACATATATATATATACACCCACACCCACCCACACACACACACACACATATAGATATATATATATATATGTATATATTATTGTGTCATCCACAGACAGCTGTTTTGATGTATTACACCTCTTTAGTGTGGCTATAGACTTTCCATTATCCCATCTAGTACCGCGAGGTAGGATCAAAACCTTCGCTTCAGATCTGGAGAACGATATCCTACCTCCGAGCTACGGAACTGGACAGTCGATAAGGCTGAATTTAAGCGATGTATTTATTTTACACATAAATCCCCCATCCACCAGAGTGCTTTCTTCCTATAGAAGAGCATTGCATAAGCTTACAATGGATGGATTACCTCACTTAATAGAGGAGCATATATATATATATATATATATATATATATATATATATATATATATATATATATCTTCTTGAAGCGATGTGACCTTATTTAAGGACGGACATATTGTTATTTCTTGTTGCTTGTCTTTGTAAATTATTAGAATAAATGAATTAGTTTGTGTTTTTTTCCCAAGATAAGAGGGTTTGCCTTAGAATTAGCACGAAACCTACAATTTCTCTTTCATATAAGCGATTGTCTTAATCTAAAGAAGGTGATAAATTTTTGATCAGTAAACACTAGGTGTGAACAAAAGCATAAAAATTAAGAAACAAAGAGAAATTAATGAAAACAAAAAGACAACGAAGAACACTGCCAGAAATTAAGACTCCAGACGGGAAAATCTTTTAGTCACCTCCTAAGTAGCTGGCCAGACGATATCTCGCCTCGGTTCAACTGGAAAAAACAAAATGACCTAGTGACATTATTGGAAAGAAGGAAATACTGACCTTTGAGCTCGTTTGCTTTCACTTTTCACTCATCACTTTTTTTTCCTTAATCAGCTTATATTAGAGAGATCATAGATTTCATAGGATCTGTAATTCTACCCATGGGCATTTGCTAACAGGCGTGTAGGGGAAAATTAGGCATTTATTCCACCCTGGGTCAGGCCTACTCTGAACAGGTTTGGAAGTTGGAATCTTTCAGTCAATAAACGATAATGCTGCAGTACAATTATTTCATATAACCCATACTTGGTCTCCATATAAAATGGCAGTATTATTATTATCCGCTGGAATGAACCTCGGGTCAAGTTATACTTCTCCGTCAACGATCAAGTGCATCATTTGACTCAGGACCGTACAATGCGTTGTGTTTGCTTACGCTACAAATAGTAGATGGAATGCTTACCGTGAATCAGGATTACCGCTGAGATATCTTCGATTTTTACCTTACCCACTCTGATTATAAGCTTTTTGCCTGACCTCCCACACGGAATATATGCTTTTGTCTTTTGCCACTTTACCCCCGGAATAGTGGCAGTGGATGACCATAATTCCTGCGCATTTCGCAGATGCTCTCTATGAAATGGGGAAGCGGGTCCGTGATTGGGGCATTACAAACAGTGCAGCTGTCCAGGGCCCGAAGATTGAACGTAAACCAACAAAGAATGAAATGGCTAAATTATCGAGATTCTAGCTAACAAAAATTGAGGAAAGTAGTCAAAATTTAAAGAAAAAACAACAAAAAACAAACAAAAAATGGTGATCTCTGCCTCTCAATATGAGTAAGGTATCACCCAAGGGAGCACTTTGCAATGTGTCCTCTGTGTCCAGAGTATGTGTGAGAAATGGCCAGGTGCACTGTCCTGTCCTTGCTTGGCAAGATGCTCTATCGATTGGCGACAGAGCATAGGCTGAAACGGTCGTGGGACAATCTTATTGCAGCGTTCAGCACCTGTTCTTCCCAGACGGTAACCCATCTGGGTAATAGACCAGGATTTGACGTCGTTTAACTTCGGCGTTCGTTCGAGAAGACCACCCAAATACGGTCAAGTCACGTTGGATACACCGGTTCTCGTACAAACTGAAAATATATGTTTTAAGGGTTTTCCGGTTATTGATCTCACTCTTTTTGTTGTTAACACAACGTTTCAGCCCATCCATCCTTCGACCTTCATCTGCTGGATAACTGGTAATGTCCACTGCTATAGTAAAAATGACTGCCAAACAGAAGGAAATAGTGGCAAATATACGAATTATGTCAAATATTAATTTTAAAAAAGACGACCCTTTAACTATTTCCATACATAATGTACGCCCAAGGAAAGCTATAAAATGCACTGGCCTGAACATTATAACAAAAAACAGCAAAAAGAATGCAATCAATTGTACGAACAACTCTTACAGTGATAATGACTCGTCTCGAAATTACAGAGTGTAAAATATGACTTACAACGGGAGATTATATTTCTAATACTAATATCCTATCAAATGTTTTGGTTGCGAAATCAGATCAATAGAAAAAGATTTTTTTTAAGAATAGATCGTTGTCATCATATCAGATATGAGATTTCATAAACAACCAAATTCTAGCTTCAAATATCATTGCGATGACAATCAGCTTATCGGTTGTGGACATCTTCCAAGCCCACCCTTTACGTTCAAATCAGTCAAAGTCCATGGATTCGTGAAGTGAGCGGAATCAGAAGAAAATTTTCGGAGGAATGGAATCATAAGCCACTCAACAAAGGTAACTTTCCTTTCCCGTCTAAATCAAATTCTTCCAAACGTCAACAAAATACTTCATTTTTTCCAACAGAAATTATGTCGCAAACAGGATTGTCTTTTCGTAACTTATTTAAAATAAACTACGGACTGAACTGAGTAAATGTATTATTTTCGGTATCAAACGATTTCAATTGACATTGTTTCCAATGCCTTCGTCTAGCTGACACAAATTCACCTCGAAAGCAAATAATCGATTAGAATGTGTGATGGCAGAGTCAAGAGTAATGTGATTGGTAGATATTGGTTGGTAAAAACAGAAATTGAACTTTCGGCAGATTTTTCTTAACCCACATCGAAATTAAATTCCATATGTTCTGATGTAATTAACATCAACACAGATTGGAAACATTGGATTGCTATTTCTCTTCAATCTAATATTCCCTTCTTGTTCTGGTAAACGTGGTCAGAGGCATATTTGTAATTAGATATTCTTAACAAGCATTTTCTACGGTAAGCTAATAAGAAATCCCGTCTTGAGCGTTACTAACAAGGATGGAGCAATTAAGAACTATGGTTTAATTTCCCTGGCTTACAAGATATAGGTGGCTGGGAGAGAAAGTGTCTTTGAAACCTATCCCTACAAAGTGGTATGGGCGGGGGTGGATTTAGACCTTGGGGGCCTGAGGCACACCAAGGTCGATTGGCCCTACATACACAGAAATCAAAATGCACGGAAAATCACAAATTTACACATCGAAGCATGTTGATTGCATGTAATTGGAACTGGCAAATTATACATACATAGAAAGTTGAATGAGTTATATATCTCAAGTACATACATCTAAATACACGCTGGCTAAAATAAAATAAAAAGATCCTTGGGGGAGAGTAAGGAAAATGACAGAGAATATATGCAGTTATGTACCTTTTAGTTCCCATAGAGAACAATGGCTGTCTCAGCATTTCTTTTTAATAATCATATTTTGTATAGAGGGGATCCGGGGCTAAAATATTGCCTGATGCTTACGTGTGAATTCTGGTAAGGGCTGTATTTGCGGTTAGAGCACTTAGAAGATTGTCTACAATCGTGTAGCAAATTGATAGCTTTTTAAAGAATAGTAATTTTAGAAATCTTACGATTAAATGTAGGTTCTCTAAATACGTATACTAACTATTACCTTATATTATAAGCGTACACTCTTGCCCCCCATCCCAAAAAAGAAGAATGAACCAAGCATTTTCTGAGCACTACAAGAATTTACAAAACATGATTTATTACGATGGATTTTCTTTAGAGTTTCTCTGTTCTTGAAGAACCAAACAAAAAAAAATGGCATTAATAGAACTACTTGGCAAAAGTGATTTTCTTTCTGTGCAGTTATTTACCTCTGTATCTATTTCCTTGTTTCTTACGGGGGGGGGGGGGGATAGAGCCAATGAGAATAACAGACAAATAGGAAGAGGCTGAAAGTATAGAATGAAGATGAAGATGGTGAAGAAAAAAGGAAATAGGAAATAATACTTTAAAAGTGAAGAAAAAGAAAGAATGAAAAGAGAAAGAAAAAAGAAAGAATGCAAGAATGAAGAAACAACGAATGAAATTCGGTAAAACAGATAGAATTACATAAAAAGGGAACAGCGAATGAAAGAAGGATGAAAAATAAATGATGACAGAAAGAAGAAAGAAAGAGAATGGAATAAAGAAAAAAGAGGGATTGAAGGAAAGAATCAATAAAAAAATGAAAGAACAATAAAAATAAAAGCATCCACAGATAGAACATGATGGAGACAAATGAATGAAAAAAAACGAATTAATAAAAATATAAATTCAACTATCATAAAATTAAAACAATACGAAATAAACAATAAAAAAGACCTGGCCACAATCAAAGTAAATGAATGAAAGTTCATACAGAGGGAGCTACTCTTTTTAATCATGAACAAAATAATCAAACTGTTACTGTTATCAAAATCATCTGGTGATCACGATATGTAGCTTCCATTGTATATCCCTTGAAGGTGATTTAAAAAGATGATACTTTTCTAAAATGATCACAATAAATGACTTCCTCTGTATTACAAAAAAGAAAGAACAGGTCTGGTGAGTCACTCAGTAGAAACCGTCATTAAAAAAATAGGGTAAAGGTGTGATCGAGGGATAAGTTAGCCTACTTGCATTTAGGGGGCTGTGACGTCTCGATTTTCAAAAATAAAAATTGGCAGACACAAACTAAGGGATCAATTTAGCATAAACCTACGTTGCAAATCGAACCCAATGCTAAAACCTACTAGGGGGAGATTGAAAAGAAACAATCAAAAAACAGTTTTTTTTAGACATGATAAGTGATGAATATTTGAATTTTCAGCCCTCTGGGTACATCGATGCAGCCTGTACGTGTGATACGTACATAGCCCGCCCGCCCGCCAGCCAGCCAGCCAGCCAGCCAAACGATCTTAAAAACTGAGAGAAACTTATTTCAACAATTTTGGTTGACATTCTCCAATAGAGACAAACAGACAACAGAACAAAATGATAGAAATAAAAAAAGACACAATACGAAGAACAAAAACTAGAACCACGCATTCTGAAGCCTAAGTCGCGCTTCTATTATTGTCAAAACTGGTCCTAAAGTATTGTTCAGTATTAGGAAATGTTTGGTCATACCTAATGAAACGAAAGGAAAATATTAAATGAATTACAAAAAAAAAAAAACATGGTTCAATGACTGTTATATAAAATTGTATCGAAAGAGACAGTTCTAGTGTGATGGAATTACCATGGGAACTTTTCTACTGGAATAGATACATGACTAATAGTCACGTCAGTTGGAATCTGTGGATGGTGAGAAGAGCTACAATCAACTATTAGCTTTAAACATGAGAAATAAACAATATCTTTCGGTAAGTAATGGAAACCTGAATACGTAAAAGCAGGGAAGTGCTTTCAACAGAAGAAACTCAACAACGCACTCTGAAAAAAGTATTTCGTAGTAAAACTTGAACAAAAAACAACAAACTCTAGTCTGTTACACGTGAATTTATTAGTTTATCTCAAAGTCATATTTATTATATTTAATCAAAAATTTAGATCAAACATTTCTTTTTTTCAAGTAATTAATTCTCCTGGGTGGTCCAAAGGAATACATTTTTCAATGTGCACTTGACTATTATCATATGTTTTTGATTGGTTTATCTTCCCCTCGGTCGTTGAATGACGCTCCCAGTTGTAGTATGAAAAGCAACTGACATACTGTTGAGAGAAATACTTGAACAAAAATTCTTAATCAAGAATTCTCAATCTTATGATAACATGATTCAAGACTGGTCTGGTTAGTAACGCAGTAGAAACTATCATATGACCAATGTCTTTTGGAAGCATGCTGTGTTGGGGTGATCAATTAAAAATTGGAAAAGAGGGTGATCAATGAATAAATTACTTCTCTCGCTTTCTGTTGGGCAGTGATCACCTGGAAAGTCTGAAATTTGAGAAAAAAACAAAAGCAAAAATAAAAAAAATAAAACAAGAGGTAATGCTACCGAACGCAGACTAAGGGACCAATTTAGTAAAAACCTACATTGTTAATTGCCCTCGTAAAAAACCTGGGGGTTCAAAACAGAAAAACAGAAGTTTCTTTCTAGACATATATAAAGAGTGGGTGTTTGAATTTTCAGCCCTCTAGTTACATTAGTGTGGCTTATATACGTGATACATGTACAACGTCAGCCAGCCAGCCAGCCAGATCAACTTAAAAACTGGAGAAACATGTGAGGACAATTTTGATTACAGTTTGTAAAAATATGCGGAGTTTCGAGAGTTACTCAGATTATTGATCCCATTCTTTTCGTTGTTGTCTTTTGTTACTTCAACCTTTCGGCCGATCTATTTCCCGACCTTCATCAGGCGGAAATGACTAGGTGTTAAATGTTCAGTCCTCTAACTCCATTGGGGCAGCCTGTACGCGTGATAAATACATACATAGCCAGCTAGCCAGCCAGCCACACCAACATAGAAACTGAATAAACATATGTTTACCATTTCGGTAGACCGTTTCTAACAACATTACTACGCTAACCAACAGTACATATACTGTTCTTTCAGTCGCCAAAGTAGATGTTGCTTTTCAGTTTTGCACGGGGACACATGATGGAAACAGACCATTATGCTGCAGATTCTGTTTGTCGTGATGATAAGTATTTAAAATCTGGGCTTTTTACCGGAGCTCGAACACCGATCGCTGTCTCTAACATGAAAACTCTCAGTGACAAAGCAAACTGATGCATACATGCCCAGGTAAAACAATGAGCCAATATTTTCTTAATCAATTTTTTGCAATTACACCTTCGTTCCGACAATTATATGTCATGTTGTTCAATTCACCTCTGACTGCTTCCCAGAGCAGGTCAGTGTTCCCAAATTTTCTACAAACCATTCTGGCCTTAATATATGCACATCTGTTTTGAGGTCTTTTAGATGATAGAAAGTGCCAGGCTCATTTTTTTTTTCGCCTAGGAGAATACACTTATATTAGGTAATAGTTAACACACGTACTTAGAAAACCCACATTTAATGGTAAGATTTCTAAAATTACCATTCTCCATTTACTTAGAACAGATACTCGTAATTGTACGAACGCATGGACTTTCTCTTCAAAAAGTCATCCTTGAAAAATGATTTTTTCAAACATAGTTTACTCTATTCGATTATTTATAGAGACGAAGTATTTCACACCGCCACGCAAACACACTCACCCACACACGCACTCATGCACACACACACTACAATCAATATATACTTCAGAGCACACACAATCAGAAAAAAAACTCTAGCAGGCATATTTACTCACTTATCTTTATTGAACAGTCGATTCAGTTTGATGTTCAGATGACTGTGTTATGCTATTTATTTTCAATTCGTTGATCGACTTACATGAGCTGATCATATAATGTCATTGAGTTGTGATTTTATCTGACAAGAAATTTAATACCCAGCCTTTCTTGGATGACATCGCTATTAGATGGAGATTATCTACTTTACATGGTATTCTATCGATCGGTCTCTGCTCTATACCCCAACCGAACCATCTTAGTTCATTATGTGTCTGTCATTCTATCTCTTTGTTTATACGTCTTTCTCTCTCTCTCTATCTCTGTCTCTCTCACTGTCTCTGTATCTGTCTCACTCTCTCTAGCTACCTCCTGTATACTTCTGAGCAAAAAAATGAGCCAAGCATTTCCATCACATAAAAAAAGAAAAATTAACACGCATATGAAAAACCAAATTGTCCAGGAGAAAATTCGAAAACCCTGACCAGCCGTAGAAAGCAGTCAAAGTTGAATGAAACAACTTTGACCAACACGCTGTAAACAACAATCGGACAACTTGACTAAACAGATCAGTTTTCTGAAAACACACGAACATTGTATACACTGTTGTATAATATCAACGGATATTTGGCCAATAATTGTTCTGATAGAAGGGCAATTGCTAATAATTGTTTTAAATTAAAAAGTTTGACTATTTTTTTTACCGTTAACAGAAGCACCATCTCAGTCTTTTTAATCTTGTTGCGGTTGTCCTTGAGACTTATCCAATTGTTCCAAAAATACTAAGTGAGTTTAGCTTACGAGCTCTTGGTTCAATCCCGACACTTGGCCCGCTATCGTGTCCACAGTCCTGTCACTGGCGTACCACAATATTCGATAGGATGAAAAGAGGAGGAGGAGGAGAGAGAGAGAGAGAGATAAAGAGAGAGAGAGAGAGAGAGTACTCTTCCTTGGGTAGATGTTTAAGAAGTAACGGCTTAATGGCTGCTATATCCATCATTAGCCTTGGCAGATTTGAGAGACTCACTGTGTGTTTCTGGCCGACTCGGTGAAAACTGAATTCGGTTTCCGTATCGGCTACAAGTGCCGTATTCCACAGCTTTCAACTTATTCTCATCGTTGAGGACCTCTGGCGAACGCATTAAGGTCTGTATAATAACAGTACTGATAACCTTCCATTCTAGCGGATGTCGTTTGGTCGCGCGCATATGTTTCCTGTCACGTGACACAAATCACCTTGAAGCCACAACTACAAAAAAAAGTTCAGATACCAAGCGGAACCAAATCTACCAATTTGAAGAAAATAGACAGGTTGATATTTTTTGCCAAGCTCTAACTTCCGGCCACATTTCGGTGTCATATACATATATGTCTGTGTGCACACGCAGACACACACACACACACACATACATATATATATATATATATATTGTAAGGTTTGTAGATTTTTTTCAAATTTATCTATATCAGTCACTTGATACAAAGGAAAAGTTTCACAGCTGTTGTCATCTTCATCATCATCATCATCATAATCATCATCATCATCATCATCATCATCATATTATTATTATTATTATTATTATTATTATTATTATTATTATTATTTGCAATCCCACACCAATTGCCTGGTGGTTACTGCTGGAAGTTGAGTGACGGCAAGTCTCCTCAAGTCTCCAGTCCTTGTCTCCTCGTTCTCATAGGCCACAGTAATACTGCGGTTTGCAGTTTCACACCGGTTGCCCAGTGGTCATTGCTGAAGGCTGAGTGACAATAAGTCTCCTCGGGTCTTCAGCCAACATCTCTTCTCTCTTTCGCCTATCATGCCAGTGCTGTGGTTTACGTTTCCGCTTCCATTTCCCTTCCTCTGTTAGGCCACTGTTAATAATTAGTGTTGCAGTCTTTATATTTCGACTGATATCATACCTGATTCTTGAGATCAAGTGAAAGCAAATCATTCCACCGGATACCTGATTCTTGAGATCTAGTGAAAGCAAGTCATTCCACTGATATCATTTCTGATTCTTGAGATCTAGTGAAAGCAAGTCATTCCACTGATATCATACCTGCTTCTTGAGATCAAGTGAAAGCAAGTCATCCCACTGATATCATACCTGATTCTTGAGATCAAGTGAAAGCAAGTCATTCCACTGATATCATACCTGCTTCTTGAGATCAAGTGAAAGCAATTCATTCCATTGATATCATACCTGATTCTTGAGATCTAGTGAAAGCAAGTCATTCCACCTGATACCTGATTCTTGAGATCAAGTGAAAGCAAGTCATTCCACTGGTATCATACCTGATTCTTGTGATACAAGCCACTGGATGGTTTTGATTTTTCCTCAGATTTTCGATTTATTGAAATTTTTTGCAACGCTCTGCCCGAAAGGCAACAGTAATGATAGTTTTGCTGATGGCAAGTTGTGAAAATTTATGACCAATAATGTTTCCTACGCGGTATTGAGGGAGTGTTGAATCCAAATCCGCTGTGTGTCCTGCTAAAAATTGCGGACAATTCTTTAAAATAGAAAAATTCAAGATGGCCACATTTCTGAAAATGTTTGTATTCGAAGTGATATATCAAATTGCGTTAATTTATGGCAGACAGTTTTTTGATAGTATTTGGACGTTCAGAATCCAAATCTTGTATGTTCAGATCATAAATAGCTGACAATATCTAAAACTTGAAAATTGTTTTTAAGTACGTTTTGTTTTTGACTTAACACGGTAGACACTCGAATTATATGTCTTCTGTAGGTTTTCATATGCAGGAATTCATAATCATAATATGGTGTGTGGAGATTGCTTGCATTTTATATATACTATGAAAGTTATCGAAAGCCATGAATAGTTCGTCAACTAAATAAAATCCGGGAAGAAAGAGTTGAGGACTTTTCTTGGTTTTTCTCCAATTATTCCCAGTAATGGATTGCGTAAAGTAAACAATGTAGGTTTGCCTATAAGTAGATGTGTTTTTTGTAATCACCCATTCAAATGAATAAGGCAAATATATTATATTCTATATATAATATAGAAAAACCATATGAAAGTAGACAGTGTCGTTCTCTCAAAAGCTCATAACAGCTTACAGGAATGGGTGCAACGGAAAACTTGGAAAATGTCCCCCATCATGAACTGATGACAGTCTCACTGTCTTTGGTCAGGATCAGTGGTAGTCTACAGCAACAAGTCTGCGTTGATAACCATACTGATGCAAACATTACAGTCGATGAATCCAGGTGATTGATATCGATGACCAAAGCACTCGTGGTGGCACATGAGATGATGCCTGACAGTAGAACATTTGGTAACTATGCCAACACGTTCGTAAACACTGTGTACGAGACGGGGATAAGATACCAGAAGATTGATGTTGTCTTTGACAGGTGTCGAGACGAATTAATCAAAACAGTCTCAAAGATTAAACACAAGCAGCGCCACCTACTGGAACGTCGTAAAATCGAAAATGAGAAAAATAAAGCAGATATTGCAGTACCACTTTCAAACTGTTTTATTGAACACAACACGACGAATAAACCAATGGCTGTAGTATCATGGGATGCCAAAGCAACCGATGTCAAGTCATGATCCGGACCTTGCAATCTTCTCTCTAATGGCTGTCTGTGAAGCAGCTGATGCCCGCCTGATTTTACACTGCATCCATGGAAACACTGACACAGACGTGCTTCTTTTACTTCTGGAATACTACGACAGAATGAGATGTTCACATCTCTACATGAGAGCTGGGATGCCGAACACTCAAAAGTATTTCTCAGTACATGAAATTTACTGGTTGTTATTTGATAATCAATTAGACACATTATTTGCCTTCCATACCGTCATTGGTTGCAATAGTGTGTCTCAGTCCAGAAATTACAATAGAACATCGCACTGATCTTAATGACCTTGGCAAAGTATATCTCACAGGAGATGTAGAGAAATCAACAAAAAGAATCATCTACCAGATATGTCGTGTACCTGAGGTCGAAACATGCAACGAAACAGCGGTGAGCTTGTTCTGTATAGGTCCTGTGCGCGATGTTCTGCTATCAGTGTCAGATGCAGTCAAATTTCTCATCATGCATTTATAAGCCAGAGTCTAGAACCAAGCTCACGTACTATATCTGAATCTACCCCCATGATGGAAATAGGATGGATGCATCAGTCATTGCCACACTTACTCTTTCTGCTATCTATGCAGAACACTTGTCAGGAGATTATCTCATGTAGAAGAAAAAGATGCCTCAACCCACGCTGCAGCTACAGAATATCTCGCATCGAATGCATCAAGGAGTATAATTACAGGAAGCTTATCAATAACAGCTGTAATATTGATGATGACTCGGAATGAGTCAATGTGTACACCTATAACGAATTCCAACGCGAACGGGTTGCAGCAGACATCATGCTCACAAATATTAATAGATAAGCCACTGCTGGAACCTTATAATGCAGACTGGTATGAATTGATAATTGCTTGGAAAATGTCTAAAAAGATGGAAGCTAATTTGGAAAACAGCAACATGAACTCAGTACCAGCCAATGAGATGGAATCAGCGTCATTCACTGACACGAACTCAGCTTCAACCAACGACTAACACTCAGCTTCAGATGTAGTCAATCTTTGCCAATAAAGATAGGCTTCAAGAGTTTCAGATATGCCTTAGATTCCCAATATATGAAAACCTACAATGGGGCTATCCATTAGCCCCAAAGGCAAATCATGTAATTGTATAACATACAGAGGGTTTTTAATGGATATTAATGGGTGCTGTACGCTAATCTGCTGGATATAATTACTGAAAGACAATACCTTCTGAGTAAATAAATTTTGGGACACATGATCAACATGTTTCTGGATTTTATTAGGTTGGTGAATCATTTATTACTGAAGACAGCAATTTTTGGAATATGCGTGAAATTTACACAGTTCTTGTACGTTCAATGCAAACAAAGATTATTGAAATAGAGGTCTCATGTATAGAAACCTACAAAAGCACATTCTATCAAGATTTTCCACCTTGAAATAAATACATTATTCTCTCTGACGGTGGCCATTTTGAATTTAACAATTTTGAAGCATTGTCGCCCATTTTTGAGCTGTTTTCAGTAGATGTAAATTCAGCACCCTCTCAATACCCCTAAGATACCGTTTACCATAAATTTACACAATTTGTATTCAGGTTCAACATTTCTTCTTTTTTTCTTTTAAAGATTAACCGAGGCAATTTTTTTCTCTTTCCTTACTCTCCAAGACATCTACTGACCTATGCTTTTATAAGAAGTCAGCATGTTTGAACAAGTTGTTTGCACTGCTCCCATGGGATAATTGTTCCCACCCAGTCAGGTTTATTTTTATATTCCTTCTTCACACGTTCACTTTATTGACTCTCAAAACTCTGTCTCTGTTTAAACTTTCAATATCAATGAAGACAATAAAATAATTTTTTGAAAAAAAAAAAGGTTGGGAAATTGAGAAAGTTGGCGAGTAAACCGGATGATCTGCTGTGCTAAGAACAATACAAGAAAAAAAAAACATAACAAAAAGAAATAAAATCAAGTTGGGTGTTACTCTGGGGAAAACCTTTTATGTTATAGTCTTGGTTAGTTTCATTTGATTTTACCGGATGCTTCCTCTAAAATTCTTGTTCTCCTAAGATTTCTGCTCAGTATTGATGCCAATTCATTAAAAAAAAAAAAGAAAAGATAATAATGGCCAGAACTGACTTCCATACTAATACGGGCAATTATGGAATACTCTACTAGAAGCAAATGCATAAGTCGCTTTTATAATCATACATGATCAATACATCATGGTTCTGGACAAGAATCCTTCCACTTGGTCCAGATATTTGGCGCCTTTGAATAACTAATGGGATGTACGTCCAATTGGTAAACCTAGGGTTGAACATTTAAAGCACCGTAGTATGAAAATAAATCATAGGAGTTATAGAGCCGCCACTTGACCAAATCTTTCACTCACAGAAACTCAAACACGTATTCAATTCCACCTCGTTTCACGTTCTTATCATTCATCTTTTTTCATCAGGAAATTTTGGCCGTTCTCCTTTAGCAAAATTCTTTATGTTGTACTCCTACCTTTTAAATATCCCTACTCTGCTCCTCTCTTCCTTTCCCCATCCTCTTCGTGGTCTTTGTGTTGTGATTCAATTTCCAGAACCTCTCCTCTAACCCTCCTCTTTCCTACGCAAAAATCGATTGTAAAGTGTGACAGACAGAAGTGTGCGGACACGTTGCTTATTAGGATGTAGACTGACAAGGGCCTTTACACTTATTCTTCTCTAATTGGGAGAATCTCCTTCTGAATTTTGGGTTACTCATTGACAGCTGAACAAGATTTGGTAAAATCTAACATATCATTTGGAGAAAAAAATATAATAAAATGAAATAAATGGAGAGAGCAGAAAGGAGAGGAAACCCTTCCAAATCGTGATAATAGAATTGGAGCTGATGACGGCTACAACGAGAAATTTAGTTCATGTTCGGGTGTAAAAAAATATGACGAGCGAAAGAGAGAGAAAGGATGAAAATAATGAAAACTATTCTAAAGGAAAGCCTTCAATTAAAGCTGTTAATTATGGTACACATATTGTTTTATTTCCTTTTTCTTTAATGGAATCTTCGCCGACCGAATTCCTTAGAAAAGGACAGAAGGTTCTTGTGAAGCAGATCGATTGAAATTGACTTGAAAGTGTTAATTTTATATCGAGTGTACGCTATGACACGAAACCTCGCGTTAAGGATACTGGGGGTTGGGTGTGCCTGTGGCGGGGAATTAAAGATGGTGGTGGTGATATTGGGGTTACCATCCGAGATGGAGGTGATGTAGTCGATTGTGTTGAATGTAGTGACGGGTGTAATAAAGGTAATGGTGGTAGCCATAATGTAAATGACAAGACGATACAAAAGGGTTTGGTTGGTGATGATGAGTGGCGGTGGTATTTCAAGATTAGAAATGGTATGAAAGGGTGGGGGGATAATGGATGGGTGGAGAATAAAAGGGTGGTGGTCGGGGGCGAGGATTGATGGAACTGCGTGAGTAGCGAGTTGTTAGAAAAGGGGGTCAGGGATCGAGAGATTGAACCAACCGAATACTCGAAGACAATCTATTGATTTTTCATGGGTTTATTCTTGGATAAGGCTTGAACCCAAATATTCCAATGAGATATACCTGACTTTACTCGTTGAGCGAGAAGAGACACAAGAAATCAGCTTCGTAGAGTCCAATTCAATGCACAGTGATGAAGAGTGTGATTTTGATTGCTACTTTCGCCTCAATTTAGAGATTTTTTTTAGTCTATCAGAAGAAGAAGCCGGGAGTTCGTAAAGCTTGGATTCGTAGAATGAAGTCAATAGGTGACCAGCCTGACACAACAAAATCTGGTGAAAAAGTTTACTGTTTAGTGTTTAAAGCCGTAAAGCTTTCTAGACTATACACACACACACACATATATATTCACATATTACAAGGTTATATCATAATAATAACAATAATAATAATAATAATAATGATATTTATTATTATTATTATTATTATTATTATTATTATTATTATTATTATTATTATTATTATTATTATTTGCAATCCCACACCAATTGCCTGGTGGTTACTGCTGGAAGTTGAGTGACAGCAAGTCTCCTCAAGTCTCCAGCCCTCCTCTCCTAGTACTCATAGGTCGCAGTAATTCTGCGATTTACAGTTTCACACCGGTTGCCCAGTGGTTATTGCTGAAGGCTGAGTGACAATAAGTCTCCTCAGGTCTTCAGCTAACGTCTCCTCTCTCTTTCGCATATCATGACAGAGCTACGATTCGTTGCAGTCCTTATATCTCTAGCACCTTCCTCAGTATCCGTGCAGTTCCCAGTAGTGCTGTGGTCTGTACGGTCTCTATCCTCCCCCTAATCCCGATCTCCTCCAGTCTCTCCCTCAGCGTTTTGGGGACAGTTCCTAGTGCGCCCACTATGACCGGTACTACCCTGGTTTTCATGTTCCACATTTTCTTTAACTCCCTTGCTAGGTCCTGGTATTTTTCCCTTTTTTCACCCTCCTTCTTTTTTACTCTATGGTCTGCAGGCACAGCAACGTCTAGTATTTGGCAGGCCTTCCTTTTTTTGTCTACTATTACTAAGTCCGGCCTTCTTGTCTTTCTTCTTCTTCTTCTTCTTCTTCTTCTTCTTCTTCTTATTATTATTATTATTATTATTATTATCCGACAGAACAATTTTGAATGCGTTACATTATTTGAAACTCTATTTGAAATGACCTCTCGTTATTTCACGGAGAATAAGACAACATAAAAAGAATAAGCAATTACAAAAAATGAAGGCATTGCAATAAGGTGATTTCTTCTTTCATACTGAAGCAACTCCATTTTCTTCAATTGTTTATTCTTTTTACGCTGTCTTGGCCAAGTGACTCATTCTCTGTGTAATAACGGTAGAACGTTTCAAATGGAGTTTCAAACGATATAACACATTCATATATATATTCATATTTACATATACACACATATATATGTGTGTGTAAATGTGTGTGTGCGTGTATGCAATCATCCATAAATAAAAGGTCTTGCACAGTAGACAGACACTGTATCTTCCAAACCCAAGCAAGATTTACACATGTCAGAGCCTCTATATCTACGAGCTGAGTGTATGCATTTCTCATGTTATCAGAGTTCAATAAGTTAAAATGTTCCCCAAATATTCTCATTGAAGGACCGCTGTCAGTTTTAATAAGATAAGTAAATGTGTTGGATTTCGGGATAAGTGCCTTTCCTTGCGTGAGATTTATTAGCGTATACTTATGGACTTATGTGTATCGAACCTATATACAGGTATGCATGACAGCATTATATACACCCATACACATATATACGTCTGTATGTATGTGTGTGTGTATGTGTGAATGTGTGTGAATGAACAGTTTGGTTTTGCGAGCGAATATTTTTGAAGGATTTTCTTTATAGCAAAAGGACGATAGACGGTATGGCCTGTGTTTGGAATAATCATTTGGACCGACCAATTTCCAAGGTGAAGTGCGACTTTCCTAGGGAAAAGGGTTTGTATCGTCCATTGATATGACGCGAATAGGAGCAGGGTCCCTTAGTCCTTGGAATGTCCTCTTCCTGATTGATGCAAGCAAGCTGTTGGGGTATATCGCGACATTTTTGAACCATTGGACATAATCGGTTGATGTCTGAGCTGGTCATAGAGTTCTGCCGCCCCTTTGAAGCAGAATCAGGACAGTGAAGATATTTGCAACTTCAAGCGCAGAACCTTGTGACAGTGCAGCTCTGCAAGTTTGAGCACTGATCCCAGACATTCGAACCAAAGCAGATGTGCACAGTCTATGAAGATCTGCGACCTGCCTTAGATTTGTGATGATAGAATAATAGCCTGAGCATCTTGGAGCCAATTCATACTTTGGACAAAAGTTCGAATCACACCTTAGAAAAAATCGTGTTTTCTAATTAAGTTTTAACATATAATGAAACCATACTTCCTCTACGCACATAACTGTTTAAAGCCAACAATATCCCGTCTCTTTCAGATGACAATTTTATCCCGATGCAATGAAGATTTTGCGAAGACAAGTTCCCCTTACTTCAAATCAGTCACTCTCAACTCATCTCTTAAGATATGTCCGTCGCTAAAGAATGCTATAGCCTCGTGCAAGTCTTTAGGGTTTTAAATGATAAATCGAACGATTAGATGCTGCCATATTCAAGGCCTTTAAGAACATCTTAAAATATACTCAAGTAAACAGTGACATTCAACGGTTGTTAAAAAAACGAATTATAAATATACCTTTCAACAAAATGCTGAAGAACAGCAAAGATTATCAATTCTCCACATCAAAGGGAAAAGTCAATCACCTGATGTACATGAACGACATAAAACTATTTGCAAAGAAAAGGAAATAGCTCAAAACGTTGTTCAACAAAGTGGCTAAATATAGTGACGACATTGGGATGAAGTTTGGAAAATAAAAATGTGCACTAATAGAAATGCACAAAGGAAGGCTCCCAGCAGCAGAAGGAATCGAACTCCCAGACAGCAAAAAGATTAGCACATTGACCACGCGATAAAACGGGAATAAATGGCGGAGAAAATATGAAAAGAATGCCTCAAGAGGATGAGGGAAATATTAGAGACCAAACTAAATAGCAGGAACCTAATAAAAAGGAATGAACATTTGGGCTGTATCGGTGCTAAGATACATGGACAAAGGAAGAACTCCAGTCTATGGACCGGTGAGCAAGAAAGCTTAGACAATGCACAAGGCCTTAAACCCCAGAGATGATATGGATAGACTGTACGTGAAGAGAAAAAAAGGTGGCAGAGGACTCATCAGCATGAATGACTGTGTCTAGAGAGCCAAAACAGGTATAGAAAAGCATGCGAAATGAAACAATGAAAACATTATAAAAAGTGCATGAAGCAGTGCAATGAACAACAAAAAAGTGGGAAACGACTGAGTAGCACAGCAAACAAGGAAAGAAAAATGGGAACAGAAAAAGCTATACGGATAATTAAAAAGACAGATACAGGAGGTTGCAGACAAAATATGGACATGACTACGAAAAGGAAACCTGAAGAGAGAAACAAAATTGCTCATTATGGTAGGCCAAAACAAATGCATCAGGGCAAACAATATCAAAGCAAAAATCGCCAGAACACAGACAAACAGCAAGTGCTGCCTACGTGAGGAAAGGAATGAGACCGTAAACCACATAACTTGTGAATGTAGTCAATTAGCCCAGAAAGAGTACAGACACGATAGAGTAGTAACAATGATACACTGGGAACTAAACAACCAGATGGTATTTAACCACGTGGAAAAGTGCAACCAACACAAACCAGAGACTGTTCTGGAGAATGGAAGTCACAAATTTACTTTGGGACTTTGACATCCAAACTGACCACCAAGCCAGAATCCCGGACCGGTTGATCGTGAATAAGAAGAGGGGAACCTACCAAATAATAGACGTGGCTGTACCTGCAGACCACAGAGTAAATAGGAAAGAGAGTGAAGAGCTGGGAAAATACCAGGACCTGGCAAGGGAGCTGAAAAAGGTGTGGAACATGAATGTCAGGGGAGTACCAGTTAAAGAAGGTGCTCTCAGAACTATACCAAAGACGATGAAAGTGAGATTGGATGAACTAGGGAAAAAGGGGAGGATCGAGACTATACAGACCACAGCACTGCTAGGGACTGCACGAATACTGAGGTGATTGCTAGAGATAGGAGATCTACGACCCCAGCTATTCACAGTAGCCTAACAGAGAGAAAAGGATTGAGAAAAAGACAAAACAAACAAATAAAACAAATAAAAAGAAAACACAAACGATAACACTCCACAAACGGTGGAAGAGGTACGAACCATAGCGCTGCAGTGATAGGTGAGGGAGATATGAGAGGAGGGCTGAAGACCTGAGGACATTCACTGTCACTCTACCTTCAGCGATAACCACCGGGCAATTGGTATGAAACTGTAAACCATAGTACTGTTATCGACTGTGAATGTGTGGAGAGGAGATCTGGAGACCTCAGGAGACTTGCTGTCACTCAGTCACCAGTTGTGACTACCACGCAACCGGTGAGAAAATGAATAATAATAATAATAATAATAATAATAATAATAATAATTGTTATTATTATTAGTAGTAGTAGTAGCAGTAGCAGCAGCAGTAGTAGTAGTAGTAGTTTCCAAACTACCGAGTGTCCATACTATCTATCAAATTCCCGATTATTTTGGATAGAACTCATTCTTTTCATTACTTTGTATATATATATATATATATATATATATATATATATATATATATATATATATATATATGTGTGTGTGTGTGTATGTGTGTGTGTGTATGTGTGCATGCAGAGTACACTGATATACAAGACACATATATGTATTAAAAGATATGCAAATATTTCAAAATGTCTATATCACGGGTATCATGTCTAGGAGGCACGAAATGGACATTTAAGGGGCTTTGATAGCTTTGATAATAGTTCCCCATATGCAACCTATGTCTTATGTGTCAGCAAAAATAAAATGCAATATTGAGAAAATGCTTCAAAGATTGGTCGAATGCATCTCTCAACCATTATTTCCGTTTTAATCAATCTCTCTCTCTCTCCACACATATATATATATGTGTGTGTGTGTGTGTGTGTGTGTGTGTGAGTGTCTGTATATATATACATGAATATATTATAATTGATAATTTGGTTATCTACAGACAGCGTTAAAAGAGCATTGCATAGTTGCTCATAGCAGATGGGTGCCCTACCTAAGAGTTCTCAGTCCTAAAATACGGAGCGTTAAAAATATGTGTGTGTGTTCTTTACAATTTTTACGGGTCATTTTGACATGCGTCGAACTACGCCCACAGAATAATGAAAAAAAATATAGATGTAACACCTTTCTCTTGATTTTTCCTCTTCACTTTCCAATTGTCATCTCCATTCTCTTGGTACCACATTACATCCACAATACAAACACAATGGAGAGTAAATAGATGGATATTTACAATGTTGTGAATCTCCGTTTCTCCCTATGTATATACATATATATATATATGTATATATGCACATAGTAAAGTGACACGAAAAATTTGATTATGTATTCTAATGTTTAGCGTTTAAAGCTGTAAAGGTTTGTAGTTTCTCTCTGTCTCGGTCTCAATCTCTCTCTTTCCGTCTCTCTCTCTTTCTCTCTCTCTCTCTCTCTCTCTATATATATATATATATATATATATATATATATATATATATATATATATATAGATATATATAATTTCCTTTAGTGTTCTTTCAATATGTTTTACATATACTTTATCATGGTACTAAGTGTAAATTTTCTCTTGTATATATATAAGACACACAGAGAGAGAGAGAGAGAGAGAGAGAAAGAGAGAGAGAGAGTGAGAGAAATGGATAGATAGATAGATAGATAGATAGATCCTCTTAATGTAATCTGTGCTATTGATTGCTGCTATAAATGTGTCGTCGTGCAAGTGAGTCAAAGTAGGCAACTGTATCTGATAATTGTATTCCTATCTTCAAATCTTTGGATTTGAATCCACTTTATACGTCAAGGGATCAAAAGACCGAACACGAAATATTTAGAAATCACAAACGCTTGGTGTTACGAAAGAGGAAAGGAAATATAAGTGAGAAACAAGATCTAACAAAGAGACACAGAGAGTCGAATGAGAAACGCTTCTTATCTTTCCTCGACATCTCAAATCACTACAAAAGAAAGATCATTGAACTAAGTCATTTTGCAATCTTCCTCTTTGTAACATAATATTTTTATTATTAATTCTGACTAGGTTTTACCGTCATTCTCAGTTGCCTCTCATCACGTATTGTGTTTCAAAAGTTGTTAATAATAAGATATAGCGTTACAACACTTATTAATAATAGAATTATTGTATAACAATACTTATTAGAAATTGAAAATTATTGTGTTAAAATACTTCGTTTAATGATAAGAATAGACTAGAAATAAAAATGAATCAAATACAGTTCCCTCTCGTATTTGAATTCCACGTAAAAAAATGTACAAAAATTTAATTGAAGAATAATTATGTCAGAACTAATCCTAATTATGACATCACTGGCGTTTTCACCGGGTAAACATCTAAGATAGTTTTGAAAAAACCTGAATCTTGATGTTATCATTAAACCCGTTAGAATAAAGCCTCCAAAAGATAAAAAAGCTTTATAGCCAATACATTTTTTAGAATGGTGCTTGTGGAGTACTGATGCCAATGCTCAAGTCTGTAGACAAAACTGTGTGGCAAGAAGCACCAGAACACACAAACAACGTCACAAACACATAGAAGAAAAAAGGATATAACTCTTTGCCGTCTTTGATGGCTACGGTAATTCAAAAGCAAAACGTAAGGCGAAGTCGTACTTGTTGTATATTTTCGAATAATTAATAATATCGGATACTTTATAAAAACATGTTATTGGGTTCGTAGCCTCAACCGATTTCGTGTTATCATCAGGAGGTCTGAACGAAAAAAATGTATCAATTGAAAGATCTTTTTAATGTCGTTATGTCTTTATTGGGAAAAATGTTGTTATTAATACATATGTATGAGGCTTTGATTTTTTTTATTTCTTGAAAATGTTTTTCCTTAAGTTAATTATTAAATTTTCTTCAAAGTCTTAGTGTGATGAAAGCATGGCGTATACAGTCAAATAGAATCTGCTCAACTCCTGTATATGCATTTATGTAAGCGTATGTATTTGCATATTATAGTTATATACATATATATGTGTCTATTTGTATGAATGAGTGTACACACACATATACATTTATTCATGTATAATACATAATTTATGCATATAGAGAGATTTGATACCCAATGTAAACATCTGAATATGCAACTTGTAGTTTTATATATATTCATATTAAATATGAATTTATTCTGAGAGTGAGATTTGTGTACGTTAAATTCTGATAAGAAACAAAAAATATGGCTCTCTTCATTTTGATTAACCTTAAAGATATGTAGACTAGAACAAATAATCACGCACGAACACAAACATATATACAAACATACGAACATATGTATAATCTATTCATATTCTAGATTATATATCTATGGATGAATATGATTATAAATTGCGTTATATTACAATGAAACTCTCATTTGAAATGATCTCCCGTTGAAAGAAACAAATATAGCTGATATACACATTCACCTTGTAATAACGGGAGATCATCTTAAATGAGAGTTTCAATACAGTATAACGTAATTCATAATCATTCTATATCTATATCCATAGATCATATATCCATTCCTTGATAACATGTATGTGCAAGGGTCCAAATAACTGCTTAATTTCCAAATTTTTATTTAGTTTATCGGGCCTTTGCATTACCGGTGACTGCTTAGTTCAATGGTAAGAGAAACGCAACATATATATATATATATATATGTGCGTGTGTGTGTGTGTGTGTGTGTGTGTGTGTGTGTGTACTCATTTACACACATAGGCATAGACACAAACATTTGTAACTATGTGTGTATGTGTTGGTATGCAGGCAATCTATTTCATGGTGTAGAGCTGTATTTTATAGTAGGGCTTAGAGTCGTAAGTCGAACCCAAGAAACATCCAAGACTTGAGAAATCATAAAAAGCCAAGCACCAAATGAAATAAGCCTTTCAAAATCAGCATGAATACGCTTGTAATAGCATCGAAACCCAAGAAAAGTAACGCTTACCATACGAAAAACTACTTTTTCCAGGTTTCCCTGCTATCTCATTAACCCAATTTTCCTTCAACTGGTCATGTGCTAAAATAATCTTAGCTTAATAAATATCAGTTCAATTGATCCGTGAGTTTAACCCCTTGTCTACACAGCTTCCATGAATCTATTGGTTTGTTTATATATGATTCATTAGTAACCGCAGAAAAATCGTTGCGAACAAAATATAACCAATAAAATTTTCAACTTTAAGATACAGGATTAAACTGTAATGGAAACTAATATAATGCATTGTAAATGGAAGATATGCTCAAATCAATGATGATAATCGTTCAAAGAGTTCCTTAGATGATGAGAATATTTCAAATGAAATTTTCAGTTCTCGTCCATAGGTTTGATCTAGCATTGAAAATAATTCAAATTGAAAAGCGAGGTAAATAAAAAAAAAAAGAACGAGGCTTTTTTCCAGAAGGTCAAAGCTCACGAGAATATTGCTGGTAGATTTGAGCAGACGATTCAAGATAACAACACTGTTATGCTGTTGTACAAATCTTTCCTCATGGCAGAGGCCATTAACGGTAACAGAAATTTCTCCGCCGCTCTCTTTTGATGTTTAATAATAACAGGAAGACACTCGATGGGGCATTAGCGAGCAAGACAACTAACACCTGGTCGATCGACTTAACGGGATTAACCCGATATAGGCACAAGACAGACATCGAATCTCGAGATGTAACCCAGGGACCAAGGATTTATTATGTTTCTCATATATATATATATATATATATATATATATATATATATATATATATATATATATATATATATATATATATATATGAAGTAAAGTGAAAATAAGAGCAAGGAAAATAAACAAAGAAAAATAGAATTTTCAGTCTTTATTCTTTTTTGTTCTTTTCTCCTCCTTTCATTCTTCTCTCCTTCTTTGAATTTTTCATTGTTCATGGTTTTTGTTTTTGAGAACCTCCCACTCCGAGCACACTGTAACAAGAACTACAAGAACAATCCTCACCAAATTTTAGCAAGTAAAAATTAACATCCCACTTTCGTGATTGAAAAGCACAACCAAATAATTAGTAATCGTGTCTTAACGACTAAATTAAATCAACGTGACTTCCATATCTACCAAGATTTATGATCTTTCAAATAAATAAATACATTAATAGAATTAAGATTTCTCCATAGTTATTTGAAATCATAGCCAAGTAATTAGTAGCCGACCATCTTACCGACTGAGCCAATCTGACAAGTCTTACATATCTACGAAAATTCATCTTACAGGTATGCAAAGCGTTATAATCATTCTAATAAACAAATACATTTATACCAAATTATTTTTTAATAATTTTCAATTAATCATATATACAATACAAAAGTTGCTGTAACCATCTTCAGTCTGGATAGAAGTAGGAGAGGAGTTTGACCCTAAGTAGACAGGCTTGTCTTTGTTCTATGTATTTTTTTCTGTATATGTCCTGCCTAACTGATTGTTTGAGGCAAATTATGTCGTTGGTGGTCGGTTGCACAGACTTTAATTGCTTTTAGGTGGCTACGATCATTGTTCTGCGGTTTTGTGGTTTCGTGGTCACGTAGTTTTTTTGAATTGCGATAGACTAATCTATGCTTCGTAAATAACTATACATTGGCAGAATGCTCCAGAGCTAAACTGAGGAAAAATTCATCTTGGCATCTATATTTCATAACTACGCAGACGCGCGTGGAACCCTGGTCCCTCTTAGATGATGGACGTATGAGGAAAAGTGGTGGTCAGAAGTTTCATCTCATCTGTATGATTACATCCAAAAATCTGTCCTTCCTCCCTCTGGACACTATCTCCTGTGCAAAGTATGGGTCAACTTGAACTGCATAAGATCAGGCTGCGCCAAAACAAGGCCGAACCTAAAGAAAGAAATTGTTGCTGACGCCACCAATACCTGTGTATGCAGCTCGAGGCAAACCCTTGCGAACATCTTTACCCAATGCCTCGGAATTCGCCTCACTTTGCTGATCCAGCCCTTTCTGAATTTGTAGAGTTCGTCTCTTCATCAAGTATTATGCCGTGATCTCTGCCATTTGTGATCTCTGGGGATCCATGATGTGAGTCGTGATGAGCACCAGTTGTCTGCCATTCTTGCAACATGACCAGCCCTTTGCCATTTGAGTTTTCTGATGGATACTCTGATGTCTCGGACTCCTGTTTTCCCCCGACATACTGTGTTATTTTGTTATCTCTCCATTCGATGTTGAACAAGATTCTTCCAAGTGCACGTCGTATGGTTTTCAGTTTGTGGGTCTGTCTCTTGCTTAGGTTACATGTTTCAGCTCCATAGGTGACTATCTGGGGGATGCATAGGTGGTATATTATTCTTTTAAGGACTAATGGGATCTTATTTCGAAGGTTGAGCTTGCTCTGCCGAAGGCTTGCCATCCTAGTGTTATTCTTTGCGTGATATCTTCTTCTTTTGAGGGTCTCATTGAGATTCGTTGTCTTAGGTAAATGTAGTAGTCTACATTCTCCAATTCTACATTTTTGGTTTTGATCTGGTTTTTTATTTCTGACATGATAGTTGCACATGATTTTTGTTTTGCTAAAGTTCATGTATAGGCCAACTTTCTTGCTTTCTTCGTTTAGTTTATCTAGAATTAGTTGGAGGTTGTGTAGGTTTCCTACAAAAAGGGGGGGTGTTGTCTGCAAATCTGAGGTTGCTCAGATATTCGCTGTCTATTTTGATTCTTTTATTTTCTTAGTCTAAGTTTCTGGAGATCATCTCGAGGCAGGCTTTGAAGTGTTTGGGTGAGCTGGTAACATCTTATCTTACTCCTTTCTTTGGAGCTGAAAGGGCTCGGAGTCTTTATATGGCGTGACGAAGGAGCTACTGTGGCTAAATATATATTGCAGTACTCTGACGTATACAGGGTCTACACCACGGGACGATTCAATCATCTTTTGGCTGATGGGCCTTGACAAGCCCCCCAAATTTTTAATGGACAAACGAACGATAGCAGACACCACGGTTCGATTTTGGGTCGGTAAGCGCAAACTATACTATTTTTCTACCGTTTTTTTGACAAAGGACACAGCATTTTTGCTTGCATTCGACACAAATGATTGGTAAAGTCTTGATTGAATTTGGAGGCAAACAAAAACTACACAGGAAAATCTTCCATCCCTTTAAAACTAAGATAGATTTCATGAAGGCTTCTGGTTGGGAAATCATTTCTAAAATATCTATACTTTGTTTGGTGTTGCTTGCAAGAAAAAAAAAGAGCAGATTTTATTATGAAACACCTTCTAGTCTGGCTTCCGTGAATGCCTCTTGTGGGAAATCAACGGGAAAGCATTTATAGAAGGCTGATTTGATGTTACTTGTCGAAAAACGTTGATTTTTCTCACGAGGTGCCGTTCAGAGGTCTATCCATTTAGACTCATGACCGCAGTTTTATGTTGTTTTAGAATACGTACCAGTTTCTCTTCTACATTTCTATGAAGACCAATGTACTCAAGATGACAGTCGTTATGAAAATATGGATACCAATCAAATGATTTCCTCAAAAATAACCAGACGATTCAAAAATCTAAAAATGTTAGCTATATGCAGTTCAAGTGAATTTTTTCTTCGTTGATTGACAAGCGAGCGACTTCAGTTTTGAGCATTACGACAAAACTATTCGCGTGTGTTTTTAACCCTCCATACTTAATATAGAATATTTTATATTTGTATCAGTTTTCAGATAAGCGTCTATCCCAAACCTATAATGTTTATACTTTCAGGGATTGTTAAAAAAAAATACTCAATTTAGTAAACTCTCATTGAAACGATACTTGTTTTAGCGGCACTGTTCAGTGACACATACAGATATACATTAATCTTTATATTTTCACAATACCATTTTCAGGGATTAGTTAGCAGCAACAACGCATTCCAGCGTCTTATTTTAAAAACTAAAATTTGTTGACTATTAAAATGATGCTGTCTAAAGTAACACGGAATTCTGAGGAGGATTTCATAAAAAAGTCTTATCAAATAATGAACAGCTTGAAATATCTTTATAGATACAACGGGGTCTAAGTACAAAATTTCTTATACGTATATGTTTTGTATGATCGCTTTTTGGTCAGTTCATTTTACTAGCAGATCTGTAACCAGTATATGGGACATAGGACTGAGAGATCACTCCTTCAAAAATACCCTGACGCTACTCATGTTATCTTTCTAAACAAGGGCCTTCTATTATATCAACATAGGGACATTCTCTTCTGTTCAATGTTTACAAGTTAAATCCAAGGCTAAAGTTTCAATAACTACAACCAGTATTCAGCCACTGACAAATTTAACCTGATCTTTTAAATGAATGGAACGTTGTTATTCTTCCAATGTAATATGTTATAATTTGTGGTCAATAGCTAAAATACAATGTTTATTCCGCCAGATCTGCCTCATAAAAGAAAAGATATTACTCCATTGAAGAATAAGAGTTTCGAGATCGATATTCCATAACTTTCAGAACATTCTCTGATTACGAATAGGAGTAATATCAGATTGAAGTAGAAATAGAAAATATATAAAATAATTCCAGGGAAGTATTCCAGGGAGTCAGTGGACATTTTATTGGAAAACTCTTCCTTGCCTGCATCGAGATGATCTTCCAAAATCTTGACTAGGGAATTGAAGGAATCAGAATAGACGGCAGATATCTAAGTATCCTCAAATTGGCAGACCAGATTGCCGTTTTTGCAGAAAATATTCATGATCCATTAATAATGCTAGACGAACAATGAAGAGAGCGAGAACATTGGTATTCACATGAACGTCAGTGAAACAAATGTCAAGTACAACAAACATGTTGAGGACAAAGACACAACCATTAAAATTTTTTAAAAAGCAGAGCTGAAGCAAGTAGACTATTACATATACCTAGTACAGCAAATCTCCATGAAATCCTCAAAAGAAGAAGAAAATCAAGCGAAGAATTACTCTAGGCTGACAAGATTTCCGTAGAGCAAGCTCAACCTCCAAGAAAAGCATCCCATCAGTCTTTAAAAAGGGCATAAAACCAATGAATCCAACTGCTAAGCAACTTTGGATCTTTTACACGGAACTTGACCAAAAGATTGACCCTACAAACTGAGAATCACACAACGTGCAGAGGAGAGAATCATGCTAGACATCATATAGAAAAATCACAAGACAGTGCAGTATTTTAAAGAGAATGGAGTCTGCGATATCGCAGAATCCATAAGAAAACTCAAATGGCAGTGGGCTGTTAATGTGGCAAGAGTGTCCGACAGCTGCAAGACAGCACAACTCACGCCGTGGATTCCCAGAGATCATATGCGAAATTGTGGCCAGCGAGATATATGATGGCATTACGAACTAGACGAATTCAGAAAGTAGTGGCCCCGCGATATCCATGACCAAGAGATCTGACGTATCCTGGGAAAGGTCTATATCCAACGACAGATGCTAAAAGGCTGCTGCTGTTGTTGCTGCTACTGATGATGTAAAGAAATACTTGGGTTAAAGTTGAAGACGCCAGGAGAGAGACATCTACACGTGGTTGGCCAAAGAACTTGGGTGATAAATAGCTTTTCACGCTGTAATAAAAGAAAAAAAAAATCGCTTCCACAGATATGTTTCTATCGATTGTGGGAATAAATATCAAAATATCGACAAATTCGTCTAAGACACTGGTTTCTTAGTTGAATATTCTTTAATCACAAGCTCATCATTTTGGCGTTGTCCCTCATGTTGTAATATTTCCTCTCTCTCTCTCTCTCTCTCTCTCACACACATAAATATATATATAGGAAATGTACACTTAGTACCATGATTACAAACTATATGTAAAAAGAAAATGAAAGAACACTAAAGGGAATCATATAAATAACATTAACAGAAATTGGGAAAAAAGTGACTAGAGTAACACAAAAGGATTTAAAAAAAAAATGTTCATAGTGTTTAAAGTTATAAAGCTTTCTAGAATCTCTCTCTCTCTCTCTCTCTCTCTCTCTCTCTATATATATATATATATATATATATATATATATATATATATATATATATATATATGATACAAAAATACCAAAAAATATACTATGATGCAATAGGTATGATGCGTTAATTTTATGAAGTGCTCGATACATTCAACATTAAACGTCAAGTTGAGCAAGAGTAGAGCTTGAAATGTGATGAAGTAAAGATTTGATACACAAACATTTGAGAACCCCAAACATGACAGAAACATAAACGTGCTTGTGTAGCGAATCTTTACTTCAATCTGGTATATATATATATATATATATATATATATATATATATATATATATATATATATATATATATATAAAGTATGTTTGTGTGTATGTGTGAGAGAGATTGACAGAGATTGGTGAAGAAGGTGAATAGAATAGGCTGTTTTCTCAAATAATAGAGAGTAAGAGAGAATGTGAAAGGCGAAAGTCAGGTAAACGAGGCTCGACAGCTGTAATTGTCAATTGCAGGGACACTTAAATTGACTGTTCTGGGCTAATGACAAAAAATTCCGAATGTCATACAGCAGATTTCGAATCGGCACCCTAGAATCATGTCATATCAAGTGTAAAAAAGAATCCTACTCAAAAATGCCTTGCGCTGTTTTTAGAAGGGCCAATTTTTATTTCGGGACCTGACAAAAAGTACGGTGGGCAGTTTGCGAAATAAGTGTCCTCGGATATGGTGCATAAGAATGACAGCAAAATTGGCACTTTTTCTTTCCTTTTTTTTTTCTCTTTCTCTTGTTTCTTTGTCTCTCAAGTATTTTTTTTTCTTTCGAGCTGTTTCTTTGTAAGATCCACTTCTGTGTTCCAGTATATTTCATTCAAGCATTTTTTTCATTTCTTTTTCATGTTTCTCTTTTTCAATGAGTTTTTTCTTTTCTTTTCCATTATTCTCATCATTCTTTTAAATTTCTCCTTTTCTTTTTTGACCATTTTTTTTCTAGACATTATGTTTCGAATTATCAATTTTTCTTCGTTTGAATTTCATCTTTTCATGATTTTTCTTTTCATTTTCACCTTCAGACTTTCTTCTTTTTTCTTTCTTTTCCCTTTCTATTTTCATCTTTTGATATTTTTCATATTCCCCGAATCTCACGTCTTCCCTTCTTTCAATCTCCTTCTGTCCTCTTTTTCTTTTTGCTCATTCTTTCTTTCTTTCTTTCTTTCTTTCTTTCTTTCTTTCTTTCTTTCTTTCTTTCTTTCTTTCGTTCTTTCTTTCGTAATTACATTTCCAGTTATTCAGTATTTTTCATCTTGTCCTTCGGCCATAAATTCTCCTTCTTCTCCGATTCCCTTTTTTCTTAGCTTTTTTCATTCTCATTTCTTCCTTTCTTTCTTTTTTTCTCTCAGAAACCGTGAACCAAAACTGCCAACATAGGTTTATTTGGTTTCCAAGTAAGTCTGGCTGGCTCTGATGTATGTATGTGTCGCATGAACCACTAGATGGCTGAAATACAAACATTCACTCGGTATTGTGTCTAAAAGAAACATCTTGGTGTTTTTTTTAGAAAATTCCCCCCAAAAAGCTTATTAAAGAGGCTTAATATGCGATGTAAGTTTATGCTAAATTTACTCCTTTTTGTGTTCAGCAGCATTCATACTTGTTTTTTTTTAAATTCAGACATTTTGGTGTTCACTACCAAACAAAAGACAAGGAAATCAATTCATCCATTGATCACCATTTTTTCCAATTTTTAATTGTTCACCCCCAACATGGCATGATGCCAAAAAGACATCGGTCACGTCACAGATTCTATTGAAGGACCAACCAGACCTGTATTTCTTTCCTTCTTTCTTTCTTTTTTATTCTCTTTCTCTTTCACCCCCCCTTGCCAGAACCCCCTTAGATTACCTGACGTGTACCTTCCCACTTGTAGACAATTCCAAAAGTTGTCATCATTTTCTTTTGCAATTTCTTTCGCGTCTAATGCTATTGCCATAAGCCATTTATTCACAAGGAACGCGGAAATCCTCGTACGTTTTCACGGACCAATGAACTGCATAATTTATTATGCTGCATTGCCTTCATGCATACATCTTTATTCATAAATATCTGAACATATATGTGTGTGTGTTTCTGCATATATATATATATATATATATATATATATATATATATATATGTGTGTGTGTGTGTGTGTGTCTGTGTGTCTCTGTGTGTCTCTGTGTGTGTTTGTATATGCTGATAAAACATATCTAAACAATGTATGTATCCACCTATACCAATATAGACTGATAAATATATATTTATACAGACGAAAAATGTAATGTCTATAACCTAATACACACACAAACACAAACACACACACACACACACACATATATATATATATACATACACACACACACACACACACACACACACACACACATATATATATATATATATATATATATATATATATATATATATATATATATGTGATGTTTATAACCCAGCCCATATACACACACACACACATACACACACACACATATATGTTAGGGTATGGATTGATGGTTTATCCGACAGATATGTGAGTGAAATAACAATATCGGAATTACACTTTATTTCTACGTATCGCTCATTGCGGGTTTCATTAGGAATTGAAGTTATACAAGAAACTACGTATATAGAAATTCACTACTTTTCAAGAAACATAGCTCTGTTTCAATTCCATAAACCAAGTAAAACCAAGGTTTCCATAAAATTTATGGTCAGTATAGATCAGTGGTTCCAAACCTTTATTTACACGAATTATTCCCCCAGGAACCCGACTACCCACTCAACAAGCTCACAGACCTTCATTGATACCTCTGTAGACTGCTCTGTATCCCTCAGGGCCGGGGGTTCTAGGTTGGGAACTGCTGATCTAAAGTGTCAATCTTTTGTGAAAAGCACTCAAAATTTGGCCTGATTGACGATGATGAGCCAGTCACCACTGATATATGCATACATTTATTGTGTCATCCACAGATAACTGTTTCGTTGTATATCAACTCTTTTGTGTGGCTATAGACTATCCATTATCCCATTCAGTACCATTATATCTATATATATAAGTGAGGTCTATCCGCAACAAATATAGTCATATAATATTTACAAAAATAGCTTACCTCTCTCCGAAGTATTGCACATGAGGCCTCTCACGCATAACCCAGCGTTTCTTCCATTTTTAAAAACAGTCTGCAAAGTCTTTTTTCGGAAGCATCATCAGCTACCTCGTGGCATTCTGATTAATCTAGTCCATGGCGTAAACTTTCCATTTCAACGGCAATTCTAGCTTCAGGAAAAGCCAAAAATATCAGGGAGGCAAATCTGGACAGACCTGGGTGATTCGACGTTCTGCCAAAAAAAAAAAATCTGCACGAGATTCGCATCGTAAATGCGACGGTTACACCGTACAGATTCTAACTCAATGGCGTCTCACTGTCGCCATTTACTCTAGCTGTTATTGTCCGTTGTTATTTACGGAAAGTTGATATTGTCACAAATATTCAAAGCATGTACTAATGACAAACACTGTCAGACATCTTAGCCAAGTTTCGCTGGCTCAGCGACATGACTGTAACACCAGATCTATGACTGGTTCTTGGCTCTGTGAGCATGCTACATGAATGCCTTCTCAGTGAGAGTCCGAGGTGCTGCATATGATATGGGACAAACCAGGAGTGCGTAAGCTCACATATGCACAGTAAATCCGATTCTGGTAAGTTGCCGAGTTACATTAAGGCTCCCCAACCAGTTTTCGAGATAATCAAAACAGTTGGTTCTTCCTAGATTAAAAAATACGGCAATGCTTATAAGTGGATATTCGAATTTGTTGATGAAGAAAACCCAACCGTGTGTCTATTCCCATTTGCAGGGGCACAAATTTGCATCTATGAAGCTTAAATTTGGCACAGGGTACATCTTTTCCTAGCCGAAGACATAGACTATGTGATTTTGACGTTGGGGGGTCATTTGGGGTTACCGAAATCCTTTTATGGTAATTTCTAACCGACAGAAACGATTCAAGGCGACAGTTTGGAAAATTAGGCTGCTGTAGCCGCTACGTTGAAGCGGCTATTCTAATGATAGCAGGTTCGATTCCTGCAACAGCCCCATTTTTTTCAATTGTTTATTCTATTTACGATGTCTGAATTGAGTGATATATTAACTGTGTAACGACGGGAGATCATTTCAAACAAGTGTTTCTATATGATTTAATGCAATTCAAAATCTTTCTCTCGGATCGTATATCCATTTCTTACACACACACACACACATATATATATATATATATATATATATATATATATATATATATATATATATATATATATATATATATATATATATAAATTATGATTATATGTAACAATGATTAAACTAATTTGATAATATTTATATATCGATAAGCACTAAGCAATACAAACCCATAAATTCAGCAAGCTTTTTAACGGAGAGGAAAAAAACATAAAAATGTTCGTTTGGGATGATTGAAGGTAATAATAATTTATTTTTCCACATTTTACATTAAAGGAATAATGAATTACACATCAATTGAATCACCTCATGTACTGGTTTGAAATCAATCACTTTATAAACAAACTTCACCATAATAAAATGTTTTTTTCCCACTAAACGATAATTATGCTTAATGCACAGCTATTACTAATATCATTGTTTCACCCCCAAATCCAATGAACAAAAAAGCATAATTGGACAGTTTTCACGGTTGCATGAGTTCATGCATTTCAGTCCTGCTTGAACACAGGCACAATTGGAGCCTTCTCAACATTCACCGATCTTTACAGTACAAATGAGTGATGTCCCGGACTTAGGTGGGTGCTGGTTCTTGAATAAACATAGACTGCTTGAAGTCCTGAAGTGTCACAGAACCATCCAAGCAATTGGTTGAGTCATCTAATGCAGGTTCAGCGACATGAGTGTGACACCAGATCTATGACTGGTTTTTGACTCTGTGAGCATGATGTATGAAGGGGTTCCCAGTGAGAGTCCTAGGTGCTGCATATACTATGGGACTGGCCGTAACAGCTTGATTGTTAGCTGATGATAAGGATAGGTTGTATACATCTGTCTGGGGCAGTCATTGCTTCAATAGGTAAACAGTTCAACGATGGTGGTCCCCAAGAGATTAATTCATCTTCCTGGCTTCTTGCTATATTATCGGTAATCCAAATGCAAGCAAGGAAAGCATAGCGCTCGGGGAATTCGTGGACTGAAGGTTGTACTTGAAGCATTGATACATTTTTACTCAAACTCTGTAGAAACGTATGCTCAAGCTTATGAGTCACATGGGGTTGATGAAGAAACCACCGGATTACAAAATGGCCCTGATGCCAGTTTCCAAAAAGAAGGGCTGCATTGGAGAGAGGGAGAGAGCTGTGTCAAAAAATTGGAGGTCGAATATTTGTGGTAGTTCCAAGAAGATGGTAAGAATCAATCAGTCAGGTTGTTAGACATGAAATCTTGTTCCATACATCATAATATTGAATGTGGAATATTGACTTATCTAATTGTAAGTTTTGCAGACTTCTATATCTGTTCTCGTGTTGACAAGTTGTATGTATACATACGTTGAAATTCCATTACTTGAAACCGCTTTTCTTCGTAATAATTACGCTCTTGCACTATCATAATATGATCTGGTCGTAATTTGTTTTCAAATCTAATAATACTTACTCAGAAACAAAGATTAAGTTAATGTTAATTGGATTACGATAATCTTGTGCCATTCGTAAGAAAAATGAATGTATGAAATTCTGTTACACAAATTATTCGCATCTAGGACATAAATATTTGGAAGGATTTGGGACCCAGGGAGGATTGGTCCCTAGAAGGGACACCCCCAACATTTAGAGAGATTTATCAATACTAACGCAGTAGGTAAAATATCTATAGTGTCTTTGTGCCCCCTTTCATTGGGGGTCTGGGGAGTGTTTTCTACTCTGAAATAGTTGGCCCAGCACCGCAGCACACCCTGACACAATAACCACCATAGATCATTAGGTAATATATATATATATATATATATATATATATATATATATATATATATATATATGATTGGCCCAAGAACCGAGATCCATGTAACGTGCACATGGTAGAATCATGCTCAAACTCAGTGGGAGAGATCCCAAGATACAATATATCAGGGGAAAAATAGGAGTCCGAGGCATGATAGGATCCTTTGGAAAACTCGAATGGCAATGGGCTGGTGATGTAGCAAGAGTGGCAGACAACTGCAGGATACCACGACTCGCAAAATGGATCCTCAGACACCACACCTGTGACTGAAGTCGGCAGAATACAAGATGGAGAGATGAACCAGACAAATTAAGAAAGTATTGGCTCTTCGACACCCATGATAGAGAGACCTGGCGAGAGACCTATCTCCAACGATGGATTATTAAAGACTGATGATGTATGATGAATGGGTGGCTGGGCTTTTCTACACCAGGAGGGCAATAAATGGCGTGGCCTGTGAGTAGAATAACATGAGCAATAGAGTTTTAAGGTCAAGTCAGCATGCCCAGGGACAATCCCAGCCTTTGAACCAAGGTTGTTTGGTTTTTTTTTGCTGATGATCTGCTGAGGAAGTATGGATTGGCGTAGGACTCCACCGTCGTAGGTTTGACAGGTGTCCTTCTCCTGGCAAATGCAAGCTAACTATGGGGGCCTGTAGCCCCTTTCTGGGATGCGTTCCAACTGGAAAACTGGGCTGACAATCGGGTACTACCGTTCCTTCGAACAAGAATCAAGACAGTATGTTTACAACTTTGTTCAAATCCTTGGGATAGTTCAGCTATCTGCAACTTTGATCACAGATCCTTGATTCTCCCACAGGAGCAGTTGTGCACCGGTTATAAAGGTCCGCTACTCCCTTAGATGATTCACCTGACAGAAGTGCAACAACTACCAAAATCTCAGCGTTTATCTCTCTCATTCTATCTCACTGTATATCTACGTTGATTGCCTTATATCTATCTCTCGATCTCTTTACAGCTGTCTATCTAAGTTGGTATCGCCATTATTTATCTATATAGTCAACATGTTTATCTCTGTCAGTCGGTTTACATCTCTGTTACTCTGTACCCATCTACCACAGCGCAATACTTTCAAGTCCTGGTGAGCTGACCGAATTAAACTGACTGATCCCAATGTCGCTGCCCCTATCCAGGAAATAGCAGGTGTCCCCATAGATCTTCGTCTGTGAGAATTAACATCGCCTGTTGTCACGGAGATATTTAGACGGTTACGAACCGGCCTTTAGTCCTGGCCTTTTGACTGAAGGGGCAGAATCAACATCCGGGAACCCCCACTATGCTTATGTCTTCAAGGTTATCTATCTTCCTTTCGTATTTTCTTCTTATTTAACTTTTCATTTCATAATGTGTAAGTATACGTGCATCTGTTGTGTGATGGGTGATGCTTTGTATTCAGTGCATGCTGTAACATACTCCATTTTTTTTTTTTTTTTTTGTCATCTCGACCCAATTTTCCTTGACCCACGGCTTACATTTTTTGATGGAATGGTTTCATTTTGAGAAACTCAGAAGAAAGCAATTGATCCTCATTGGGGACCCAACTTCAGTGGTTTTGTGTCAGAAGAGGCCACACTTGGTAAATAACTGCACGTTGATCATTGGTTGAATGTTCCGCGGCTAAACCAAGGAAAAATCTACCTTAACATCATTACTTTTACATACACAAACAAACACATACACACACACACACACAATATATATATGTATATATGTGTGTGTATATATATATATATATATATATATATATATATATATACTCAAGCTCATATATATATATACATATATATATATATATATATATATATATATATATATATATATATATATATATATAAGCTTGTGCATGCGTACGTATCTATGATTATTATTTCTATACTGCCAAGTCTGCTTAATGCATCTTGACGTATACATATCTACACATATATGGGTGTATGTATATTCAACGTTATATATATATATATATATATATATATATATATATATATATATATATATATATATACACATATATATTTATATATATATATGTATGTGTGTGTGTGTGTGTGTGTGTGTGCGAGTGTGTGTTTGCGTGTACATATATATATAACTTTGTGTATGCATACGTGTCTATGATTATTCCTATACTGCCGAGTCTGCTTAATACATCTTGGCTATATATATATATATATATATATATATATATATATATATATA
>OY735217.1:20386854-20541854 GCA_963457665.1 Thysanoteuthis rhombus
ATTCAAAATCTTTGAAACTAAAAAAAAATCAACATAAATTTATTTTATCTACGAACTTTGAATTAATAATACATTTTGATTCATAAAACTAAATGATTGCTCAACAATTCAGCAATATAATAAACATCACAGTTTAAAGTTTTTCAGATTGATAGTAATAATCAAACCTCACCTGACTAATTTCGGAAAAATATCGAAATGATATAAATTCTTCAGGAATTTATCTTTTTGCAACGTAATCGTGTTTTGCAAACAGTTTGATATTTCAAGATATGTCAAGAAATTAAATAAGGGGCCACTTACTCGGAAGATGTTCCCACAAGTTTTTTCTCAGAAAATACCCTTTACATTAAAAAAACATTTGTTGATTAATCAATAAATGCTGAGAATTCAATTGATATAGAGAAAAACAAACCAAAACTATTATAATAAAATAAAAGCAGGTGTCAGTCGAAACGCCTTTTTGTCACAACGCTGGATCATCGTAACAACTTTTAATTCTAAGAAACACACTTAAAAGATTTTCAAATATTTTGATAGTAACAATCGGAAAAACTAATTTGCCATTGTCAACGAAGTTAAGAGAGGTATATGTATTAAATGATATCGGTCTGTCTGAGTTAACAGGCAATATCTCCATAGTTTCTCTGTGAATTCTAATGACATTTTATCGAAGGTTAGGTCATGGACTAACAAAGAACTGACTGAATTTGGCGGCGAATCCATGTTTTTCGTCTTACAGATAGCTCCGCTGCATAGTAGCTATTGTGAACTGATTTTCATTCAGTTTTTAGAGTCAAGGGCATCTGGTGGAGTACGTGCCATCTGGGTACTTTCTAGTTTTTAAAAGCTTTACATCAATTCCCCAGGTTACGTAATTCGAAATACTCTTGATTTTTTTCTGTCTTTCTGTAAAATGCAGGTTCATTTCAGGGCGATTTTAATGTAAGCTCACTTACGCAAACTCACACACACACACACACACGCACACACACACACACACACACACACACACACACACATATATATATATATATATATATATATATATATATATATATATATATATATATATATCCTTTGCCTTGCTAGTAACAAGCTTTTAAGCCTTATATATACATATATACACACACACACACGCACACACACACACACACACACACACACACACACACACATATATATATATATATATATATATATATATATATATATATATATATATATATATATACATCCTTTGCCTTGCTAGTAACAAGCTCTTAAGCCTTTCTGTCACATTGCGTTTCGTTGTCTGAAGGCCATGCTCAGCAGTTATTCATATCAGCGTTGTCATCCCAATTTGACTTAATTCCAAGACCTTCCTTGTCTTCAAGGCTCTCATCTCTGCGTCGAAACCTTTGGAGATAACACTGAACTGAATGTTAAGTAACAAATCAATTGCCAAATATTTGGTTGATCTTCCGTGCCCCTCGGTTATTTTTCATCTGAGTTTCAAGTCAAAGATGAAAATCAAACAGAAGTCATTATTTTTCGTTATTCCTCAGGGGCGCAGGTGGGGGGACGCCACTTGCATTGGAAAGAGTTCAGAAAGTACACAACCACATGATCATAGCAGCAACAAGTGCACTCATGTTGATAAGGGCGAACATCGCCACACATGCAAGTATACTGACTGATAATTTATGATGATTAGCAAAGGTAGACACAAGGCCAACCGAGGTCGCGCAAATGGGGCACACCGTGAGAATCGAACGCATTACTCTTGGTATAGAGACGAACTACGTTACGTCGCCTTGCCCTGGTGTAATGTTGAATAAAGGTGTTCAGTAGATTATCAGTACTGTGTAGTTTGATTCTCACTGTCTCACACTGGTGGCCTCATGCCAGACTAAGTTAAATAAATACATGTATATCCCCGCTTTTTGCAAGTTCGTTTTACGTCACTTTTTCGCTAAAATAGGCAAAAAGCGAAAATAGCATTCGTTTTGCAGCGAGCTGTTGCAGATGCAGCGTTTACCCTCAGCCATCCTCTCCTGCATACTTGTACAATCTTCCCTTCTCAATCTCCAACGACCCAGCATAAAAATACTATAATAACCGTATTTTGGGTCTGGAAACGCTCAAAAGTATTTCTCATCTAAATTAAAGGTAATTGCTTCTATCTTTATTCCATTCCGGCTTACGAAAAGTTTTTTTTATAGGAACACAGTACTTTTTGACAGCGGAAAGGCCAGTTCCTAACTACTCTATCTACTTTACTAAACTCAAGGCCACAAGTGTTCTGCACCGAGTGAGGATTGAACTCGTGACAATGAATTGTCTACAAGACTAACTTGATAGCTATACTCCTTTGTGAAGTGATGTGTCCGTATACACACATCTATGATTAGTCTGGCACAAGGCCACAAGTATGGAGGATCTAGTACAGTAATGATGATCATTGTGACTACATTTCTAATCACTGCTCCACGTATAGTACGAATTATTTTCAGGCCACCCGGTTAGGATCGAACTCACTTGCGAATTTGTGTTCAAGTATTCTCATCATTACTATTCGATAAGCTACCTTTTATTTCTTAACGTTATCGTAATATGGTAAAAGGCCATTTGAGCAGAGCACCCCATAAAGATCTAACTCGTGACAGTAGTAATTGCCCGCAAGGGCGACAGAGATAGGTATTCATTCTAATCTTAGACACGAATGAGCATAGATAGAAAGACCCCCAATACATTTTCACACGAAAACACTTCTAACGACGCATGCACACCGTCACATGCCTTTAGCAATGCACTCTACAAGAGCCATACCACGTTGCCAATTCCCATTTTCTATAGAATACCCCAGTTAAGCAACGCTGGGCCCGGTTAGGTGGTTGGCGATTGTGAATAAAACGTACTGTAAGCAATAAGAACTTTGAACGAGTTGCGTATTTCCAACCTTTACCAGTAGTCGGTGTTCGAGGCCAGGCAAAAATCAGGACTTCGAATACTCTTTTCCGTGACAGGCAGTCAAGCAGGTAAATCTCTCTTTGGAAGGCTGGCGCAGCACTGCTGTCTTTGTGCCATAATATTACATTTGTGTACAGCTCCAAAAAGGAGTAAGACAAGGTGATACCAGCTCACCCAAACTCTTTACAGCCTGCCTCGAGATGATCTTCAGAAGACTAGAGGAAGAGATTAAAGGAATCAGAATAGACGGCGAATATCAGTGCAACCTCAGATTTGCAGACGACATTGCCCTTTTCGCAGAGAACCTACACAACCTTCAACTGATGCTAGATTGACTAAATGAAGAGAGCAAGAAAGCTGGCCTACACATGAACTTCAGCAAGATCAAGATCATGTGCAACAACCACATCGGAAATAAAAACACTTAGATCAAAATTGAAAACACAGAACTGAAAAAGTAGGCCACTACATCTACCTAGGACAATAAATCTCCATGTGACCCTCAAAAGAAGAAATCAAGCGAAGAATCGCCTTAGGATGGCAAGCTTTTGGCAGAGCAAGCTCAGCCTTTAAAAACAAGAAGATTCCATTAATCCTAAAGAGAAGGGTGTATAACCAATGCATCCCCCCCAAGAGTCACTTATGGAGCTGAAACATAGAACCTAACCAAGAGACAGACCTGCTAACTGAGAAGCATGCAACGCACACATGAGAGAATCATGCTCAACCTCACATGGAGAGATCGCAAGATAGCACAATACATCAGGAAGAAAATGGGAGTCCGAAACATCATAGAATCTTTTTGAAAACTTAAATGGCAATGGGCTGGTCTTGTTGCAAGAATTGCAGATAACCAATGGACATCACGACTCACAGCATGGATCCCCAGAGCTCACATCCGAAACCGAGGCCGATAGAGTATTAGATAGAGAGACGAGGTGGACAGATTCAGAAAGTAGCAGCTCTGCGACGCCCATGATAGAAAAGCATGGCGAATCCTTGGGAAGGTCTATGTCCAAAGACGGACGTTAAAAGATTGATGATAATGAAATTCTGGAATAATAACTCAATATTCCTATGTGTCTATCAATACAACTACATATTCGTATAAAAATCAATTGTTTTTTTTTCCAGCTATGTTTTTGATGTAAGCTTTAGTAATGATGATTTTACTTTACAGGAAGATGAGAATATGTATGCACATAAATTTGAACACAACTTGTTGAAACAACAATCCGTGTCACACTTGAAAGTATTACAATAGTATTTTTATGATCTTATCTATGACAATCAACACACTTGAAATAAATATAGAACACATGTATAACTGCTCCTTTGGAAATTTCATTTGTATTGCCATTCGACGAAACATTTTTTTTTTTTTTGTTTGTTAGTTGAAGTAGCACACTCAAAGATCTGAATAACACTTAATTATAGAGCTTGACTAGGTACGTACTTAGAGTCATCTCTGTAAATTTGTTTACCTAGATGAGTGGCCGGTCATGATAAGTGCCTAGCGAACCGTTTTTGAGAAGTTGATATTTTGGGTATTTTTGGAACCAGAATTACGAAAATATCAATTAAAAAAAAAAAAAAAGAAGGTCTGTTTGGCATTTCTCATACGCGGAAACTCATAACTATTTTACTTGTACCCCTAACTCATTTGCCCTTTTAAAAGCTGATATCTAGCGATACGATGACATCTCATGGAAACGAAATATATAACTCCAAGAGACCAAGTTTGGCACAAGGACACATTAATCGAGTAACAGTCGCAGATCATATAGCTCAAAAGCAATGATTTACGAGTAAAGCACTCTAATCACCGCTCAAACGAAAATCTCAATGAACCAAATATAATGTACAGTACATTACACGAGACTAATGGTGGTGAACAAGACGTTTCTTATGTTGCCTCTGCGTAGCTTAATACTTGTAATAAAACTTATATGTCTGGCTGAACTTGCTTATTCGGTACTAAAATCAACTAGCGTGAAAATTGCAAAAACCTTCTCCCTTTTGATGGCCAAAAATGGCTAGATTTGTCATTTTAATTTCCATTCCCAGCTAACTTTATAGCTAACAATGTTAGGTACGCTCGATAACTCAATAGAGGGCTACTGAAAGGTTAAGTGCCATAGAATATTCTTGCAAAGGCTCCCCAATATATATATATATATATATATATATATATATATATATATATATATATATATATATATATATATATATATATATTTATATATATATATATATATATATGTATCGTATTGATCAAATATAGACAACAATGTTAACTGCGGGTTCGAACAGGAATATTTTTGGCAAAAAATTATATTACCTACATTTTATTGCATAGTAGTACTCATGGTCGGTGGGGATATTGGAGTAATAAAAGAGAAGCAACACATGTCAATTCATAGATTATATAAACAGTGAAACTATACAATGTTATGATTTCTAAATAATACATTCGTTAGAATAAAATTCAAGCATTAATTAATGATTAATTGGGTAGACATTTCAAGAATTTCATGAATTTTCGAGCCTTACTTGACATTCTAGCAATAAATTTGGCAGGATATCAGATAATCTAGCAATTTTTAGGCATCATCGAAAGCAAGTATATTTTATTTATTTTCCCATCTTCATTAGATGAAATATCATAAATCATTATGTTCCAAATTTTAATGACTACTCTTTACCCTAATTTCATCAACTACGTTTTGCACAGACCGATTACCCTTCAACACTTTGCAAATAGTATTGAACAGGAAATAATGAATAAAGCTGAGGTGGAATTCGAAACCACGTCGCCTAGCTGAAGGGAGCACCGTTTAGCCTGACCTGCTTCACCAATTAAGCCACCGAGACTTCAATTGTAATAAGGGCTCGAATAACACCCTTAAACCCATCCTTCTTTCCAATTAAGCAAGTTTAACTGCACGTCTTTCCACATCTAAGAGACGGTTAAAAACAAGATGAGGGAGCCTCATTATTTAATTATATAAATAATGCCGAATAATTGTTTATAGACGACCAAACCTAGCATTTACTATGTTCGAACCTTTCTGATCTTGATACGTAAATAATGATTGTCAAGTTTCGGAGATTTTCATTGAGGCTATAACCCCGATATACGGTAATGAAAACATTTCGAACGCGACCTCTTGCTGCTTAGCAACGAATTAATGACTAGTCAATGAATATTTAAATGTCATAGACTGACCTTTAATTCCTTATATATTCACCATGACGAGGGGTCTTCAATTTACCTCGCACCTATTTTCACTAGCTGTATCTGTAAGGAGGGACCTTGTTCACTGGCAAACGAGACTTGACTTGGTCTTACGGTCAAAAGTTTAAACTAGGGGGTTGTCAGTCTCGGTAGGATAGGATGAAGGAAATTTAGACATCGGGTTGGTAAGCAACTATGAATATAATATAAATTCCTATGCTGTAGTTCGGTGGTAAGACTGTCGAAAGTAGGGGTTACAATCAAAGGTGGGGCAAAGTACATATTTCTTGAAGGGCGGAGCAAAAGACTATATATATATATATGGCAACCAAGTTCCATGATAGGCATTCCAACTGCCATTTGTAGTGTAAGCAAATACAAACCACTGTATGATTCAAATGTCTGATGATGCACTTGGCCGTTGACAAGGACACATGACCTGACCCCAGAGCGACACGATAGAGTGAGCACCACCGATTACTAATACTGTCTTTTTATTTGGGAACATTAGGTTGAGGTTACATAAAACAACTGTACGACACCATTATCCCTTATGGGCTATAAGGCTCAAACCCACTCGCCCTCTTGGGTGGAATAATCTAGCAAACGCCCAGGGCAACAATGCGCCCGGTCCCACCATTCGTTGGGTCAGTGGCCCTGGAACTGTGTGTCGTAGTACCACAGTATGCTGCAACTAACTCCCAAGTGTACTGCGTAATATTTTCCCATGTCGGTCCCGCTTCCGCCACATAGTTGCCAATCTAATCATTTTATCATAATACTTTGTGAGATCTGAGTCTTTTTAGCGACAGACGAACGGAAAAAATGGATGATGAGCATGAACATTAGCTTGCTTACACAGAAGATTCGTTTATTGACAACTGAAATGTTTCCGTCGAATTCATTTCATTTTTACATTGGGTGTGCCGCTCAAATCAAATACATTTCTCAGTGTGCCGTCATGACATAAAGTTAGCGTGTAAATGTGGTGAAAGATAAAAAAGGAAGATGTAAGGAAATCGAGAGAATATGCTGCAATGATGGGCTTTCAAAGTGGCTGATGGGTGAACCTTAATAAAGAAATAACATAACATAACAAACAGTGCAAATCTTTATTTTGAGACGGCTATGTAAGAATTAATTCTTCCTGAATTTGTTCAGTTTTGTGTTTTAATGTATCTATCTAGGTATTTATAAGAAAAAAAACTTTGCTCAAAATCTGCGACATTTTACTCAATTTCTAATGTTTGATCCTGACATTAATGACAAAATTACCGAATTTCATAACAATTTGAACAAAATTATAGAATTTGAGAGTTTAGCTGATGTGAAATAGTGATTGCAATTGAAGCAATTTCTTTCTTTTTCCACCCTCTCTTCGAAGTACCTGACAGGTCTTCGCAAGCAGCAAGCAACATTCAACACTTTCAACATTGTTCAGTTTGGCCTGAAAGGTTGTTAAATTGGCCCTCGTATATATATATATATATATATATATATATATATATATATATATATATATATATATATATATATATATATATATGTCCCTATCTGTCTCTCTGACCCTGTCTCTCTCCCTCTCTCTCCCTCTCTGTATCTCTGTTTATCTCTATCTCTCTTTGAAGATGCTTTCTATTCAGTTTCGCTGCCATGTCCTATGCTATTAAGGCTTAGAGAATACCCCAATTCTCTTTCTTTCTTTCTTTGTCTGTCTGTCTTTCTCTTTCTCTCTCTCTCTCTCTCTCTCTCTCTGCCTCTCTCTGTCTCCGTCACTCATACACACATGTTCAAGGCACCTACTGTAGTGCGATGATTTCTAAGCTAGTCTCTAAGGCCATTAACAGTAATTCCAATCCCTCATTGAGCACCACAACTGCGACCATGTGCCAGAATAAGCCGGGCTGTACCCACATGCATATACACCTCCACACGTGATGGTTAATTGTAGCGGAGATAGAGGCAAATATATTTAAGGGGCACGAATAAACCGAATCTCAACAAAAGAAATTTCCGGAATTTACATCAAACCATAAGCGTAAAAAGAAACCAAATTCACACACACACACACACACACAAAAAAAAACTTATTTTTTCTTCATCTAGGGTCACAGATGAGAAGTTCTCTTTCCCTCTTGTTTTCGATACGAAATGCTGATTGGCTGAGCGTTCGTCATGGACCCCTCTTCCCATTGGCTAAACGTGCAGTACAATAAAAGACTAGAACGATTAATGCATGTTTTGCCAAATCTCGTCTTGCGTTTTTGGAGAAAAAAACAAAACAAAAAACGTTAGTCTTATTTGATTTTATCTTTTATTCCTTTTATTCCTTTGAAAAAAAAATCTTTTGGGGAATTGTTTTAATTATTCTATTCTTTTCGTTTTATCTTGTGTTTTTTGGGGGGTTTGTTTTTTTTTACATTTTTGTTTTTACTTACTTGATGTTCGACAAGGGCAAACGTGTCTGAGAGGGGGGAGGACAAATGAAAGAAGGCAGAAGATAGAAAGGGAGAGTACAGAAGTAGTGTTTGTGAAATTGCAGATAACTTGACTAATTACTACTAATAAGAATGAAGGAGCGTCTGTTGAGAGAAGAGGAACTTAACTAATTACTACCAAATAATAATAATAATAATGATAATAATAATGATGATGATGATGATGATGATGATGACAACGACGACGACGACGATGATGATGATGATGATGATGGAAGGAAGAAGAAGAAGAAGAAGAAAAAGAAGAAGAAGAAGAAGAAGAAGAAGAAGAAGAAGAAGAAGAAGAAAAAGAAGAAGAAGAAGAAGAAGAAGAAGAAGAAGAAGAAGAAGAAGAAGAAGAAGAAGAAGAAGAAGAAGAAGAATGAGTTGAGAAAAGAGACGGAAAAGGGGGAATTGACGAAAAATGAGTTCAAGAAAAAGGATGAAAGGAAGAACGAAATGAAAAAGAGAAGAAGAAGCAAGGTTAGAATTTGAGAGGAAGGAGAATAGGACAGAAGAAGATGTAGAGGTAGAAATAGTGGCACAACACACACACACACACACACACACACGCACACACACACACTCATATATATATATATATATATATATATTTATATGTGTGTGTGTGTGTGTGTGTGTATGTATGTATATGATACAAATAAAACGAGAAAGGATAAGAACAAGAATAAGAATAAAAAGAACAACAAGAAAGGAATATAAGAACAAGACGAGAAAGAGAGAGAGTGACGAAGAAAATGAAAAATGGCGAAGAATGAAAAAAAAAGAACGAGAAAGATGTAAAAGAGGGAGAAATGTAAATAAAACGGCATTAAATCTTAAATGAAAACAATGAGGAAATTTGAGAAATAAATGAAGATAAAACAGGTCTGGTTAGTCACTCACTAGAAACCATCACGTGACTTACGTCTTTGGTTGCATGCCATGTTGGAGCTGATTAATCGATAATTTTGAAAAAAGGGTGATCAATTAACAGTTACATCTCATACATCCTCATGTTGGCAATGATCACTAAAAGAAAGTCTAGATTTTCAAAAAGGAAGCATAAACCATGCCAGACACAAACTAAGAACTTATTTATCATAAACTTACGTTGTAAATTGAATTCCCTTTAAAATCCTATAGAGGCAGGGGAGATTTTTTTTTTCTAGACATAATAAGAAGTAAAGTTTTAACATTTTAGCGCTCTAGCTCCATTGGTGCGGTCTGTAAGCGTGATACATACATAGCCAGTCAGTCAGAACGACAGATAGATTAACTTGAAAACTGAAGAAACATATGATGATAGTTTTAGTGACAGTGTTGGTTGACAGTCCCTAATAGAGATGAAATAATGTGGTTTTATTGTCATTCGAATCTTAATTTTCATTTGGAAGCGAACTGCGGGAAAGCGACTGATTCTTGGAACCTTTTTTTTTTTCACCTTTCACGTTCGTATTTAGATTAACAAAGGTTTTTTTTTTTCTTTCTTCAGCTCATTTAAACTGCGTGGCTGTTCGTTGTTTCCATTCAAAGATTCCCGTTTCTCTTCTTTCTTATTCTAATTGTGTTTCGTGTCGTATTGCTTCATCGGGATGTTGCTTAAAAAGATGAAAGACGAGAAAATAACTTGAAACAAAACCAAAACTGAAAAGAACCAAAAAAGAAAAAAATACTTCTGATCCTCTGAAGGAGATGATAATGTGTAGATTTCCTCACGTTCGATACTCCCTGACAGAGTTTATTGATTTACGGTCAATTAGTTCAGAAACTTGTAAAATATTTGAAATGCGATCAAATCAATCTGTGAAAATCCAGATACATTCTTCACTTGTTCTTGCAAATCACGAATGCCCGTTTACCCCATATATAAATATGAATGAAAACAAATATTGCTGTAGAAAAAAACTTAATCAATATTTACGCTTCTCGTGATCGGAAGGGAAGTAAGGATTTTGAACCCCGGTCATGTCGTGGGTCAAGAGGTACATAATCTTACTAAGTTTTTTTCTTTTTTTATAAAATATAGTTTTTGAAAATTTAAAAAAAGAGTATCAAAATCTCAATTTCCATTCTATTATTTTATCAAAATAGGGTTCCTAAGTTTCCAAGTCGATCTGTTTTTTTTTTCGTTTTTTTTTGTTGTTGGCTACATATGTATGAATAACGTGTACAGACCGCAACATTGGAGATAAAAGGTGTGAACTTTCAATATTTATTTAATTCTTCTTCTTCTTCTTCTTCTTCTTCTTCTTCTTCTTCTTCTTCTTCTTCTTCTTCTTCTTCTTCTTCTTCTTCTTCTTCTTATCATTATTATTATTATTATTATTATTATTATTATTATTATTATTACTTTCCTCAAATCATCGATCCAAATTGGTTTTTAGGGGCAGAAATCAGTTTGCAATGTAAGTTTATGCTTAATTAGTCCTTAGTTTGTGTCCTGTTTTTTCGAAAAAAACAAAGAAAAAACACCAAGACTTTTAGTGATCCCACGAAGAGCGAGAAAAGCAACTTATTCATCGATCTACGATCATTCCAATTTTCAAATTGATCATCCCCAACACAGCATGCTACCAGAAGAAGTAGGTCGCACGAGGTTTCTATTAAGAGTCATCATTATTAGGTTTTGACTAGTTATTCATTCATCTTATTTTTGCAGCACTTTATTGTAATGATCAAATTGTTTTTATGTTCTACAATAAGCATAGACGAGATATAAGGACTATAGCTATATGGCTAAATTGAAATGACACCTTAACACCTTAGCCCAGGTCTGACAGGCTCCTGAAGCTAAAGGGTGTAAGTTCAGGTCTCACTGAAAAATTTACACATATAAAACTAATGTTTATGGAACATTTAGATGAAAACATGGACAGCCAACGATGATCGGAAAGGGTAAGGGAGAATGAGAATATAGGATGAGAGAATAGTGGAGGCATGAGATAATTGATAATCTTGACAGTCGACCCCTATGGAATTTTTATGGGTTCAGCTAGTGTAAAAGAATTCCTTATCTTTGCCCTTTAACCCAAATATATTTACATGCATATATGCATATAGACCATATATAACCATATATATGTGTACTAGTACATATATATGTTGCCAAATTATCTATCTATATATATATATGTGTGTGTGTGTATACATACATGATACATATATGATTCCTGTTATATTCCTTGTCTTCTTTCCATTGTCCTTAAACATTCCCATTCTCTACTCCTTCAGCTACAATATAATCATTCACATAATCTTCATTTTCCTCCTCAAACTACCCAACTACAGCAAAAACGACAACCCAAATTACCTAACTCTTCTATTGGAATTTCTGAGATTACCATCTTTGTCATCTTCCCCTGGTTCTCTGTTTTTTCAGCCTTACTCAAAGCACCAGCTGACGTCTTCGTGTCTACCAATAAAGGAGAGATTTTGGAGATACCAGTCCCCTGGAGGAAGAGATAATATACATTGACGACCATACAGAAAGTCACACAAATAAACGTACACACAAGAAGATTGGTAAACATGCATACATAATTTACAAGTAAGTAATTTATAGTTTAGAATGTGATGCACTCATAATTTAACTCTTACCCCCGATCCATGCACACACACACACACACACACACACACACACACACACACACACACACATACACATACACACATCTCTCCTTTTCTCTCACTCTCTCTTTCTCTCTCTCTCTCTCTCTCTCTCTATATATATATATATATATATATATATTGATATATCCATATGATTATTGGCCGGCTACGTTATATCCGACATAATGGTGACATTTTTCTAGACAATGAGGTAAACACAGATTGGGTGAACAGGTATTTATTCATGAACGTGAGATTGGGGACTAAAGCAAAAACAAAATTCTCTTCATTTTTCTATCTTGTTGATAATGTGGGCTACCACCCTACGAAACGCCCCTAGATGAATACATATTCACCCAATGTGGGTTTTCCTCATCGTCTAAAGAATTTCAACATCTCTTTCTCTTTCTCTCTCTCTCTCTCTCTCTCTCTCTCTATATATATATATATATATATATATATATTGAGAGAGAGAGAGAGAAAGATATAATGTTCTCCCATAGGAATAGAGCACTCTGGTGGATGGGGAATATAAGCTAAATAAATATATCGCTTAAATTCAAACTTACTGACTGCCCAGTTCCGTGGAGCACAGATAGGATACCGGCCTCCAGGTTTGAAGCGAAGGTTTCTATCCTACGTCGTGGTACTGGATGAGAAAATGGATAGTCTATAGCCACACTGAAGAGTTGTAATACAACGAAACAGCTGTCTGTGGATGACACAAATACATATATATATATATATATATATATATATATATATATATATGTTGTTAAACTCAATTTCTCTTCCGATTATTCATATCAATTCCAATTCCACGTTTCTCTTTCAAAGGGTTATCAGAGACTGTCTCCAGAACTGTCAAAGTAGGTTTCTTCAGTTTTCAAGTTGGTTGGGCTGGCTGTATGTATGCTTCACGCTGCACTAATGGAGTTAAAAGGCTAAATTGAACATTTACTCCATATTATGTCCGCAAAAATGATTCTTAAAGCATTCCCCACCCAAGATAGGTTTTTAACGAGGAGTTCGATCTACAATGTAGATTTATGCTAAAGTGGTCACCCTTATTTTTATTTTTACAATTTCCACTTTTTAGTAACCCAACAAAAGGCGAAAGATTTTCATTTATCGATCATCTTCATTCCAAATTTTCGAATTGATCACCGCTTACAAGGTATGCTACTAAAAGATATCCGCCTCGTGATCGTTTCTATTGAGCAATTAACCAGATCTGTTTTCGTTAGAAACTGTCAACTAAAACTGTCACCAAAACAATCAACGTAGGTTTCTTCTATTTTCAAGCAGGTCCGGATGACAGGCTATGTATATACATATCACGCGTCACAGACCACACCAACGGCGCTCAAGGAAATATCAACATTTGCTCCTCATTATGTTTAGAAAAACGACCCCTTGTTTTTCGAAAAATTCACCCCAAATGGATTTTTAGTGGGGGTCCAATTTTTAATATAACTTTATGCCGGATTGGTTCTTGTCTGTACAAAGTTGTTTTTTTGAAAATTCAAACTTTCCATCAATCCAACAAAAGGTGAGAGGAGTAACTTGTTCATAAATCAGCCCTTGTGTAATCCCATATTCCTCAGATGGTAATCCTTCAAAAGAAGAAGAAATCAAGGGAAGAATCACACTAAGATGGCAAGCCTTTGCCAGAGCAAGCTCAACCTTCAAAAATAAGAAGATCCCATTAACCCTAAAGAGAAGGGTGTATAACCAATGCATCCTCCCAATAGTCACTTATGGAGCTGAAACATGGAATCTAACCAAGAGACAGATCCGCAAATTGAGAACCATGCAACATGCACATGAAAGAAAGCTAGGCCTCACATGGAGAGACCACAAGACGGCACAGTACATCTGAGAAAAGACAAGACTTAGGGACATCATAGAATCTATTAAAAGTCTCAAATGGCGGTGGGCTGGCCATGTTGCAAGAATGGCAGACAATATATGGACATCGTGACTCACGACATGGATCCCACAAGACTACATGCGCAACTGAGGCCGGCAAAATATTAGATGGAGAGACGAGCTAGACAGGTTCAGGAAGTACTGCCTCCATGAATGCCCATAATAGGGAAGTGTGGCAAATCCTGGGGAAGGTTTATGTCCAACGACGGACGCTAAAAGACTGATGATGATGAATCCTTACCTGATCACCTGTTTCTCAGAATACCTGTAATCATCTTGGTGTATTATTCTAATTTTCTTGATAAATGTCTCTTTGCTTTTGACTGCAGTTAACTATCACCAATCATAATACCAATCTAGCCCCAGTTTTTTTAAAGATATTTTTCTCCTATAACACTATTCAATTTTTGTTATGAAATAACTGATATTCTTCATTGAAAGACGTTCCCACCCATGACTCTTCATTCATATCACACAATATCACTTTTGAATTTTATTACATGACGTTTTGTTTCAACACTTTTCAGCCAATCAGCCTTTAACACAGCTTGAGATGAGATGAGACTTGAAGAAAAAACTTAGAATTAGGATACTTAAATTATCAAAAATAAATTACCTAATAAAATAGATTGAGGCCTCTTATTGCCGATCTACACATAAATAACCTCGCCATATTTGCCGGGTATACACTAGTATATATCAGACTGATCTGGACTAATATTTTCGACATACTGAGCTTCTGCTTCTGCTATGATAATTTAAACACACGTAGTAAATTTAGAATACCGAATGGAGAATATAAGAGGCGATTCTCTGAACATGACACTGAAAATATCCCAAGGGTCCATTTTTAATCACAAGTAGTATTGCATTGTAGAAAAAGGTCGTTCATGTTGTAAACAGTAATCCTTACGACGCAGCTTTTATTTTTCCGTCAATTTGTGTGGAATCAATTTGTCCGAAATTTCACCTTTCTCATCACAGCCAAATGACGAGAAACAGTCATAAAAGAAATGACCGAAATCCGTTGAAATAACTTGAACTGTTCTTCAAAGGTCATCTCACATAGTTTTTCTTCGTTGGTCGTCATTGATGACTTGCTTAAGTCTTCTTCAAGGTTCATTTTTAATATTTTCATCCTGAAATCGAAATTTGTGAGACTACCATTGTAATGTGTGTTCGTCAACACTTCATTCTTGGAAGTGATGTTAAAAAAAACTGTCAACCAAAATTGTGAAGGTAGGTTTCTCTAGTTTTCAAGTTAGTGTAGCTGTCTCGCGATGTATGTAGGCATGGATTGGTAGAACAGACTGAGATAGATTGGAAAGATACGTAGGCACATCGATAAATCCGTTGTTTAATGATGAAAAAAAGCATTTGATTTACACAACAAATAACTATTTTCCGATCCAACCTCTGTCTTTGTCAATGCACTTGATTCAGTGGTGAACAACCGAAGATGCAAAACCGGGGAATGTAGACCAGGACATCTACCTCAGACAACAAATCTCTATGAAACCCACAAAAGAAGAAGAAATCAAGCGAAGAATAACCCAAGGATGGCAAACCTTCGGCAGAGCAAGCCCAGCCTTCAAAAACAAGACGATCCCAATGATATTAAAAAGAAGAGTAAACAACCAATGCATCCTCCTGATAGTCACTTATGGAGCTGAAACATGGAACATAACCAAGAGACAGACCTTCAAACTGAGAAGCATGCAACGCACGTATGAAAGAATCATGCACAATCTCTCCTGGAGAGATCACAAGATAGCACAGTATATCAGGAAGAAAACGGGAGTCTGAGACATCGAGGAATCTATTAAAAAACTTAAAAGGCAATTGGCAGGCCATGTTGCAAGAATGACAGACAACCAATGGACATCACGACTCACAACATGGATTCCCAAAGATCACATGCAAAACTGAGGCCGACAAAATACAAGATGGAAAGATCAACTCAATAAATTCAGAAAATACTAGCTCTGCGAAGCCCATGATAGAGAAATGTCGCTGATCCCGGGAAGGTCTATGTCCATCGACAGATGTTAAAAGACTGATAATGATGATAATGATGATGAATGACAAATCAGACTGCAGACTTATTGATCCGCTCTCATTGATAGAAAGATAGATGCGGAAGAACATAAGATTTTTATTTACATTTGTTAATTGTCTTCATTATGAACATTGAGAAACAAACTTATTAAAAAGAATGACGAAAGCAAATATTTATTTTGACGTCGGTAGCGACAGATGGCTCTGCCACAAAGACAATTGTGTATTTTGTAAAAAAAACAAAAAACCAAACTTGATGTAATGTGATCCAATCTGATGTTGGACTTGTTCACTAAGTAGCAGCTGCCAGTTTGCTAAAGATGACATTCTCTTAGGATAACATCAATGAAATTGAGGAAATACGATTGGGTTGACGTTTACAAAGTCTCGTCGGCGATGCTGAACCCCTTATAGAATAGAACGAGGCACAAGAATTAATTAAAAGCTCATTGTTAATCAAAGGAATATACACACTCGGAGACACACGCACACACACACACACACACATATATATATATATATATATATGCTTGTTTGTATTTTTCAAGTATAAGTTTCTGAGTGTGTACATTCCTGTGATTAACAATGAACTTTTAATTAATTCCATTATATATATACACACACACACACACACACACACACACACATATATATATATATATATATATATATATATATATATGTTTATTTGTGTTATTCGTGTGTAAGTTTTCGAGTGTGTATATGTGTATATTCCTGTGATTAACGATAAACTCCTAATTAATTCTATCATAAATGTATATGTATATATATGTGTGAATACAGATTATTCACAGTAATGTGCTGAACGATGGCAATAATCAGAAAATAAAGAAGTCCTGGGTCGGATTCGAACCGACATCCTTTTTCCATGGAAGCACCTATGAAACCTAGGTCTGCTCTAACTGACTAAGCCACCAGAACCCTCGTGGTTGGCATTGGTCTAAGTACCACCCTTAATTCATCCCTTCCAATCGCTAGCTGGTTTAATTTTCATGTTCTGTTAGTCTCAGAACTACATGTATATATTTATGTATGTATGTATGTATGTATGTATGTATGTTTTTTGTTCAGTCTATACAATATAAATGCCCCTGAAATGGAAAAAAAGTTTGTGTATTCATCTCAGTGAGCGTGTCTAAACAGATGAAAAAAAAACATCGTTTTAATGCGGCAGAAAGTTGCAATGTTCGGGCAGACAGCAGGATTCGAACTCCTTACCCAAGCAATGGTCTTGGACATCAGTTTGCTAACGATTGTCCTACGGCAGATACTATAAGTAAATGCTAATCAAGTTTATTTCAGTTTTACTGCTGGCGACTCTTGAGGAGGTCTGAATGAGAGGCAAACTCCCATCATTTGGAGAAATGCAGATGAAACTTTAACAACATTCGAGAAGATTTAAAAACATCGTTCACCAGAAAAATCATTTGCGAAGAAATTCAATGGAATAATTCCAGTCTGTCTATGCTACGAAGAATGGTGGAGGGAAATAGATTATTTTACTATAGAAGTTAATGTTAATTGCTTCTTTGCTTAACGCCCTTTCAATTAACAAAAGGATTCAGAAGAAAACTTCACTTCCGGAAATCGAGGAAAACTTGTTTAATGATATGATGGAGTTTTTGAATAATACTGGAACACTTCCTGTGATTGGAAAAATGATCCTTAATGAATCGACGAATAGTGAAAGATTATCAATTTTCTTTAGTGGAAGATGAAAGATGATCAAGTCTTCCTACAAGATCTAAGGCTCAAGGCAAAAGCAGTTGAAGTATAACTTCTTAAGAACAACATACATGTACTCCAGTGGCTTTACAAATACCCTGATTTGGATCCTATCCAAATTTCATGGCCAAGTTTGAAGAAGCGTATTCACCAAATTGATCCTGAAAATTAATGGTCGTCTCAAACGTGTTTGAAGAGTCGGTTTTGATTCTACAAGAAATCTCCAAATTTTTGTTTAATTCTCCTAAAATATCTCTTAACAGTAGCATCAAACAAACGTCTACTGCACGATATTAATGATCTTAGTTGTATGGGTCAAAACAACTCTTGAACTATCACTAGTTTTCTTCTTTCACGACTTTGCATAGGCCTGTCTCGTAACTGAGCAAGTTACATTGTGGACAGTGTTCAAGCCCTCGTAAAACAACAAGAATTGGGGTGCAGGCCCTCACAACATGGTGAGTTAGTGCAGTACAATCGTCTTCCCCTATTTTCACTCATTTGACCAAGTGTCAGATCAAATGAAGCTTGATAAATATCTATACGTGACTGCCTATATGCAACCATGTTTCTGGCACATTAACGAATTTGACTTTGAAATTTATCGCCAGTTTCAATTCCAGGCAATTTCATGCCGTGGCAGTGTGCAAATTTGTTACTATAGAAAGATAGATTGATAATATATAGGCTGAGATAGATAAATGAATATATATATATATATATATATATATATATATATATATATATATATATATATATATATGAGAGGCAGAGTTGAATGCAAGTCTAGACTTGAAGCTGATTACATGCCCTTGGGTTTCTCTCATCTTTTCTGCCTTTACATAATCGTAAACATATTAGCTGCTTCAATACGTTTATATTCTACCGTTGTTTTTGTCGTCAGCAGAAAACAATAAGTTTTCTAGGTAAGAAGATAAGGTTAAAAGAAATCCTCTCCGGTCTATTGTTCACAACGATAGTACCAGTTTTTCATTTGCGTGCGTCGAGGTGCCATGATGAATGAGCAAGGAAAGAAAAAAATAAAAAATAAATGGATGAATGAATGACGTCAATAATTTTTTTTTTCAAATTTCTTTATAATCATTTCAATTTCCTAATCACTGGTCAGAATTAAGGAAAGGAAAAATGTTAAGCGTTTATATCTGCTAGCGATTCAGTTTCGTTGTTGGATGTAAGAGGTTTTTTTTTAGTAGAAGTGGTTGTCTAACTTGTTTGAGGCAGGTGTCAGGCGACTAATTCAAAGTTCAGGAGGATTAAAGAATGGATGAATGAAAAAAAGAAATGAATGAAGGGGGGAATATAACAATGTAAACATTTTGAAATTAAGAACAAAATAAGGAAAATAAAAAAAAGGAAAGAAACAAGCCTGTCTGCTGCAGAGTCAAACTCCACTCCAACTTCTATTCTGAATGAAGATGATTACTGCAACTCTTGTATTGTACATAAAATACATAAATTCGTAGGTTTATAAGATTTGTCAGTTAGGCTCAGTTGGTAAGACAGCTGCCAAGTAATCACTATGCCGTGACTTCAAATCACATTAGGGAAATGTTAATTTCATAAATATGTTTGGTGTAAGGTAACGTGATAGACAAATATATTTGTTGCACGTGACCTTTGTACCACTGAAGTTCATGTGTAGGCTGACTTTCTTGCTTTCTTTATTCAGCACGTCTTGCATTTGCTGGAGATCGTGAAGGTTCTCTTCAAGAAGGACGATCTCGTCTGCTTGTCTGGGGTAGCTTAGGTATTCGCCGTCTATTCTGATTCCTCTATTTCCCAGTCTGGGTCTGAATCGTGGGACAAAGCCAAAAGACCGGCTCTTAAAGTAAGAACCATTCAACACGCGCATGTGAGAATCATCCTCAACCTCACATGAAGAGATCACAAGACAGCACAATATACTACGGAAGAGAAAGGAGTCTGAAACATCATAGAATCCATAAGAAAACTCAAATGGCAATAGGCTGGTCATGTTGCAAGAATGGCAGACAATCGATGGACATTACAACTCACAACATGGATCCCCAGAGATTGCATGCGAAACCGAGGCCAGCAGAATACCAGATGGAGAGACGACCTTGAAAAGTTCAGAAAGTAGTGGCTCTGCGACACCCATGATCGAGAGGTCTGGTGAATCTTGGGGAAGATTCATGTCTAAGAACGGACGATAAAAGACTGATGATGATGATGTTGATGATGGACACAGAGTGAAGAGTTTATTCTCATTAATTCGGTGAGGATTGTTTTTGCTGTTCTCGTTCTTGTTACAGGGGGAAAACAAAGTTGGCACCAATTGACAAAAATCTGTCAAAAAGAATAAAATAAAAGAATTGGAATAAAAAGATAACACAACGAAAAAAGTAAAAAGAAGAGAAAATCAAAACAAAAAAAGTTTGAAAAATGGAAAGAATTCGTGAAAGAAATCAAAAAATAAGAAGAAAGAAAAAGTGAATACGGAATAAATCATAAATGATGAAGAAATGTCTGAATTAAAAAAGGAAAGGAAAGTAAACAATGAAGCTGCAGAAAAAAGTAAATGAAAAAGTTTCAAAAAGTAAACGGAAGAAAAGTGAGAGAATGAATAAAAGAAATACATATAAAGGAGAGAATGAATGAAAAAAAGGATAGTTTCGAATGAAACAATGAAAGCAAGAGAAGTAGAAACTAAAGAATGAAGGAAAGAAATATCAAAAGAGTGAATGGATGGAAGAAAAAAGCTGAAATGAAATAATCCAAGAGAGAATAATAATGAAGAGAAAAATCAATGAATGAACGAAAAAGATAAAAGGAAGAATAAGAAAAAAAGAATATTTTAAGAGGAAAGAATGAATAGAAAAGATAAAAAGCAATAAAGAATGAAAGAATATAAAGATGAATGAATATGTTCATATGAAACATAAATGAATAAAGAAAGTATGAAAGAAAGAGAAAGAAAAAGCTTTTAAAACAAGAAGATTAATAAGTAAAGAAAGCAGAAAGAATGAAAAATTATGACCGAAGTGGGGAAGAATGGAAAAGAAAGAAGAAAAAGAGAAAGGAGGAAAAAAGAAAAAAAAAGGGATGAGAGGAAACAAAATCAGAAAAGAAAGAGCTAGAAGCAATGGAAAAGGGGGGACAAGAAACAGTGTAATAAAAGAAGGGAGGAAGAAAAAAGGATGGTGAGAATGAAAGTAGAAATTTGAAAAAAATACAAATTATCCTAAATTCATTGTGATAGAGTCCTGGTGATATTATTTTCACTTCAAAACCTTCCCCTAGGTCTATTAAATATCAATGCCAAATTTGGTCGGATTGCGCCCACGTTTAAAGGGTTTTTATTACATGACAGACACATAATCAGTGTGTGTACGTGTGTGTGATTTTTATCTTCATCCTTTGAATGAACCTAGAAAATAAAAAATGCTTTGTTAACATTTAAACATTTCACCTGTCAATCCGATGAAATAATTTTTACCCTGCTATAAACTCATCTAAAGTCCAGGAATTACTCTTCTCGGCTGGCTTTTCCGCTTCTGTGACGTCGGAGCTAATTTCTGGCGGGAAAAACTAAAGTTCGCTCAAGCCAAATTTCCGTGTATTACTTCTCTCGGTTCCGTCTACCTTTAAAAAATGGCCGGAAATTAGTCAACAGAATTTCGTTTATTTATTTATTTATTTTTGATTCTTTGCTTTTCTTTGTTCATTTATTCGTCTTTTCCGCTTGAGAGAATTAAAGGGCATCTTTGGTTTAAGGCAAAGTACTTCATTTCTGTCTGACTAGAACAAAACAAACTTTTGAATGATTAACTCTTGTGTCTGTAACTAATGAAGCATTATTCAGTGTGGATGTAGATCAGCGATTTTCAACCTTTTTCATCTCACGAATCAGTGAGCCACGCGCTAAGAATGTCGATTGCACACCATCAGTATTCAATGATAATTTTGATCATTCTAATAAAATGTACGATAATAATGTGTTCATGGGTTAAAAAGTCTAATAATTAATTGATTTTATCGCAAAAAGTATATTGTTGATCATGGTTTTCAAAAGATTATGAAAGTTTTGATCTTATTTGTGGTTATAATTGCAAATTGAAATAAGATGTCATTGAAAAAGATTCCTGTCAACGGCGGTTCTACATTACGGAATTCAGGTGAGAATTTAAAACTGTCTTTTAATGACTTTGTTTATTAATTGCATCATCGAAACGAGGAGTGTAATGCACCCATAAAAGTATCAATAACGTCAAAACGTATTCAGATACCATTTGTTTACCCATACTGGGAACGTTGACCCACAGCTCTTGTTTTAGGGAAGATCGCACCCCTTTCTAATCTCCCATGGCACACCTAAATATGCTTCAGGGCACACAAATGTACAACAGCACATTGGTTGAAAATCGCTGATATAGACACTTATTAAGTTTGGTATGACAAAAATAGATTTTGGGTGACTCGGGTAGATATATTGAGTTGCACCAGTTTCTCAAGCTAGAAGAACCTGCCTGCAGCAGACATATAGATATTTGTAGATATGCGACCAAAATTTCACTTCAGATTTGTCGGAAAAAATCGTGTTGGATGAATCTTTGTTGAATCAGTGAATCTTTTTAGTTGGGTGGCAGCAAAAGTTGCCAAAAAGAGAAGAGGAAAAAAAATCAGAAGTAAGATAAGCTGTTGCACTTTGTTCAATACTGGGAAGGCCAGAAGATGTGTTAGCCGAAAAGCAGTGATCAAATGAATAAAGACGAGGATATAAAAACGAGTAATTAATGAAATAATGACAATACTTCATCTCTGACTTCCAGAAGGCAGCCAGAAATCGAGGTACACACACGAGAACGAAATGAAGAAAGCTAACAGATATTCATATTATAGATATAAAATGATATTATCATTATAAGAGATATTAGTATGAAGAATTAATAGAATGCTTTCAAAATTGCATTCATACGAATTTATCAAATAATCTGCTTTACTAGTCAGTGAAGTTGGAGTTCTGCAAATCCTTTATTGATTAATGATGCTAGGTATAAATTGTCTGGACGGCTCAAAATTACAAGTAAGACTAAAAAGCACCCAGAAAGCGCGTACCTCTGCCAACGCTATTGCCAGGAAGGAGAAATTGTTCATGGATCCGCCCTTAATTCAGTCAGTGCTTCTGTTGACTATGGTCCAAACATCCACAAAATTTCATTGAAATTCATCGAAAACTTTCGACGATATCCTGTGGACAGACATGAAATTCTGGCAATATTATGTGACTTTGATCCATAAATACGATATAGGGGATATGATTGTGGCAATCAGTAATTCCTTACTTTATAGCCCATCCTTCCACAAAATTTCATGCAAATTCATAGAGAACTTTTGGAGATATAGTGTGGACAGACATGCGTGTATACGTAAATATAAGAAAAAAAAAGAAAAAATATCTCTCAATCAAAATTCCTGGATCTGCTCCAACATTTCACCACCTCTTCCATACCCCATTGTCAACACTTCCACGGAATTTTATTGAAATTCATTCCGTACTTTCGGAGATATCGTATGGACAGATAGACGGAAAGACGCAACCAAATACATATAACTCTTCATAGCGATTTTTAACTTTATTTCTCTACTTCAAATCCTTTCGACACGAACTTACGAGACTTTATAAGAAATCGTAAGAACCCACGAGATCGTGCCTCGTTGCAATTCAAACGTGTATAGTATTTTCGTATGCAATGTACGTAATGTATGTATGTAATATATACCAATGTGTATGGTATTTACGACGTAGCTAAGGAAAAAATGAAACAGCAAGTTCTAACTTTATTTATTCACTCGTTCTTTTCCAAATCCTTCTGACACAAACTTGCGAGGCTTTATGAGAGAAAAATTGTAATAATCGGCGAAATCGTGTCTCACTTCAATTCAAATGTGTTTGTTATTTACGTGTGTAATGTATATAATGCATGTATGTATGTATGTATGTATGTATGTAATGTATGCCAATGTATATGGTATTTCATCATCATTAGTCTTTTAACGTCCGGTCTTTGGGCATAGACCTTCCCCAGGATTCGCCACATTTCTTTATCATTTATTTATTGGCAGAGCCAAAACTTTCTGAATTAGTCTAGCCCGTCTTTGCATCAAATATACTCCAGGCCTCGTTTGCGTATGTGATCTGGGTATTCACGACATGGCTAAGGAAAAATTAAACAGAAATTCTCAACTCTATTTATCTACTCATTATTTTCCAAATCCTTCCCATACAAACTCGCGAGACTTTATGATAAATCGTGAGAATCTACGAGATCGTGTCTCATTGCAGTGCTATACATGTTCTACGCGTAACGGAGCGACAAACTGTGAAAGCTCCAATGGAGTTTACTTGGGACAGACTAATACTTCATCCTGCATTTTCAGAGTATGATGTTCATCTTTCGACCAGATCGAACATTTGCAATGATCCAAGTGAATTCGTATTTTACTATTCCCCAAATAGCAAATTGATGCGATCGATGCAATCTATGTTCACATCTCCTATTCTCTTGTGGAAATACTAAGCTAATCCTTTGCAGTTATAATGTTTGATTAGTATCTTATTCATCTTATACATGCATTCTGTCACTTTTCAATATAACTATTCGTAGATCGAAATGAAAGAATGAACCATCAGTGACACTCGAACTTGTATCTATTTTCCCCCAACGTTTACTGATTTTCAAATCATACCATCGAGCCTTTTTCTCAAGGAGAAAAATATACGCTTTATACGCTGTGTATGTTATGAAATAGATTAAGACGAACGTTTCATTTTAGAGCCAACGAGAATTCTAAAAATTACCAATCTAATCGCATAAAGACTAAAATCGGAATTTTCATGTCTTGTAGTCTAACCACAGGTCAGCCTTACGGACGGAATAGTCTTACAACGGAGAAGTAAACTTCCATACTTAGCTCGCATCTACCAGGAGAAAGACACTCCAGTCAAAACCTGCGGTCCCCGTTCCTAGCCATCATACACACACACGCTCAAATATATATATATATATATATATATATATATATATATATATATATGTATGTGTGTGTGTGTGTGTGTGTGAGTGAATGTTCCGAAATGAGGTAAATACCATGCATTTCTATTAAATAAAATCAACTTTTTTTTATTATGCTCAAAAGCTATTGGAGACCATTATCAGCAAAAAAAAAAAAAGGATAAAAAATTCATATGAGTAAAGATAGCCCAATATGACGTTATAATATCATTTTTTTTCATTCAATCATTTTTATACATACTGGAATTGAATATTTCCCTGTGTCTCTTTCAAATTGGTCTTTTCCTTATTAATTCTAATTCTCACTCGCCGCTTTCGGCAAAGTCAGCGTCATCATGAAGGTAGGGGTAACTATGATTAACTGCAACTGGCGTAACCTTACGATACTTGAAAACGCAAACCTCTTTATTTTTTTTCAAAATTACTTTCACCTTGAACTGCTTTTGCCTCGTCTCTTCTGGGTAGCTAGACAGAAATTTTCAATTTTCGTTCCAACCAAGAATTCCTTTCAAATCGATTGGCAAAAGCTGGAAACACTTGGCGATGTTACTGACCCCACTTCCAAAGCATTTTTCATGCAGTGTCGTTTTTTTTAGGTCATTTCAGCAAAGAAATTTACAAGAGGAGCGAATCCCTGAAGATACAGCTGATAGATGAAACTATAAAGATGATTGCCTTTTTTTTCGTCCGATTACAAAGACTTGGAATTCACATCTATTGTCCCATATAACTATACAAGTATCGATTTCTGTGTTTATCTCTCTCTCTATATATATATATCTATCTATCTATCTATCTATCTATCTATCTATATATATATATATATATATATATATAATCTCTCTCTCTCCCCTGCTATATATATATATATATATATATATTATTTATCTACATATTCATTCACAATGATGTTAGCTGATATTGTATCTGCATACTTATCATATCTTCCTATTCGTATATAAATGCATATTTCCGTTACCTAATGATGAAGCTTTTATTTTACAAAACAATTATTTATTCATTTTTCAATGCAATCGAATCAATGGTGAATATTTTGATCTTATTTAATGAAAATCACCGATAGATTCTCTGCTAATAACTACGTGCCAGACGATCTCCTGATATTTTCCCATTTTACGTTTTTTTCTTTTGTCTTCACCCTGTGATCCGTTGGCTCAGTCGAGTCTACGATCTGGCACATCCTTATTTCTTTGTCTACGACTATCAGATCCTGTCTTCTCTCTTGAGTGAGGTAGTCGGTCTAGTTGCCAAAAATCTTTTTTTTTATTTGCAATAAAAAAAAAACCTTTGGTTTATACAGATACAAACTCTGTCATGTCTCTTTTTGTATTCCTTTTGAACTAACTTACCGCATCCATTTATAACATGGTTTACTGTCTCATGTTTTCTCCCAACTAGGCAGCATTTTCTGTTTTCTTTTCAGGGATTTCACTCCTATATAAGTGATTCCGGTCCATTTGTTCCTGGTTGCAATGACAAGGGATACTGTCAATCTATTCAGGTGTCCTCAACAGAATAATGTTTATGTTTATCTGCAATAATGTCTTTTTGCCTTTTATCCTCTTTCAGGAGAATTTTCTTTTCCTATTTCCATTTCTTTGTTGAGTTCCTCATTTTTTCCGGTTTCATCATCAGCAGCAGCAGCAGCCGCAGCAGCAGCCGCAGCAGCAGCCGCAGCAGCAGCCTTTAACACCCGTCGTCAGTCATTGATTCTCGATCTTTGGCTTCAATATCGATGGAACCTGTCCAAGTCACACCATCTTATTTTCTGCCGGTCACAATTTTTCATATGATCTCCAGGGAACCACGCTGTGATTAACGAAATCCAGCAGTTGTCTGACATATACTGTGCTATCTTGCTTTCTCTTCATATGATATTGAGCACGATTCTCTAAAGTGTGCGATGCATGGTTTACAGTTTGAGGGTCGATCTTTTGGTTAGGTTCCATGTTTCAACTCTATGGGGAGGATGCATTGGTTACATACCTTCTTTTTGGGGACTGATGGGATTTTCTTGTTCCTGAATGTTGAGCTTACACTATCGACAGCTTGCCCACTTGAAGTGATTTTCATCCTGATTTCTTCTTTTAGGAATCTAATTGATTTCATAAGAACTACGACTCTTGTTTTGTTTTCTCTCTGAAATACTGCATTATCTTGTGGTCTTTCGAAGAGATGTTAAACATGACACTCTCTTGTGCACATTGAATACTTTTTTTAGTTTAGTGTACTTTTACGAACAGTGGTTATTATCATTATAATTAATGAAGATGAAATCAGAAAAGAGATTGGGCAAAGCACGAAGACCTGTGACGAGCAGTAAAGAAAAGAAAAAAACACACAAAAAAAAAAACAACAACAGTTCGTTAAAGAGATGGTATGACGTGCCACAATGCGCGGATCGTGTCTCTTAATTACGGTATAAATCGTTGATGGCCCGGAGCTTCTGGTTTCTATACGACAGGATTTGTGGAGATATATAATTTTATAATCGCTACTTGAACTCTTATCAACGAACATACCGCAGTGTAATTCTTTTCTTTTGGGAAGCACTTCAACGTGCTTATACTCATACATACATATATCTAGCAACATAAATACGAAATAATTAGATTAATGCCTTGGTATAGCATAAACCTGCATACATACAAACGCACATACACACACAGATGCATACACATGGACAGCAACACACACACATACACTATGCACATAATATACAGGTATATATATATATATATATATATATATATATATATATATATATATATATATATATATATATATATATATATATATGATATAATTGTATAATAATTCTTTACAATTATTCTTTATTGTAGAATATCATTCGGTCCTAATATAGAGTTAACATTAATTTATTTATTAGATAAAAATATATGCATTCAAATCAAGTTGAAAATTTACACACCATGATATCAATTTTATCTTCTTTGACTGATTAAAATAACCAGTAAAATTTTGAAAATTGCGTAATAACAATGACTTAATAACACCATTTCTCAAAATGAATTAAATGAGTCAAAAACTTTTTTAGAATTAGTTTGTCATCCTCGAGACAGAATCATTTAGTTCTTTTTAAGAGCAAAATCCAAGTCCTAAGATGTATATTAGTCAATTCCAAATATTTCGTCAAAGTAATCAGATTAATACTAAACATTATCCAGTGCACACAATATATATATATATATATATATATATATATATATATATATATATATATATATATATATATATATATATATATATATATATAGAGAGAGAGAGAGAGAGAGAGAGAGAGAGAGAGAGAAAGAGAGAGAAATACATATATAGATAGATAGATAGATAGATAGATAGATATGAATAGATGATTATAAGATGCGTTATGCTATATAGAAACTTATTTGAAATGATCTCATTCCTCGGTTAGAATATCACTCAGCCTAGACAACGTAAATAGAATAGACAATTAAAGAAAATGGGGCTGCTGTAGGAATCGAACTTGTCACTGATAGGGAAGTTGTTTCAATATAGCTATGCTCTTCGAAAGGAGCGAATACACAGAGCATATACGAGATGAGAATTTGTGTTGGAAGCAGTTATTTGGGACTTTGCACTATAGGTGTATGTTTAGCTCAATGGTAAGAGCATTGCTTCGTTGATCCAGCTACCCTATCGATGGCAGGTTCGATTCCTGCAGGGGCTTTATTTTCTACATAGGGGTAAGTACTACATTAACAATGGAATGATATCATTATATATATATATATAGTCTTATGTATGAGATTTGTAATCCATAACCAAGAATCCTATCCTATAATAACTATTAATGCCTATGGAAACCCCCATTAGATAATCTACGGATGTTCAGTCCTATCTATCTATCATAAGCGCTCAACCAAAGCTATCAACACAGGTATCCAAGATTTATCAGTCTGGCAATATATGTATGTATCATTCATACACACTGCAATGCTACCGCTGGAAATTGAAATATTCATCCCTTATTATGTCTAGAGAAAAGTTTTTAGTGGTGGGGTCAATTTACAGTGTACGTTCATGCTAAATTGGTTCCAAGTTTGTGTCCGGCTGCGTTCACGCTTGTTTTTAGGGGGGGATATGGACCTTTAAAAGAAGAGAAATAATTTATTCATTGATCACCGCATGCTGCCAAAAGACACGCAACGGTTTAAACTGAGCGACTGTCTATCTATATATCTATTTGGTGCCGATCCTAATCCTGAAAGAAATAATTCAGAGTGTCAAATCCTGGAAGATCAGAATTCTTAGAAGCTAAAATCTCAGAAATTAAAATCTTGATAGATCGAACTTATGCAAGTCTGAAATCCTGAAAGGCCAAATGGCGATAACTGCGAATCCCATTGAGAATAGGAAGTAGATGTTTTGATTGCTTATACTGTAGGGAGGGAATTCACTTTTCATGTCCATCTTTTTACTGTATTGTCTACAACATTATATATATTACTTACTGTGTCTCCCACGGCACCATGAAATACAATAATTTATGTTTAAGGTTAAGGTTAGGATTTTTGATTATGGTTAGATCTTTTTGTGACTTAAAAAATATACGAGCCTCTATAAGTTTCTCAAATAAATCCACTTTAAAATTTTTACTTTTCGGGTTTGTGGATATTTGATATTTCCATATTCCAACATATGGAATGGGGGCATTCTGGATTGTGTCTTTCATGATTATGACCCAAAACCTATCAATCTATCTATCTTGGTCGTCTAAGGCCCATTTCATTTAGTGCGCCTATAACTCATTCTGTTACAATTAATCACCAGACGTGCAAGTCACTTATGTGCATGGGAAACAAAATTAACTGGTGGAAATTATTAAATACTATGCAGTAGAGGACAGAGTTAATAGAGCCCTCACTAAGGACCTCATCTATTATCAATACTTTGTGACCATTGAACGCACACTCGTCAGAGTGACAAGTTTACAATTTCCGATTGACCAATAAATTGATTAAATGACTGACATTGATTGATTAATAGACTAAACTGTATACAATCAAAGACTGATTATATATCCTTACTGATTATGGAGAAGCTATCAAAGCGTTATCTGGAATAGCTGCTCTCATGATAAGGGCAATAACCATTAATTGCTTCAAGTAAAATCGACCGTTATAACATTTTAATGCATAAATATTCACCATTTACGGTCGTTCGTAACCAATGAATCATATTACGACCGTTTTTTCCTTTGTCTCCACCTTCCAGAAGAGTCATTAGGTCAATTCCATTTAACTAATTGCACTCAACAAAGGGTTAAGTGATGAACATTGATCCAACCTCGTTTAAACCGTAAGGAAAGAGGTGTTTCTCTTTTACGTACACAAAAGATAAAAATGACGAAAAGGTGTTCAGTTTTCCTGAAATAGCATGGAACCGATTCCTTTGTCTCTCTGAGAGGAATTAAATCTTTGAGGTCAGTCGTTTTGAGATTCATTCATTAACTTACTCCTTGAAAAAAGATTTCCGACTCGATTATCTTCGACAATTTGTGCCATTAGGCTCTCAGAAGATGCAATATGGGACATTTTCGTGGCATCATGAGTTTACCTCACTAGCTGTCGATGATCGTCTATAATGGTTATCGTATGATTATGACTGATAACACCTTTATTCTCATATGCAGACACCCGGAAAATAACGATCTAAAATTGATTGGTTCTCACCGTTAGAAAATCGAAGCCTGGTCGCCCGACTGGCAAAGATGCTTACAATAATAGATTGTCACGTTATTTTATTTTATTAGAATATCTAAAATAACTATATTTGCCATAGAGCAATACGTAAAAAATCTGCGTGATACCTTAGATCTTTTATGGTCTGTGACACGCTCATATAAGATGCAACGGGTTACAAAAGAAAAAAAAACGGATAGAATTAGATTACCCAATAATCATCATCTGACTTTTTTCGTCCGTCATTGGACATAGACCCTCTCTAAGATTTGCCGGACCTTTCTATCATGGGTGTCGCGGAGCCAATACTTCAGCAGATTTAGCTTGCTAAATATTAGTCTTGGCCAGGATTCCGTGTATTGCGTCTACTGAACAAGTAGGTAGATCTAGAGATGTCGTGAGGTAAGTAATTAAAGTTTTTTTTCTTATCATATGACACAGATATGGAGATTAAGGTGCCGATGTCCTTGAAGAAGTACAATAAGCAAGAAATAAACTTAGAATTGTAGGAGGTGCATGTCACTAAAAGTTTTTCTTCTTTTTTTCAATCTCTCTCTCTTTATATATATATATATATATATATATGTGTGTGTGTGTGTGTGTGTGTGTGTGTGCGTGTGTGTGTTATTCTGTCCGTCTCTTCTTTGCCCTGAATGATTACTTTCCTCTTTTACGTCTTCTCTCACTGCCTTTCTTGCCTTTCAAGATTCCTACCCGTCTCTTTAAGCACTATATTTGCAACAATTGTGTCATCTCACTGTCTCTTCTTCTTTTCACTCCACCTCTTCTCACTCTCTCTCTCTCTCTCACCCACACACGTATATTTACGTGCTTGCACACACACGCAAACATGAATTCATATATATATGTATGTATACAGTTTTGCTTTTGTGTCCTCCTTGTCGGGGCTGAATAAAGTGTAAAGTAAGCAAATTTGAACTGTAAACCTTTCATATATTTGATACTAACTCAAAAATGAACTCCCCGCTGTGAAACGCTGTTCAATGCTTTCGAGATCTTGTGCTGTTCAGAGCTAGGCTTTGTAACTACTAATATAGACTAACGATTGACGCATTTTTACCAGTGTTGAACTGAGACTGAAGTTATTTCGGTTCATGAAGTTAAGATAACAAACATTTTATTTTGTTTCATTGACAAACTTTATTATTATCCAGTTTTGTTTCACTACTTACCACTATCTTTCAGATAACTTCATACTTTCATCCTTACAGAACGAATTATCTTTCGTGGCAAAGGATCATTCCAGGCGCCTTTTCTAGCCTTCCAGTCGTTTCATTAAGACCAGAATTAATAAAAATCCGACGACACGATATCCGCTGAATATTGTGGATAAGCGAAAACATCTCAGTCGAGTTGTAGTAATTTTAGTTCGGTCACTAAACAGATATGTGCCGTGGCGTTATCCCGATGGAAAACTACACTTTTAGAACGAAGAGACAAATTGGAAGGCCACATGGTGTACAAATGAGATTTCTTTATTCAATTTGACGTTTTGTTAGTTCACAGCTAACATCATCAGATTTTTCCGATGACGTATACTTTTTGTTCCAGAATTCTGATGGGCAATGGGTAAAGGGGTTATTACTAGAATTTAGGGGAAACAAAGAGGAAGAGAGGGATGAAAAAAGGAAGGAGAATAAAAAAAGAACAAAGGAAAAAAAGAAGAAGAAGAAAGAGGAAAAGAAGTTTCTCTTTGAATAATCAACCAGCGCAAGTGGAGGAGTGTCCTCCGTTCATCTTAGCAAACATAAACAACAAAATGATTTCACAGATTGGTTGTCCCTTTCCGAATGGCCCACTCTTTTGGCTTCGTGTCTGACCATGCTAAGCTATATATATATATATATATATATATATATATATATATATATATATATATATATACGTGAGGCACCTATTACTCAGACATTCTGCATGTAAGTCTCTGAAAATCATTTGCTAGTATAGTGAATTTAATCCTCATTGAATTCTTGACTAATGGGGTCCGTTGCAAAGACCAAGATAGTAAATATATATATACACAAGGGATACTTGTCTCATTCCCAATCTTTTTTCTTTCTATCATTCATATTCATTTTATTTCTTCGGTTATTGTTCGGACTATCCTCATCTTGGTTGTTTTTCATACAACGTTTCGGCTGTTGTACTCTTCAGCCTTCATCAGGTATCATCTGGTAGGTGTGGGGGAGTAGCGAACCGAACCCTTTATTTAATCGATGGGGGTATATAGACTGCACTCCCCTTTTAGCAGTAGTAGTATTTTCGAATTATTATTGTCTCAAACTGGGAATGAACCTAGAACCATTAGACTACTTGCAGTAAACACTCTAACCACTACGCTATGTGTCCAAATGTGGACACGTTGTATGAAAAACAACCAAGATGAGGATAGTCCGAATGATAATAGAAATAATAACAATACCTCATCTCAAGAATTCAGAGAAACACTCATTTTATTTCCTTCTAGTTTTTCACCGTCTTGCTGACTGGCCATGTATTTATCGTGCGTACAGGCCACTCCCATGGAGCTTGAGGGATGAACACTTAAACACTTATTGCTTGAATTTATATGTTCTATAACGCTTTTTTCCACCTTTTTTTCAAAATCACCCCTACTAAATAGGTTTTCAGTGGTTGGGGATGGCAATTTGCAACAGTTCATGCTAAATTGGTCACTGAGTTCGTGGACACGAATGTATGCTTTTTCTTCCCAGTGTTCTCTACCCAACAAAGGGCAAGAGAAAAAACGTATTCATTGACCACTCCTTTTTTCCAATTTCAATTGATCCCCCCAAACACGGCTGGCTTACAAAATACGTTGGTCACGTGACTGTTTCTATTGAGTGACTATCCAGACCCGTCTATTATTTTCTTTTTATCATCTTCCCTTCATGTTTCTATTATTCATCCGAAATGACAAATCTTCGTAAATCCTTGCGACTGTGATGAATGAAAACTTGTGTCAGTGAACAACGTAAACGACACAGAGGAGCTAATTAACAGACCCGTACAGCTGATTAGGACCCCCAGGCAAAAAAAAAAAAAAGAATGAATAAATAAATAATTGCCAATTCGCTTGCTAGTTATTTAACTACCTTCCCACGAGGGCAGAATGTGTCACAAGGTCGGTTTTAAATGTGGGGCCCACACGCGTACAGCACATGCTCACCGTACCTTAGTTGTTAAGCCGCCCCCCATTAAAGTACTGATTAGACTCAACGCTGCTTAACTTAGGTAATCAAACGAGGACCAGTATTTTCAGCGTGATTCCCCTGTATCTCAGAAACTATCAAGGGTTAGAGGCAAACAGTTTTCACCTTTCAAGTTTTCAAAAATTGATAAAACGACCCGACCCTTTCCGGCCCGTTCGTTACACTTTCCAAACTAATGAAGAAAGAAACGTGAGGGGTTCACAATTCGATTGCCCATCATATTATGATTCATCACGTAATCCTTGCTAATTCTTGCTTATACAAATGTAAAATACGGTCGCTAAACACAGCATACTAACATTTTTTATATCCGTATAAGCAAGAGTCATCTCATTTTTAGAGTGTCTCGGGAATATATAAAGATTTTCTAAATATGTTTTCGCTAAACGATAGAACATCAAAAAAAAAAAAAAAATAAGTAAAAAGATAATCAGTACGTACCATACGAGGGGGTCAAGCTATGACGCCCCAAATTGTTTAAACAAAATCTGTTGGAAGAGATATATGTATTCCATTATGTCTTTCCGTTATTCACAAAATATCACCAAAAGTTCTCAATGAATTTCTATGTGATCTTTTGGAAACGTAGGCAACTCTCTACGAAAGAAGTGATTGATTTTTTGTGGATCAAGGAATATTTTCCATTTCTGTATCATAGTTAAATTTCCAACCTGCACAATATCTTCAAAAGTTCTCAATCAATGTAATTTATTTCCAAGTTGGGCGTAGTAAATGGATTCATCCGTGTCTGTTTTTCCGTCTTAACATCTTCCAATCTCTTTGTCCACACGATATCTCCAAAAGATTTTGATCAAATTTTGCTCTAGGATTGGCAATAGTCCACAAAATTTTAGGTGAGGGTGCGAAATTGACTACGAAAAAATGATTGAATTGCGAGGCAGACATTTCATACATTGGTGTGTTCAATAATGTTTCTCAATACCCTCTGCAAAGATTATAAATGCTTTCCTATGACATTTCGTCAGTGGGTAGGCTTTGGGCTGAAGAAGAACTGGACTTCGAAATAACACGCTCCTGTTTACCGAAGGTGCCGTTTCCTGGTGAACTCAGGTTTGAGTCCTGCATGGTGTTCACTTTCTTCATTCATTTACGTGATCGGCTATAGGATTTGCTACTCGATTAATTTGGGCACCACGCGGAATAATCTTTCAGATTAATTGTCTCCACAGTTATCACATTAAGTCGGGCATAAACTGTCTAATTGTATGGATATTTTTCCACATGGACTCGAACATCGAGTACTTTTCCTTTTTTCTTGCATTGCTCTTTTGAATGCTCTTAGTGCAATTCTGGATGGTTTGAAATCTCTACCCCATAGATGGTATTATACATTCTTCATACACTTCACGTTTCAAGTATATTAGCAAGGTGCTTTAATACGTCTCTAATTATACTAAATGCTTTCTGATGAAGTGTTTGCTTTGAAATCATGTGGTTGATGAACAAAACAAAGATAAAAATATCCGACAATAATCTCCCGAAAAAGTCCATAAAAGTGAAAGAAGACTTGAAGTGAAGTTGAGAAATATATTTTGTTTAGGTTAAGCGATTAAGTTAGTCAAATCCCTAGGATAAATAATAGGACAGTGATTTAATGGAAAATAAGGATATATATATATATATATATATATATACATATATATATATATTAGAGACAATGGAAAATAATTGTGCCTGATATGTATATATGCTAGGAACAATTATTTGTGCCGAATACATACATACATACATATATATATATATATATATATATATATATATATATATGTGTGTGTGTGTGTGTGTGTGTGTTTGTGTGTGTGTGTGTGTGTGTGTGTGTGCGTGTGTGTGTTAGGCACAATTATTTCCCATTGAATCACTGACCTATTATGTGTCCTAGGGCAAATCTTGAGTTCATCAGAAAAGAGATGACTGGCAACTACGTCGTCCTCGAGTTAGCTTTATTCGGCCGGCCTGACGTCTAACAAACTATGTCTCGTTTTCAAATGTCTTCTAATGTCAACAGAGTTTCAAGTGTTTTATTTCCGACAATTATATGTGTCGGTGATATTTACAACACTTGGATTTTACAAGAATATATCTTGCTCTTGCCGAAAAAGAAACCGTTGCTAATACTGTTTTGTGGACTCAGCCTCTGTTCGTCTTGAGACTTTGTCTTTTGTCTTATTCACATGTATTATTATTACTATTATTATCATCATTATTATAATTATTATTAGTAGTATTATTACTATTATCATTATGATTTGCATTTTCACACCAGTTGCCTGGTGGCTATCGCTGGAGGCTAACAGTAAGTCTCCTCAGGTCTCAGGTCTCTCCTATCGTCCTCACCTATCACAGCAGCGTTGTGGTTTGTATCGTCTTCACCATACCTTTTTTCTTGGCTGTTTCACCATTGCTACCAGTTAGGGGTCGTAGGGTCTCATATTTCCTGTACTATCCTCATCATTTGTACTGTTTCCATCAGTGATGTGGTCTGTATAGTCTCCATCCTTCCTTTTATTCCCTGTTCTTCCAATCTTGTTTGTAGTGTCTTCGGTGCGGTTGTGAGTGCACTTACTATTACCGGTACCACCCTGACTTTCGTTCCACATCTTCTTCAGCTCCTTTGCCTCATATTTCCCTCATTTTTCACTCTCTTTCGTATTTACTCTGTGTTCCAAAAGCACGGCCACGGCTATCATTTGGCAGGTTCTCCTTCCCTTGTCCACAATTACCAGGTCCGGTCTTCTTGCTTGCTTGGATGGAGTGATCAGTTTGGGTGTCAAAATCCCGGAGTAATTTATAACTTCCATTTTCCAGGGCTGTCTCCGGTTTGTGCTGATACCACCTATCCGCATGATTGCTCAGTTCCCACTTTATCACTGTTCCTACCCTGTCATGTCTGTTTTTAGCATTTTCTAAGCTAGTTGACTATATTCACTGATTATGTAATTTATGGTCTCACCCCTTTCTCTGCATTGGTGGCATTTGCTGTTCGTTTGGGTTCTGTCGATTTTTGTTTTGATTTAGTTTGTCCCAATGCATTTGTTTTGGGCTGCTATGATGAACGATTCTGTTTCTCGCTTCAGATTTCCTTTGCATAGCCAAGTCCAGGATCTGTCGTCAGCGACATTTTGTATCTGTCTTTTGAATTCTCCGTATAGTTTTTTCTGCACCCATTTTTCTTTCCTTGTTTGCTGTGGTGCTGCTCCGTTAGCTGCTTTTTTGTTTTTTATTGCTCTGTTTAGGACCCTCTTTATAATGTCTTCACTATTTGCTTGCGCATATTTTTCTAATCCTGTTTTGACCTTTAGGACACAGTCTTCTATGCTGTCACTTTTCCTCTCTAAATGCAGTCTGTCTGTGTCATTTGTGGGATTATTATTATTATTATTATTATTATTATTATTATTATAATTATTATTATTATTATTATTATAATTATTATTATTATTATTATTATTATTATTATTATTATTATTATTATTATTATTATTATTATGTGCATGCTAATATTCCAAATGCTCTTTTTTGATGACCGACGACTGAATACACATGGTTGAAAACTGATTTTCCGTTGGTAACTTTGCACACAGTGTTATTACGTATAATATATCGCTAAAAACCCTGGTATCCACATTAGCAGATGAACAAACTCATGATTTTGTCCTCCAAATCACATTCACACTTCTTGAACTTCACAAAAAGTTCAAAAAACGTGCAGCTTCTAACCAAACTGAACCATCCACGTAGGCTTCATCGATCATCGTCTTTGCTTCTGCCCAATAGAAACAGATACCATCTGTGTGTCCTGTCCACATATCTGAACATTGGGTTTCAAGTTTTCAAAAGAAAGGGTGCTAGCAACATTTACATACTCCTAATATATATATATATATATATATATATATATATATATATGGGGGGGGGGTGCGCGCGCAATTGTGTGTGTGATTATAAATTACGTTATATTATAGAGAGACTATATTTTTAAAATTATTCTTTATTATACCGTTAATGTATCACTTGGCGTAGACAACGTGAATAAAATAAACAATTAAAGGAAATTTTCCTGCTGCAGCCCCATTTTCTTTGATATAGTATAACACGATTTATAATCATTCTGTCGGATCATATATCCATTTCTTGACAACACATACACACACACACACACACACACACACACACACATATATATATATATATATATATATATATATATATATATATATATATATATATATATATATATATAAGTGTTTATATGTTGGTATATTTATGTATACACGTATGTGTGTGATTGCGTGCGTATGCACGAACAAATATATGTCGGTAAAAAATTCACTAAACTTTGTAAGTTTTAGCTCTCATTCGTGTGTATGCATATATCCTGAGATAAAAGACACAAGTGCGTATTTTTCATTCTGTTCAAACGCCCATACATACAACGAAATCCGTGCCTACACGAATAGGCTTTCCTTTTCCGTAAATCAAATTATTGTTGTCACTAAACGAATCCTGTCAACCTAAATTATTTGCTATCATGGGAAATTTCAAGATCTAAAATAGAATTGTATCAACGACATTTCTTACCTTGATTTTTATTTGCACGATGTGCTTTTCGCCCTACTTAGTGTCGCTCGCAGTTATCATCACACCTGCTTTTCCTTCATTCTGATCTCAGACTGAGATCGTTTTCTAAAATTCCTTATTTCTTTCCAATACTGTCAACCAAAACAGTCATCAAAAATGTTGACATAGTCCCAGTCTGTGTGTCTGTGAATGCATCACGTATACGAGCCACACCTTAACACTTAAGGTCTGAAAATTCAAACGTTGATTCTTCATTACGTCTCTAGAGAACGTTCCATATTTCTTTATATGGAAAATTACCTCGGAAAATAAGCATTCATAGGGTGGGTTCAATCTACAATGTCAGTTCATGCTAAATTGGCCCGTTGGTTTGTGCCCGCTTGTTTTCTTTTCTTAAATTCAATCTTCTTTAGTGATCACCACACAAGAAAAGACGAAAAAAATTTTATTCATTTATCAATGCCTTTTCCAATTTTTTAATTGATCACCCCACCCCAATACAGAATGTTGCCAAAAAACGTTGATCACACGACAGGTTCTACTGAGTGATTAACCAGACCTATTTCATTACTATTCGATTTCTAGCATCTTCATCTTTGTTGTTTTGATTCCCCCGTTTAGTCTTTTGGTTTTCTTTTCATTGTCGAAGTTCCAAGATGGGATATAGTCATTATTCCATGAATCATACAGATTAAAACATTTCACAATGATTCTTTCGGACAAGCATCCTCATCTTTGTTGTTTTTATCAAATCAAATCGGTCACCGTTGAGAAGATATACTCTCTCTCTCTCTCTCTTTCTCCCTCAGCGGTAATCCAATCAATCAATGTTTATTAAGAAAACGGAACGATTTTTTTTCCAAAATTGAATTTGGAGACGAAGAAATTCGGGCAGAAGACGAAGAGCCTACAAAAGATCCTGTCAGATTTTAAGCCAAAGCCTAATTTGAGTTGACGGCTCTTTCGCTTTCATTTGTTCCTTGCTGGTGGAAATGGTGTTGTTGCAATATTCCTACGTCTTGACTGGTAGCGATTTAAAAAAAAAAAAAGGACAAATTCTGACGAAGCAACTGGACAAGTATTCACTGAAAAGAAAAAGAAAGAGTAATACGGTAAAACTTGAAAAAAAAGTCCCCAAAACTCTAATTTGTACCACGTAAATTCATCAGTTTCTCTCAAAGTAATATTCATCATATTTTTCTTTCAACAAAGTAATTTTCATTAATAGGTTCAAAGAAACACTTCTTTCAGTGTACACGAGGTGTGAGAAAAATAAACTGGAGAATAAATCTGATGTATGAATTGAATAAATGAAATGTGTAGCGAATCTATTTGTCCAGATTTCTGAATCCCTCTCCATGTTCGATTCATCAACTGATGTTCCAGTTAGAGTGGAGAAACTATTTGGAGGGCCATATGGTGCACAAATGAGATTTCCTTATTGAATTTGATTTCGTTAGTTCACATCACCAGAGAAAAAAGATGGAGATTCAAAGACGAGCCATGTCCAGTTTTTGGTGAAATATCCCAAGTGTAGACAGATGATAATCAATTTTTAATCAAACTATATATATATATATATATATATATATATATATATATATATATATATATATATATATATATATATATATATATATATCATCATCATCATCAGTCTTTTGACGTCCGTCGTTGGACATAGACCTTCCCCAGGATTCGCCACACTTCTCTATCGTAGACGTCACGGAGCCAGTTATTTTCTAATTTTGTCTCGTTCATCTCTCTATCTTGTATTTTGTCAGTCTCCGTTTCGCATAATTTCTCTGGGGATCAATGTTGTGAGTCATGATGTCCAGTCATGAATCCTATGCAGAACTGGACGTGCTGTAGGACCGAATTTAAGCGATATTTTACTTATGCACAATCCCTCATCACCAAGAGTGCTCCTTTCCAGAGTTGGATGATTATAAATTGAGTCATATCAAATATAACTTGCGTTAGATTCCTGCAGCAGCCCCATTCTATTTAAGTATTTATTCTATTTACGCTGTCAACTTCGAGTGATACATCAAGCGTGTAACGACGGGAGATCGTTTCAAATAAGTGTTTTTATATAATACTACGTAATTCATAATCATTCTGTCGGATCATATACATCCATTTTTAATACACACACACACACATATATATATATATACATATATATATATATATGTACATATATATATATATATATATATGTATATATATATATATATATATATATATATATATATATATATATATATATTCTGATGCATAGAGACAGACTGGGAGAGGAAGAGAGAGAGAAAGATGAGGCGTCAAAAACTTGACAAATATATTAGCTTTGCCAGCGAACTCGAAAAAAAAATGTTGAATCTGAAAGTGATGATTATCCGCATAATCACCGATGAGATTGTATTGAGATCGAAGACTCTTGAGAAAAAAAGTGGAAATCTGTTGATGATTTGAAACCATTCAGAAAGCTACACCATACTAGCCGACCAGAATACTGAAGACAACTTTATACTACCGATTAGTCTAGATCAGTAGCATTGATGCAAGGATATTGAGGTAGGTGCTGCATATCTGAAGGAGATTTCAATCTTTAAAACATTTGTATGTTCAAACCAGACATTTGTTTTGAACGTTCAAATCCATAAAATAATGGTCATATGAAGAAGCAAAGGAACAAGTATGGCTACTTCTGCTTCAAACTCCTCTTCAGCTTCAGTTTTGACTGAAGATGATGAAGCGACTTCTGTATTGGAAATATGATTAATAAATTCGTAAAAATATAAGACGTGTCAGTTTAGCTCAGCTGGTAAGAGAGCCACCAACCGATCACATGATCACGGTAGGGAAATTCTCGTGTATACGTTTGGTTTAAAGTGATGCAATAAACAAAGAGTGAAGAGGTAACTCCCTTAAACTTGTTGAGGATTGTTTGTTCCGGGGGAAAAATCGATTTCAACTAGATCTGGAATTTTTACAGAAACATTAAAAGGCAAGATAGAAACAACTAGCTTCATTATCATATGATCACGATAGTAATTAAGGACTGATGATAATGATTGTCGTGGGATTCGGACGAACTAGCCGACCGGACAAAAAAATCATTAGAAAAAAAAAAAAACAGAATTTAAAAAAAGTTTTCGATATTTAAGATATCAAAAAGATTAATAAAATAAGTGATATTTTTGGACAATATCTTCTGATTTCTATGATAAAAAACTATACTTTTTAGAGACTGTATGGCTTTAGGATCACCTAAATGCAAAAATTAACAGATATTACTCAGTTAATTTGTGAAAAGTTGTCCTAAACTCGTGGGGTTTCTTGTAATGGACCCGATTTTAGACATCTGCCTTCTCTTCGACTCTTTTGTCCTTTGTCTAAGATATCCTCCCAAGGTTTGTAAGAGAGGTCTCAATCATGATGCGTTTGCTTGGGTTGAGGGATAGATTCATGCTTTTCACAAGGTCGTTAGAAAGAAGAGAATGCAAAATATCTCATTCTCCATGTCCTTAACCATTTGGCCTCTTGCACTTTGAAATTGATAATGGGAAGTTGAAAACGTTGACATCAACAACAACTACAAACGCAGTAGCTTTATAAGAGAGGATAGCAAAAGGGTAAGAGTTAATGATTATTACAAAATGGAGACGCTGGGGTGGATCGTCGGAATTGTGACGGTAAGAAAAAGATACAAAAATGAGTAGATTTGTCTTCTCCTGTTGTTGACAAAAGTTCTGTTTCCTAAAGAGGCTGGGGAAAAATGAAAGCTGATTGTATTCGTTGGAAAATAATCATAATATTTATCTGAAGTAAATTTATCAAAATCCATTTTTTGAATCTCTCTCCTTCCACTGAAAACTCTCGTCTGCTATTTTTCGTTTTTTATTTCCTATCGTTCCTACTTGATAGTCTTAGTTCTTGCGTTTTAGTTTGTTTGCTACCTACAATCTCTAGTCTATTTGTTTTCTGGGCGTCTTTTTCATATTATGATCATCAACTTTATTCTCTCGTCTTTGCCTTGTTTCTTTTTGCTTCATCTTACATACATATTCTTTTGCTACTATCTTATAAGCATTTTCAACTCAAGTCCAACTCGTATCCATTTTATATTTTAAAGATAACGTTTTTCTCTTTTCTCGGTCATTTTTCTCTTCAATTCTCTCTCCTTCTAATCTCTCTCTTTCTCTCTCCTTCTCATCATCATCTTCTCTTTCCTCTGTTTTTTTTTTTACGTCTGCCCCTTTAATTTCTCTTCTCTCCTCTTCCTTTTCTATTCACTCATGATCGTCACTTCTCTTTTTGAAGATGAGTTCCTAGTGAGGTGTATCAGGATTAACGAGAACAAAAAGACAATGTTAGACGATTATTCAACGTTAATTGTTTCGTATCTGGAGACTTTTTTCTATTATTTTCCGTTGTTATTATTTCAACTTCAACTCTCTCTTTTCTCTGATCTTATTTCATTCTATGGCACAGTTCTTTTTTAAAATATTTTCTTCCACCTGTCTCTTCTAATTCCTCAGTGTTCCACTTGTAAGTCCCCAGTAATCACCTACATTGAAATGCTTACCTAATCCGATAATTCGAGATCAGAATTATCCCATTAATTTAATTTTGTAATTGTTTTGTCCAACTATGCCATTTTTCTTCGAGTCTTCTAATACTTAATTTCCATCAGCTTCAGTTTTGAGCCATTCAAGACTAAAAACGTTTTCTTCCTTCTGTTTTAAGATCCCCTTTTCTGCTTTTTTAAAAACTTCTTTATATCAAATAGTTTTCATTTACAAGCCTTTTATCAGAAACTATCAATCAAAACTGTCAACATTGGTTTCTTCAGTTTTTAAGTCGATCTGGCTGATTGGCTGTACGTAACATGTGAACAGGTCGTGCAATGAAACAGTTTTTTTTTAAATTGAAAACTCCATTTGAATAGTTTTTTTTTAGTTGGGGTCAATTTACGATGTAAGTTCATGCTTAATTGATCCCCGATTAGTGTACAGCTTCGTTCATCGGTTGTTTCTTGAAAATTCCAACAGTTTAGTGATGATGGTCCAACAAAAACTGAGAGGGGTAATTTATTCATTGATTACCTCTTTTCCCATTTTCTAATTGATCACCCCCAACATTGCACGCTGCCAAAAGGTATCAATCACGTAACGGTTTCTATCGAGTGACTAACCATACCTGTGTTTTTCCCTTGTTTTTCTTTTCCATGAGAATTCTCAAGCTCTTTATCTTCACTTTTCACAACGTCTAATCATCGTATGCCTATCTTCAGCTTACGTTGTCTATCTTGACAGTCAGAATAAGCAATTTTTATCTTCGAAAATTACGCTGAATACCAGTATGTATTCAACGGGCTTGTTACGGGAGAGAATTCAATGCTGAATAAAATAGAGGGTCCACAATAAAGCGTATGTAAGTAATTCATCACAGTAAAATGATACGATATATACGTTAAACTAAGAGGCTGATTTGTTTTCGCTATCTCTATGAAGTCGGAAAAATGTATTGAATCAAAAGATATTGAAGATGTATTGTATTAAATTACCCTTAAAATGTACGAACTTATAGAATGAATAGAAAATCCGGGCGATTTGCAGGTGAATATCAATAGTGCGGGTTGTGCAATCACGCTTACCACAAACTATAACGTTGGTGCGAAAATAATTGCAGATTTTCTCCATCAATTTCGAAGCAGTGTACCTCAACTTGGAATGAAAGATATGCATCGTGGTAAGAACCTTCAGAATCCACACGTTTTTGCCACTTTGGACTAGGTTGATCTATGCCGAAAAAAATAGAATTCTGGGATCCTTAAACCAAAGAATTATTCTAAGACGTTTTGAGATGTAGCCTGGTTGTCGAAGACCCCCCCCCCCCACGCTTTCGCTCAGCAATAACACTCTACGCCACTCTACATCTCACAATACTCATAATCCTAATCCAACGGATTAATAAACGATCATACAATGTTTATACCTAGAGAACAGAAGATTTCGAAAATGTGTGCATTGCTCTTTCTCTCCCTCCACACGCACACATACACATGCAAACACACACGCATACACACAGGTGTATAAGTGATTCTGTTATATGACACGTACTTATTCGCTGAATTTTGATGAGAAATTTTCACTGTATAATGTTCGATCCCTGTGGTTGGCATTCACTACTGAGTTAAGGGCAGTGACAAGGAGGAGATTATCTTGAAAGATGGAAAATTGTCAATAAAGGTAAATGCTTCTCACGTCACTAGGCTATTGACTTCTTTGTGTATTATTGCACAGATATATATGTATAATCGAATAGGCATATAAGATCCAACAGAATGATTACAAATTGCGTTATATTAGATAGAAACTCTTATTTGAAATGATCTTCGGTCGTTACACAATTAATGGATCACTCAGCTTTAACAGCGTAAATAGAATGAACAATTTAAGAAAATGAGGCTGCTGCAGGAATCGAACTTGCAACTGATTGGGTCGATGCTTCAATTTAGCGTTGCTCTTACCATTGAGCTAAACAGCCGCTGGTAATGAAAAGGTCAATAAAAAACGTTTTCACTACAAATTCTCATTTCGTTTATTCTTGGTCTATATTTACACTATTTTCTTCTTCTAACGCAACAATTATGTTATCGAGGGATGGATCTCAATGGTAAGAGCAACGGTACGTTGAAGCAGTTACCCTATCGGTAGCAGCTTCAATGCCTGCAGCAGCTCCCTTTTCTTTAATTGCTTATTCTACTTACGTTGTCTGAACCAAGTGATACGTTCTCCGGGTTATAATGGAAGATCATTAAAAATAAGAGTTCCAATATAATGTAACGCAATTCATAATCATTCCGTCAGATTTATATATATATATATATATATATATATATATATATATATATATATATATATATATATATATACATATATATATGATGTGACAATTATGTTATCAATATATATATATGTATATATATATACATATATACATATATATACACACACATATATATATATATATGATGTGACAATTATGTTATCAATATATATATACATATGTATGTATATATATATACATATATACATATATATACACACATATATATATATATATATATATGATGTGACAATTATGTTATCAATATATATATATATATATGTATATATATATATATATATATATATATATATATATATATATGTATATGTATATATATATATATATGTATATACAAATATATATATATATTGATAACATAATTGTCTCTTTGAAAGATACAAATACAGTAGATATAGACCGAGGATAAACGAAATGAGAATTAGGAGTGATAACAGTTATTGGGGCATCTGCATTAACAGCGGCAGTTTAGCTCTCTCTCTCTCTCTTCCCCCTCCTCTCTCTCTCTGACTCTCTCTGTCTCTGTCTGTCTGTCTGTCTGTCTGTCTGTCTGTCTGTCTGTCTCTCTCTCTCTCTCTCTCTCTCTCTCTCTCTCTCTCTATATATATATATATATATAGGGATGGCATAATGTTTCTTACTCGGAGAATAAAATCAGCAAACCAAGTTCGATTTCTGACTGAGGCTAATTATGTTAATATTTATTGTGTAATGGAATTATAAAATTCCTTCAATTCCCTTATCATTAAAATCCGTTCATGAGTATTTCTTGATTTCAATTCTTTTCGCTTTTAAAGATTCTCTTTTTTTTTTCTTGATGAAGTTTAAATCCTCCATTTTGTTTTTGTTATTTTCCTGTTTCATTTCAAATGTTTTGTTCCTTTCTTTCTTGACTTTTTTCTTTCACTTTTTGCGTTTTCCCTATTTTCCTTTCAATCTATGTGACCTTTTGGGCGACTTATCATAAAAAAAATGTCTAATATTTATCTTTTTTAGAACTGTTTTTTTATTATGTTCTTGTCATATTTTCCATCGTTTTCCCCAATCATTTCTTAATTAATCCTTCCGTCTTTTCTATCACTTTTCGGATATTTTTCTCCTTATTTCCGACGTACCATTCAATTTTATCGATTTCTATTATAAACCTCCCAGTCTTTTTCCTTTTTGTCTTGGTCCCAAGTCTCTGCTTCATTTTCATCTTCTGGATCTTCTCAGCATCTTCGATTCGTACATTTCTGGTCCAATCTTTTCTTCCTACTCCTTATCCCCACGTAAATCCCGCGTATTCCACTTCATTCGCTGTATACCTTGTCTTTGCTCGCAGCTTGTCACCTTCTAGCCTACCCTGCAACCCTGAACTGACTTCCAGCAATTGGAAGTAAATATTCTTAATCTTGAAAATCTGTTAAAACAGACCTTCAGCGATGTTTATTGAATTACTATAATCAATTAAAGAGGGAAAAGATTTCGCTTATCTTTTTGAATTTTCCCATAAGAAGCCGCTATGTGTTTTACATATTTGTACTCGATGCGTGACAAGAAAAATAAGAGATAGACACACATGCACATATGTATGTATGTATGTATGTATGTATGTATGTATATATATATATATATATATATATATATATATATATATATATATATATATATATATATTGATTATATTTCTTAATTTTGCTCAATACGTCGCGACATATTTTGCATATTTGTGCACGGAACGTGACAAAGAAACATGAGAAGTTGTGCTCCGCCCACACATGCTCGCATATATATACATATATGAATATCTACATATCGATATCAAATTGATTTATGTGATTATATTCATTTTTATGTGTACATACAAACATGTACATATATATGCATTCATTTTTAAATTACGAAGTATATACATGTTTTTCAAAAAACAATCATATATACATTGATATATTGGGAGTATACGCTTATCTACGTACACACATGATGATATGAATATGTATATCTAAATATTGATTTTGTATTGTTTGTATTATAATTTTACTTTTATGTTATCGATATGTTATCACCAAATAAGAGACGTGAGTAGTTTTATGTTTATTTCATTCATCGACAGGAACGTGAGAATGCTTGCATTCAGAAGATGATGCTAATAAGCACCTGAATATTATCAAAACTGGCTATACACACACACACACATATATATATATATGAATATATATATATATATATATATATATATATATATATATATATATATATATATATATATATATATATATATATATACGTATATTTATATATATATGTGTGTAGAAAGAAAGAGAGCACGTGAGGGTGAGAGAGGAAGATCTATGTGCTTATATATATATATATATATATATATATATATATATATATATATATATATATATATATACATACACACACACGCATATATATATATGTATATATATATATATACACATATATATATATATATGTATATATATATATATACATACATATATATGTATACATATATATATATATATTTATGTATGCATGTATGTATATTTATGTATAATATGTGAACATATATACGTTTAAACGTGTGCATAAGAGTGGATCTATAGGTCTGTAACGGGACACGAAGTCAATAGTTGAATTGTATCTGGATCTTTCGCCCTTATAATGTTCCATCGATCTTATTAATATTTCTCACCGAATTGAGAGCATTGAAGGGGAGGGGGTCATGCTGTCAAATATATATTTGTCGTACCAAGTAAGTGCTTTTTCATCATTTGACTGCTGATTTATTCATGTGTTTACGTATATATATGTATATATATATATATATATATATATATATATATATATATATATATATATATATATATATATATATATATACATATATATTTGCATGTATAGCTATAAAAAACAAAACAAATGCACGCGTATATATTTGCCTTCAGGATAATCTCTGTTGCTGGTATCCTGAGCGCATACGACTTGTCTTTGAACTAATTTTCTGTAAAGTTCTGGTTGAATTCTCATTTCATCTGTCGATAATCCACCCAGACGCACCCCAAAAGAACAGTCACACGATTTACTTTACTCTGATCGAAGCTTTTGAGAGGCATCCTCGTTTAACCTTCAAAGAGAATCTTGCTGAATATAGGAGAAAGATATCAAATAAAAGTACAGATAATCACGTTCGCATCATCAAACGTCAGATAACCAGGCAAGTTTATTTGCACTCATGCACACACACCCGACAAATTCATGAAAAAAATAAAACAAACAAACTGTACTTTATCACATCGATGTCAACAAGAAGAAAATGGCGGACACCGGATATCCGTCTTCCATAACGAGCGAAGATCTGCAATAAACATAGACGTTAACTCGGCAATGAATTTTCCAAGATGCTTGCGAATATAAATGCACCCAGTGATATTTGTTTGCAATGACCGGAGGGAGACAGAATAAGAGGAAGAAAACTTTCACGAATTTTGCTCCATTTCTTACTCCTTTCTGTCTCACATTTTCTGATTGTACGTTTCCTTGCTCATTTATCTTTTTGTTCCACGTGATTATTTTTTGCCGAGTTCCGTTTTTTTTCTAATATAAGAAACTGTCAACGAAAACTGTCAACATCTGTTTCTCGGGGGGGGGGGCGGTTATGCTGGTCTGTTTGGATATGAATGTATCACGTGTACTAACCTTGCCAATGGGCTGGAATCTTGAACATCTACTCCTTATTATGTCTAAAAAAAAAAAACGTTGTCCTTTTAGTTTTTTTCCTAAATTCCCTCTCAATAGATTTTTCGTTTGTTTTCGATTTGCAATGTAAATTCATGCTAAATTAGAACCATAGTTTATGTCCAACAGTACTCACACTCGTTTTTTTCAAAACTATAACTGTTTAATGATAAAAAGGTGAGAAAAGTAACTTATTCATTCATATCCCCCGTTTTCCGTTTTTTCAACTGATCATCCCTAACACACCGAAATTCTGCCAAAACACATTGGTCACATAACGGTCCCTATTGAGTGACTAACCAGACCTGTTTCAGATTAGTCTTTCGGCTATTTGATCTTTCATGTGATATTGGTTTATTCTTGGGAATTCGTACCTTCGTATCGAAAGATAAATGTATGTATTGGAATTTATCGATAGAATTCACAGCACAAAAAAAGGGAAAAAAGTAACAGGGAAAGAAACGGCTTCAAACGAACAAACAAATTGATAAATTCATAAATAGAGATAAAAATGCGGGAAGAAAAAATCAATCGATTTTAGATTGGATACTTATCGATTTGCCAATGATCATTTGATTTTTTTTATCTCAGCTTTACATTCAAACGTGTACAAATATCGTTGTAAGCATCATCTAAGACAGGAATATTATGTCTAAATTATCTAAACATACATGTGTGTACAATATATGTGAGAATATGTATGTATACATACATACATAGTGCGACTTTCACGCTTATGTATCTGTTTATATGTCTATCTATGAGTTCATAGAAGCAATTCCATTCAAATCTCAATTTAGAAATTATAGCATATATATAAGTATGTATGTTATTGAAAAAAATGTAAAACTGGTGTTTTATTGAAACCCTTGTCAGAATATATATGTATATATAGTGTGCCTTTCATATCTATCTATCTATCTATCTATCTATCTATCTATTCATGTAAATGCATCGAAGCAATCCATTGAAATCTCAATTCAAAAATTATAGCATAAATATAAGTATGTATGTTATTGTGAAATTGTGAAACTAATGATTTCGTAAAAACCGTGAAATTGCTACACATTTCAGTAATTTCACGTAATCCCTAGTTACCAGTTATTAAATTCATCAGTTAATCGATACGTCCATTCATTAGAGCTAAGTATTGGGGAATCAAATTGAATCGAATACATTTGCATTATTTCTCTTTTCGCCTGTAGGCCACCCACCAGTTCGGTTAAGCCAACTTTAACGAACCAAAGTGACTTTTTGAGGACTAATGAATCTCCATTAAATCCATAAAAGAAGCAGAAATCAGGCGAAGAACCGCTGTACAAGCTCAACATTCAAGAATAAGAAAATTCTGTTAATCCTAAAAAGAAAGATATACACCTGATGCGCCCTCGCAATAGTCACCGGTGGAGCTGAAACATAGAGCCTAACCAAAATATTGACTCTCAAACTGAGAGACATTCAACGTTCATGAGAGAAAATCATGTTCAACATCACTCGGAGAGACCATAAGATAGCACAGAATATAAAATTAAAATAAAACAGGAGTCTGAGATATCATGGGGTCTACAAGAAAGCTCAAATGCCAATGGACTGGTCATATTACAAAAATGTAAGATAAACACTGGATATCATGACTCTTAACGTGGGTCCCTAAAATCATATACGAAACTGAATCATAAAACAAGATGATGTGACGAACTAGATAAGATCAGAAAGTATTGGTTCCGCAACGCCCATAAAAAAGAGGTCTGGAAAATCTTGGGAAAGGTCTATGTCCAACAACAGACGTTAAAAGAATGATATAGATGATAATGACGATTCCTGATTCATTCACTACTTGGACTCATCCAGACAGTATCTGCTGTAAGGAACCTTTAAAGGAAGGTTGTTTGTGTGAACAAACCTAAGAAATCTTTAGGTTGGTTATTTCTGATTCGTTCACTGTATTCTACCTTCAAGTCAGACAGTCTCTGCTGTGTATGAGAAGACTTTTATTGTGTAGGTGCGGTTATGTATTCCATTTAGTGCATGTAAAATTCGATCATCTTAGGATAATAATTAGATTAATGTCTTCATAAGATATCTGTGCTCATTCTCTCATTTGCAGTCTCTAAGGGAGACTATAGAAGGATACTCTTCGTATATTCTCCCTACCCCAACAAACATTAAGGATTAGAGCACTTTATCATATTAATAATTCTTTATAATATAATGAAATTTAGACATTTTCAGAGTTTTTGTATAAAGTTTATTGTATTTAATTTAGATTTTGTTGAGCTGCAGAAGTTTATTTTTTTCTCTTAACGTAAAATCGTTTATGTTCACAACCATGCGAATTTGCAATTGAAACTGAACAAGCATGTATCCATACTGTGTGTATGTTGCTTCACACCATCAATCAGGACCATCAGGCTGTTTATGATGAGACAGGAAATTGGAAAAATATCTCCATCACAACGCAACAAATGTGGCAGAATGTGTCCCAATCATCTAGCAGCCCTGTATCATTAAATGGGTTGTTAAGGCATAGCAGTTGAAAGATAGCTACTTCTTAAACCAGAAATGAAAAAAAAAAAAAAAAAATAGAATAAAAATCTGAAAAATTAAGAGGGTGGAGAAACCCTGGTCATGTCACTTTTTCTGAATCTTCTCAATTTTCGAATAGAAAACGAATAGTAAAAATGCCTTGAGATTAGCTAGACAAAATGTTGTCTGAACCGACTGCAGCCCACTATCAAACATGGCGACTCTTCTGTATTATTTTATTGTGGTATGGGGAACGAGCTGTAAGACATATAAATCAAAGCTTCAGGAGCATACGAGGGATCATATCCATTCAGGAAAATACAAATATGCATATTTCGACAAAGTCATCAGACTTTTATGAAGGATTAAACTCAATGACTCAAAGAAAAAAAAAAGACTCATGAAGTGCGTGTCCAAAATAGCATTAAGGGTCTGTTTTGACCAGCCTCCTGACGTGAATCCTTTTTGATATGTCTTGGAATATACTCCAATTTATTCATTGATCGATTTCATTATACGAAGTATTGTAAAATTGTAAATCATTATAAATAATTTTTTGCTACGATTTACCTTCCCCTGCAAACTAAGAAGTATGCAACGTGTGCATGAAAGTATCATGATCAACCTAACATGGAGAGATCACAAGACAGCACAGTATATAAGGAAGAAAACAAGTGTCCGTGACATCAAAGAAACTATTAAAAAGCTCAAATGGCAATGGGCAGGCCATGTTGCAAGAATGAAAGACAACCGATGGACATCACGTCTCACAACTTGGATCCCCAGAGATCACATAAGAAACCGAGGCCGACGGAACACAAGATGGAGAGATGAACTGGACAGATTCAGGAAATACTGGCTCCGCGACGCCCATGATAGAGAATTGTGGCGAATCCTAGGGAAGGTCTATGTCCAACGACGGACGTTAAAAGACTGATGATGATGATGATGATGATGATGATGATGATGATGATGATGATGATGATGATAAAAAGCAACAGACATTGAAGTGGAGATGAATAGTAACAAAAAAAAATGATGATGATGTCTGAGCGATTTTGAATTGTGAATTATGGGAATTGTCAACAAAACAAGATCTGACCGACTCCCTAAAATTACGTCTGACCAATTGAGAATCAATGAAACATGTTGATGGATAACGTTGTCAAAGCAATTCTGATGAATTCGACGCCTGAAAAAGTAAAAACCCTCAAATCCGCTCATAACAAAGAATATATCTAAATAATAAAAAAATATTTGAATTGCTTAGATAATGAAATAAAAGCCCTGGCTGTTTCTATTTACCGTTTGGTAAGTCTCTGTCTATGTTCGTCTATCTGTCTGTCTGTCTGTATGTCTGTCTGTCTGTCTGTCTCTCTCTTCCGTTCTCTCTCTAAATATTTGCATGTGTGCATATGTTAAGCCTAATCGATGAAATAGGTGAATACTAGTGAAATTTTGACTTTTTCTAGCAAAAGATAAAATCGAAAGTTCATTTAACCAAAACAAGTATATAAAGCAGCTTTTTTATTTTTACAATCAAAAGTTTGTGAAATTGAACTCTTTTTTTTAGGAAAAAGCAAAAAGCAAAATACGTAGTCCTAATCTCTTTACGAAAAATAAATAAATATGTAGATTTGATTTGATCAAAAATTAATTTAACTAAAACAAAGATATGCAACAGCCATGTGATACGATCAAATGTTTATGTAATCAAAGCGAAATCGAACTTTTTTTACAAAAAAAAACTGATTGAACGTTTTACAAATGAACATTTGACTACAGCTTGTATTACTATCAGCACTTGAATGAACTCGTAATACCTGCACTTTGTAGTTTTTTGTCTGGTTCAAACTATGGTAAAAGGCGAACATAAGTGTATTTCCGATCGAGCATTTTGACTGCTCTTCCAGTCCTACAAAAAATCTTCAAAATTAATTTTTCACAATTCAAAAAATCTACTTATAACAAATTTGAAAAAGTGAGATGGCAGGAATTTATTACTTCCAAGTTTTAATGTGGCGGGCAATCTAACCTTTTGTGTATATTATAACTGTGGTTCTAGTGATTGAAAATACTCAGCACTCCCCGGCCATGTCCATCGAAGATCTTATCAAAATAAGTTTTTATTTTCTATTTTGATCGAGAATTGGATCGTCCACCATTAAGCCAACTTGGAAAATGTTTTTTATTACGTTTAGATAAGGTCCAAATTCGGGTTGATGTTTCAGAAACCAAAAGCTCTGTTTACGAAACCACACTTTTTTTTTTTTAAACATTTGGTATTTAAGCAAATATGTAAGCAAATATGTTTTGACTGTTTTCAATGAATTGCAATGAAGAAGAAATAAATTGTATTCTAAGAACAGTTCAATGAAAAACGCTCATATGATAAGATCTCTCGTCAAATTTTTCCTGCTTCCATTTTTTCTATTAAGAGTTATAATTCAGCAAAATATTCACCAGAAATTAACATAACAATGAAATCATTCTCTTTTATTCTCTTTAGAGCAGCAGGAATTTTTCTTGGTTCTGGTTCGAAATACCGTAAACGGACAAATTCACGTTGTGTCGACTGGCAAAGGAGGAACGGTAAACGTTTAATTCCATTAGCGTTACTTTCTGATTATTATGCTGTTCAATTATACTTTTAATTAAAAGAAAAAACAACTTTTTGCGGCCGTTATATGTATTTCAAATTTCTATACCTCTTACCAAAATACATTTTACGTTACTTGAGTACGTAAAAACATGATATTTAATAAGTGCTTTCTGGTGCGCATATTCAGTTTATAGAAACAGGATCACTTGAAATTATGTTTGAAACCTTTACCAGAGATATAGAAACTCACCTCGACCGGAGAAATATAAAGCAATAAAATAAAATGATCGTTTGGAAAGTTTGTAGTTGCTTTTTTTTATTAAGATATATTGTTGTCGTTGAGATTGTGTTGATAAAAAAAATGAAAAATTATTATGAGATTTCTTATTCGAAAACTCATTTTATGGGTTACTGTTTTTAAATATTTAAAAAATATTTACTCTCTTTGAATAATCATGAAAAGCTGTTATTAAATAAACTGTGTTTTATTTCTCGAGAAATGTAATGTTTAACGAAATCTAATGTTCCAGACTTTTTGAAATAATTAAATAATTCATCTTATTAAATACGTGAAGCATTTGGTAGATATGCGACAACACCTAAGTATTAGTTTTCAAAGCTTTGCTAGTGAGGTATTGATGACATAAACACTTACAGTACACTTGCAACCTTCCTTACTGAGCAATAAAAAAAACAACTATTCACGCTAAACAGGACATACCATCAAATTATATCCATCATGACACGGCCCTCAAAATAATAAAATTAAACTGTGTATTAAAACCATAGCTTATGGGAGGTGTTTGATCAATTCCTGGGGGACCTCGGTAATATGACAGTTTTGTTTTTAAATAAATGAGATAGTCATATTGTAAATAATTGATGATCCCAAGAAGGATATTCAAAATAACGAACATAATCTCAAATACCGTGTAAAATATAAAAACCACTGAAAAAATACACGAATTACATATTGACTGAAAAAGATAAATTTGAAAAAGGATAATTTGGCGTTTAAAGCTGTAAAGCTTTATAGATTATATGTATAATTAATGATTTTGTCATTCATTAACAGCTGTTTTGTTGTATTAAAACTATTCAATATGGTTACAGACTATCCAAAACCTATTTCAGTTCCACGAGGTTGGGTCGAAACCTTTGCTTCAGACCCGGAGGCAGATGTATTACCCCTGCCCTTTGCTGAACTGGACAGTCAGTAAGACCGAATTAAGCGATATATTTATTCACGCACAATTCCCCATCTACCAAAGTGATCCATTCCAGAGTTGGAAGAGCTTTGTATAGTACTGGTAATAGTCGAGTACCCTACTTGAGAGTGTTCAATCATAAGGGAGGAAGTATATATATATATATATATATATATATATATATATATATATATATATATATATATATATATATGTATGTATGTGTGTGTGTGTGTGTGTGTGTGCATAACGATAGACAGTTAGAGATGTCTCAGAAATGAAATGAAATAAATCAGAGTTAGAAGGATTGCGTTACGCTTATCTCCCAGGTGGGAAGACCTATATATATTTGAGAGAAGAAGGTTTTCCTATTTTATAAATCAGTAATTGAAATCCTGTTTTTTTTTCACCTGGACTGTCACAGCCACAAGGAGGTTTGCAGTGATGCCAAAAAGTTCTGGAATGAGACGATGAAAATCAATTTACTTTTCTAACACCCAATTTCCACTGAAGCATTATTTCGATGGAAATTGGATGTTACCACAAAAGTTGTACTAGATTCAGTTCGTTTGTGCTGTTCAAATTCTTTGAGGTAACTGGAGATTCCCTATATATATATATATATATATATATATATATATATATATATATATATATATATATATATATATATATATATATATGTATATATATATATTACCAAGGAATGGATATATGATCCGACATAATGATAATAAATTGTGTTATATTGAAACTCTATTTGAAATTATCTCTCGTTATTACACGGTATACATACATACGTACATACATATATATATATATATATATATATATATATATATATATATATATATATATATATATATATATATATATATATCAGTCCCTCAAATAGTACAGTTTTGATTAGTGTGTTTTTTTTATGTATAGAACTCGGGGGGTCTGCTATTCTGTGTAAATGTAACTAAGTACAAGCTGAAAAACACGTTGAATTATACCAAACGGATCAGTTTTGAACAGTACGGAACAGAACAAATTAACCGTACTATACAAGATATATATACACACACACTTACACACACACACACACACACGCACACACACACACATATATATATATATATATATATATATATATATATATATATATATATATATATATATATATATACAACTAATTAGCCTATTCAACGCGTCTGGTGTCCATTAGCCGATCGCATCGTTGAGGAAGCCCCAGCCAGTCACTTGGCATCATTTGACGTTTTTCCCTGCGCTGTCTTCTCGAGTCACCTGCTGCTTTCTGACCTGTAACGGTGGGCCAATGGCTCCTACTCATCTTCCTTCAATGTAGACCAGGAGCCGGCAGGAGTCCTTTGACTGACGTCACCGGAACCGGATGTGAGATACGGTGAAAACCAAAAGGAGAAAATAACAATAACAGATGGAGAGGAAAAACAATGTGATCGAAAACCTATGTTAGGAAGGTGTTCGTGAGAACAGGGAGAAAGAAAGAAAGACAAAAATGAAATATTTCACAATGCAATCATAGTTTTGTGATGGAGGAAAAAAAAACTGCCCCTCAGAAGTCTCTCTCACCCTTCTCTCTCTCTCTCTATCCCTCTGTCTATCTGTCTCTGTCTGTCTGTCTATCTCACTCTCTCTCTCTCTCTCCATATATATATATATATATATATATATATATATATATGTATTAGCTTCGCGAGCGGAGATCGTTTGGAGAGATTACTGCACGATTATAGGACCATAGACGGCTGGGCCTAAAGTGGCTACCTTATCGGTCGCAGGTTTGATTCTTGCTGCAGACCCATTTTCTTAAATTGTTTATCCTATCCACAATATCTAGGCCAATTGACACATTCAACGAGCAATAACACGGGAATATCCCAAATAGAGTTCCAAAGTAATAAAACATGTTCATTATTATCTCTGCCTGGTTATACATTCATTTCTTGATGATATAATTGTCCACGTTTAGAAACGAATAGAGCAGATGTAGACAGTGAATGAACAATATATATATATATATATATATATATATATATATATATATATATATATCCTTTGCCAGTCTAGTTATGTATGAGCGCTCACTATTGCACCTGTGTTTCAATTCTGGTAAGTTTGTTTTCCTTTGTTGTGTTGTTCCTACGGTAAATGAACCATAAAACGCCAGAAACTATGTCTCCTCTTCCACTCGTGAAGCACCTTGTCAAACAAAGGAGGAATGGAAACGCTGTCTTCTAATCTCTGTAAGTCATGCATTTAGTTATCAATTCTCACTTGTGCTTGTACGTCTGCTATCGTACAGAAATACCCATATCAAAAGAAAGATATCTTTCAACTCTGTTCCCAACTACGGTAATGCATGTTAGAAACCGTCAACCAAGACTGTCACCAAAGCTGTTGTAATAGAATTCTTCAGTTTTCAAGTTAGTCTGGCTGGCTATATATGTATGTATCACCTGCTCATGCCAAACCTATGTAGCTAGAGGGATGAAAGTTTACTCCTTTTTTTATCCCTGCACAACTTAAAATTTTTTCAAGTGGGCAGTTAAATTTACCATGTACGTTTATTCAGAATTGGTTGCGTTTACACTTGTTTTATGTACATTTTTTCATTGATCATCCCCAACTTGGCATGCTACCGAAAGATGTTACTTGCATGACAGTTTCTATCGAATGACTTACCAGACCTGTAGTCGAATTTTTTCATTTATCTTTGTGAAGTAAGTCATTCATATCTTCAAATAGTAATTATTAGGTGAACCCGTGAACAGCTGAACCTGCGGAAACTTCATGGGTATTGATAACTAAGATCATCCATTATCTCAAGACTCAGGTCTTCTTGCAAATTCTGCCTGTATGTTTTCGTTCTCTCCCTTATCCCTTCAAATCATATTTTTTGTCCAAATGTTGGACGGACAATGGCATGGATTAGTTTCATAAGCAAGTATCTCCCACCTCCCACGTCATCATCATCAGTCTTTTCTTAAGAATTCTATGATGTATCTGACCACTGTTTTCTTTCTGATATACTGTGCTGTCTTGTGATCTCTCCATGTTAGGTTGAGTATGATTCTCTCATGCACACGCTGCATGCTTCTCGGTTTGTAGTTTTGTGTCTTGGTTAGGTTCCATGTTTCAGCTCCATAAGTGACTATCGGGCTACCTTCCTGCCCTCTAACTAAACTGGTTTACTTTGTTCTGTCTTAAGCCGTCTTAATAGTCTGCCTAACCTTCTTTAATATCTTGGCTGAAAGCATAACATTCGAACACAGATAAGAACAAACTGAATTATATTTTAGATAATAAAAAGGATTTTATTTACGGTTTTATCAGGCTGGTGCAAAAGTAATCGTCTTTTTTGTTATTTAAAACTTTGATGTTCATTTCGGAATGAGGTATTATATATTAATATGTTCATGGAATATACCATCTTGAAGCGTGAATTTGGCTGTGTTTATTTGAGTTGAATGTTTTCTTTTCACAATTTATTCTGGTTTATAAAAGGCTGTCGAATCAAAGATAGAAAATAAGCAAATTGGACAAATTTTCTTGAGTGCGTTCAAAATAGGATGTAAAACTGAGGAAACTACCCATAACATCAACCAAATGGTCGGCCAATGGACCGTCAATGAAGAAACAGCTTAACATTGGTTTAGAAAATTTCGCAACGGAGACGAGAGCCTTGAAGACATAGACGTCCTTTTTGTGATTGGCGATATCCGATAGAAGGCAATCATCACAGCAGACCTATGCAAGACAGTTTTAGATGTTGTAGAAAATCTAAACGTTGACCATTCATATTACATGACACGCAAATAACCTTTTATAAATGGAATGAATTGGCTACGCCTCCAGGATAGATGAACTTGTTTTTTTTGTTGATAGAAATGCGTAGATTCCAATGGTTCTTATTTCAATCAGTGCTTTTTATTTAAAGCTGAGATATGCTGCATTACAGTTGATTTTGAAAAAGTGCAACTGTTTTCGCACCGACCCAATGAATACTTACTTCGTTGTTCACAATCTCATCAATTTGGTTAAAAAGGAGCTATTATTCCAAATCGATAATATTCGTAAAAACGTAGCGAACGTTCTCTTTTTCCATACTACCAATCTTTTCCTGAGCATATGACTTTAAATATCCCGTTTAACTCTGTACAAGTATGGAAAAATTGAAAAAATGTTTGTGGCTAAATACTAGTCGTAACGAGTATATTTAAATCTTATGATAAAAAATTTGCCTGGAGTGTTATTCTTCAGTTTCAATGGAACCAGAATTAGTAAAATTGAATTGTTTATTAAATAATTTCTATGAGGACAGATCTCCAGCAAAAATGGCGAAAGAGTTATAAAAACTGTGGATAAGCAAGGATAATCTGTTACTTAGATTGATGAATCAATAGATTCCCAGGTGAATTGAGAGAATATTCTGAGATTAGAGGAACGGAGAAAGCGTTCTTCATACTGAAGTTACGTTGGTCCAATGCTGGGTAGACAGGAATAAGAAAAAATATTATATGTGTGCGACTGTGCGTAGCACTTGTTGTAAACCCATGTTTAGCACGGGCTCCTAAGCCTTGCTGGTTTAATAAGATATAAGGATTAATAAGTTTTGTTCCTAGATCTTGAGTGTAATACTCAGGATGCCTACCATCAATGTCCTTCGTACAGGAGAATTAAATTTTTTGCGTTTTATAGACCGAAATTACGGCATATAAAGTGAGTAAAATATTACCATTACACTCTTCTTCCTTTTTTTTTCTTCTTTAATTTCAGAGCCTCCAAGATACGTAACTGACAGATATAATTATCTACCTCAAATGAACGCAAATTATTGCAGTATTAATGTCAAAACCTGAATCTGTTTGTACGAATTCGGCTTCAAGACGTGTCACGGAACTGTTGGCTGAATGTCGAAAAATTTCGATGGCATTTCTTGGCATTAAGACGTCACGGATTTCACTCAGGACTTGTTTACAACAAAGAATCTCACCTAATTCAAATGTCCTTGTATGTTTTGCTGTTGAGTTTTACGCATGCAGGGTATTCAGAAAGAGATCAATAAACATCTTCTTCTTCTTCTCCTGATGATGATGATGACGGTGATGATGATAATGACTATAATGATGACAGCAATTTCCTAAAATCAGATCAGTCATCAGTTTGAAAGATAGCACAAACTAATTAAACATCTATACTCTTTAATTTGAATTATAAACCTTAAATGTATCTCAATTGACCTTGTATTATTAATAAATATTCAAAATGTTCGTAGATATTTCGAGACACCCTGCACACACACACACACACTCACACACACACAGACACACACACACACACACACACACACACACACACACACAGAGCACTCTGGTGGATGGGGAATATATGCGTGGATAAATGATCGCTTAAATTCAACCTTACTGACCGTCCAGTTCCGTAGAGCTAGAATACCAGCCTCATGGTCTGAAGCGAAGGTTTCGATCCTACTTCGTGGTACTGGATGGGATAATGGATAGTCTATAGCCACGCTGAAGAGTTGCAATACAGTGAAATAGCTGTATATATGTATATATGTATATATATATATATATATTAAAGACATGATTTATATAAATGATATCAGGTAGAGGCAGAGAGGTGCTGGCAATATCTACGTTTGGATCAACTATAAGTATTTACATGAATAGATACATTCCCAAATTCACATCTGTCCTTTGATTTTTTTTACGTGAGCAAAGAATTCTGGTTTAGCTGAAATGTCAACAGTGACGAATTATATATTCTTTTGAATAATATCGCAAGACATTTATCGAACTTCCAACAATTTTCAACTTCTAAAAATCTCCTTTCATCATTATACAAGGAATATTTAAAATTTTCCCTGACAGATATTACGATGACAGCAGAAATCGTTTCTTTTTTTTTTTTTCAATTCATATCTAATTGTTCGATTTTTCAAAATATATTTCATGTTTCGAAACGATATTTCATGTTGTAAATAGGTTTTATTCAAAACCGTACATTGTATCATATTTCAAATTTCCGGTATTTAAAATTTTTGATGGCGCTTATAATCATCTCGTGGATATAGATACAAATATCAAAAAAAAAAAAAAAAAAAAGCCTCATCGACTGATGTCAATATAAATAAGAAATTAGCTTCAGATATCACAAAAGAAGACATTTTAATGCAATCATTCCGTGATGGAGACATGAGGAATACATTTCAGGTGAATGTATCTCAGCACACTTTTCGTGTCTCCCTTTTCTATACATAATTAAATAATTAAATAAAAAGTTAGATGTAATTTTCATTTAGAGGTTTTTATTAGAAACCGTCAACCAAAACTGCCAACGAGGCTTTCTTTAGTTTTTAAAGAGAGTCTGGCTGGCTATCTATCTATATACGTGTGAGTCACGTGTAGAGGCGTTACCGAAAGAGCTAGAGGCCTGAAAATATAAACATCTAATCCTTACTATGTCTAAAGAAGGTTTTTTTTTGCTTAAGACCATCCCAAAATAGGATTTTTGTGTGAGGCTCAATTTGCAGACTAAGTTTACGCTAATTTGGTAGCTTAGTTAGTATCCGGAAATGCTCACGCTTGTTTTGTTTTTTAATTCGAACTTTTCTAGTGATCACTGTCTAACAAAAGGCGAAAGATTCAATTAATTCGTTGATTTTTCCAATTTGTTTAGTCGATCACTCTAAACACAGTACGTTGCCAAAATACGTTGGCATCGAGACGGTTTCTATTGAATGACTATCCAGACCTGTATTTGATACTTTTGAAAAATCGTTTTCTTACTCGTTTCTCAACGTTTAATTATTCATGCCATAAAATACAGGAATTAAACATGTTAGATGTTTTGCATAAAATGATATTTCGCTATTTTATTCCGAAAATGCATATTTTTCGTCAATTTGATAATGCATTCTGGCTGAACCCGTAGAAATTGCATGGGTGTTGACAAATGAGATTATCTCACGCGTTTGTCCCTTTTTCTCTCTACCGGTGTCTTCTCGTTCACCCTTTTATCCCTTTCAATCTTCGTAGTCTGTCTATGTTTTTATCTATGTTATTCAACTATTGATAAGTGTCACATGCAAAAGTTTCCTTACTCCTCGGTAAATTACCTGTCTTTTCTTAATCCCCCTTTCTACTCTCTAGTTAAACTACCTAATATTTTCTTCCTTCTTTCTCTTCTGTTCTCTCTCTCTCGCGCGCTCTCTCTCTCTCGCGCGCGCTTCCTCTCTTTATAAACTAACTTCGCTGTCCTCTCTTCCTCTCTCTCGTACGTTCTCTCTTTCTTTCTAACTCACTCTCCTCTCCTTAATAATTAAACTACCTTACTTTCTTTTTAGCCACCCTCTCTTTATCTATCTCCCGCTTTTTGCTCTCCTTTTAAAGTCTTACTTTTCTTACCTCTCTTGTCTTCTTATTAAACTGCCTATCGTTTTCTTTCTTCCTCTCTCTCCTTATCCCATTTCTCTGATTATTAGACTCCCAGATTTTCTCTCCCACTCTCTCTCTGTCCCCATCTTTCTCCTTTCTCCCTTTTTAAACTAACTTATCATGCTGTCCTCCATTTTCCTACCCCCTTATTAAACTACCTAACTTTTCTTTCATTCTCTCTCTGTCCCTCTCTCACTCACTCTCCTTTCTTTAATTGTTAAACTACCAAACTCGCTTCCCTATGCTGGCATCAAACTATCAAACACTTCCTCTATTTTATCACTGGAAGCGTACCATTCGAACGCACGTAGGAACAAGTGGAATGATATTATAGATAATATTCATTATTCAGATTAAATTCTCCTTTTGGGTTTTGATCATGTTAATTTTCGGCAGACACGTTCTCCAGACTTCCTAACATTATTTAATGTTTTAAAATAAGGCACTGTATTTACTCGATGAATCATTTGGGCTAGTGTCCTTATCCCGATTGTTTTTTTTTTCCCTAACTTCAGAGAACAATAAATGTTATAAAATGCTTCACGTGAAGCTTTTTTGCAATATGATAACCGACAAAAAAAACAAAACAAAAAAACAAAAACGTCATGTGATATTTTTCAGTCGATTAACGTTATAAAAATATAGCCACCGAAAGAAAACTAATTTATCAATCACAATTATTTTAAAATACACCAATTACCCAGTTTTTGGAATCATTAATGGGGAAAATTGGACTTAGGAACCATCGACGTAGCCCAAGTGAATCGTATTCTGAAGAAGAAATATTGGCAAAAAAAAAAAAAGAAAGAAAAAATGGAAAAGATAGATAAACGTAGACAGCGACGCATCGTGAACGCCCACTTGACTTTATACGATGATGATTTCTAGTTTGTCATTTTAGAGATTTTTTTTATTGTTGCTTGAAAACCGTTACAGTTGATTGTTATTCAAAAGTCCTAATCTAATGATACTACTATTACTACTACTACCTCTACTACTACTACTACTACTACTACTACTACTACTAATAATAATAATAATAATAATAATGATAATAATGATTATAATAATAATGATAATAATGATAATGATAATAAAAAGGAAGAAGAAAAAGAGGAAGAAGAAGAAAAAGAGGAAGAAGAAGAAAAAGAGGAAGAAAGAGAAGATGACAAAGAAGCAGTCGAAGGAGAAGGAAAAAGAAGAAGGAAAATAAAAAAAGAGGAAGAAGATTATGATGAATGAAAATATGATAACGGGGAGGGGAAAAAAGAGAAACAAATAGTAATGATATTTTATGAATAATGATATTAATCAATGATGATGATGATGATGATGTTTTTTTAATGGAAAATATCACGAAATATGGAAAAAATGAATAAAAGTTGAATGATGAAGAGAGGACAATGATCCGAGAAAAGAATTAAAGGCAAAAACGAAAATGATGAAAACGGTAGAAACTAAGAAGGAAAAAAAACTTGAAAGATCAACGATAATAATAACACCACCACTACTACTACTACTATTACTACTACTACTACTACTACTACTACTACTACTACTACTACTACTACTACTAACAACAACAACAACAACATGTGGTAAATATGAAAAAGGACAACAACAACCAAAGCCAAAATGGGAAAATAAAAAAATGTAAACGGTAAGAGAGAGAGAGAGAGACAGACAGACAGAGAGAGAGAGAGAGAGAGAGAGAGAGAGAGAGAGAGAGAGAGAGAGGGGGGGACATCAAACATATAATAAGCGAGTATAACAAGCTGGTTAAGGAAGAATACAAAAATAGACATGACTGGCAGTGATGGGTAATCCATCGGTAACTGTGCAAACGACTAAGACTCGACCATACAAGCCAATAGTTTATACACAGACCAGAATCCATTAAAATGAATGAAAATATATACATATATATAATTTTGACTTTGATATTTTAATGGATCTCCTAATCCTCACCAGAGAACAAGAACTGGCTGTTGAAAATACGGTAGAAAATATCGTCAGGTAATGGATTTCGCTAATCCAGTTGGCCACGTAATGAAACTGGAAGTGAAAAGCTACACAAACACCTATGTCTTGCAAGAGGAAGAGAAAAGAATGGTGGAACATGAAGGTGACAGTCATGTCAGTCGTAATTGGGAAGTTGGGAATGATCCTGAACAGCCCAGTCGTGCCACTAGTGATCAGAGCACTGGGCTCGATCGCAAAAAAAGTGATCATACCTAATCCAACCGTCAGACGTCATGACAGACATACGAGTTCTCCAGGATTCTGCACTCTTTGGAATAGCTCACATTTTATGAAAAGTTTTTTTTTTTCATCGACGCCTTTTGTTAAGGCAGTCAGAATCAACGTACAGACTGAAAAACCGGTTTGAATACTGTGCGAAAATATGATAATAATAATAATGATGATATTATGAAGAATAAGGAGAAGGAGAACAACGACCACAACAACAAGAAGCCACTTGTAAAAAAACCTAGAAAAAATGATGTATAGAAAAAACATAGAGAAAAAATTCTGGAAGGAAGAAGTAAAAGAAAAAATTGAAACAATGATGCAAGGTAATTGCAATTATAAGTGAAGTGCATTGTAAGTCCGATCAGCTGGGAAGTCTAGCGTCTTGAGGAGAATTTTCAACCAGCAAGTGGATTTGTTGTTTATTCAGATGGACAAAAACTGTCTTTAAATCGACAAATGATTCAGAAGAAAAAAAAAAAAGAAAAAAAAGAATAAAGAACTATTCATGTTGCTTTTTTTTCTATAGTTCTTCTGGGATTGTAAAGAAAGAATAGAGATAAGCCAGTAAATGGCAAGATTACTTGGTACACAAACACACACACACATATATACACAGCCATATAGGCTCATACCACGCAGACTCAGAGACACATACACTGACATACAGACACAACCACACGCACAAGTATATATATGTGTGCATATATATATATATATATATATATATATATATATATATATATATATATATATATATATATATATATAATGAGAATGAATTGGACAGACTGGCATAAATACGGATCTAATATCCCTATGCTAAAAATAGATAGATAGGAATTTAAAAATACATTTATCGAGAAATGGAGTGAAAAACAAGCTGGTCTTTACATATAAGCACATCAAAATAGCAAGCCATCGATTTCTTTCATTCTTTCTCGACGCAAATGCATATATATATATATATATATATATATATATATATATATATTATGAATTGCGTTGTATTATTTTGAACCTCTATTTGAAATGATGTCCCGTTATTAATCGTGAATATATCATTTGGCCCGGACAAGGTAAATAGAACAAACAATTAAAGAAAATGGGACTGCTGCAGGTACGGTAAGAGCAACGCTACGTCGTAGGTTCGATTCTTGCAGCAGATCAATTTTCCTTAACTGTTTTTTCCATTTAGGATTGTCTACGCCAAATGATACATTCACCGTGTAATGACGGAAGATAATCTCAAAAAGAGTTTCAAAATAATATGATGCAATTTATAATTTTTTTCGTCGGATTATATATCCATTTCTCAGTAATATATATACGTATCATATATATAATTTTATTGTTAATAGATAGATAGATACATAGATAGATAGATAAATAAATAAATAAAGAGAAAGGTTCCTTTAATATCTTGACAATTATTGGCCAAGTATAACTTTTTGTACGCACATGTCTCCCTTAAAAATATTCCGGATATTCATAGAATTTGCGTATAGAAAATTAATATTTCAATTCTTGGAAATCGAAAATTTATCGGCCAATGCGTGAGCAACTGCAGAAAATTGAAACGAAAAAAAAATTTAAGTAGGCCTAATAACAAGGGAGTTAATCACGTCATTATAAGTAATCGTCTTTTCCAATCATCTACGTCTATCGAAGGCATAAAATGAAATTTTAAGCCGACACACTTGATATAATCATTTTGCAAACACATTTCAATATATATATATATATATATATATATATATATATATATATATATATATATATATATATATATATATATATATATATATCCAATTATGGTGAGTTCATAGCAAAATTTGCTTACTAGCTGGCAATGCGTTGAGTGTTGGGTGAATTCCTCATTCCTCATTCCTCAAAATATTAGACCGGTAACAAGGGCGCTTGTCGTCGAGCAATCGACTCTCAGCCGGGGATTTTTATCAGATTGGGTTCTCCGCAGATGAGCTTAATGCTTATCAGCTTCAACAGTTGATATGCAGTGTACTCGACCGTCTCTGAAATCTTTTCGATTCTTCGAACGGGTAAATTTTTAAAGGCTTTGGTAGATACGTAAACAGATAGATACTTGAGCGTTGTATAGAACTGGATTGGAGGGAAGGAAGACTGTGTTGTGTCAATATTCCTATTTGAAGGAGCATCAGTAATCTGACAGAACCATCTCTATCTCTGTCTCTCTCTATGTCTGTCTGTCTGCCTGTCTATCTCTCTCTCTATATATATATCTGTATGTATGTACATTTTCACTCAAAATTCTCATCTGGCCTATTCTCGGTCTGCATCCACTCTATTTGTTTCTTTCAACGCGACAGTTAAGTTATTAGGGAACAGATACATGATCTGACAGAATGATTACAAATTGTGTTATGCTCTATAGAATCTCTCATTAAAAATGATCTCCCGTCGTTACGCGCTTAATGTATCATTTGTCCTAGACAAGGTAGGCAGAACAAACAATTAAATATATATATATACAAGGTGCAATCAAGAAGCAGGTCATCATCATCGTCATCATCATCGATCTTTTAACATCTGTTGTTAAACATAGACCTTCCTCAGAACCCGCCACACTTCTCTATCGTGGGCGTTGCAGAGCCGGTATTTTCTAAATTTGTCTGGTTCATCTCTCCATCTTGTATTCTGTCGGCCTCGGTTTCACATGTGATCTCTAGGGATCCATGTTGAGTCGTGATGTCCATCAGTTGTCTGTCATTCTTGCACCATAGCCTGCCCATTACAATTTGAATGTTTAAATAGATTCTATGGTGTTTCAGATTCCCGTTTTCTTCCTTATATACTGTTCTGTCTTGTGATCTCTCCATGTTAGGTTGAGCATGATTCTTTCACGTGCGTGTTGCATGGTTCTCAATTAGCAGATCTGTCTCTTGGTTAGGTTCCATGTTTCAGCTCCATAAGAGACTATTGGGAGGATGCATTGACTATACAACCTTCTTTTTAGGATTGATGGGATCTTCCAATTTTTGAAGGCTGAGCTTGCTCTGCCGAAGGCTTACCATCCTAGGGTGATTCTTCGCTTGATCTCTTCTTCTTTCATGGGTTACCTGCCGTAATCGTCGAGAGTCAGTATACCAAACGGTGTTACCTGCGTTACACGAGTTTTTGTGACCACGTTCATGCGCTCATTTGTGATTTCGGGATCGACTTCGAATTCGGAACCCTCTAAATCGGTAATGGAGACCCTTGGAACGTTGAAGGTAGACCTACAGATATGAATTTAGGTGTTTTGAGTGACGCTCTCACTTCAGAAGAAGTTAAACATCACCGAAGGATGTCGAGAGGTCGAGGCAAACCTCAACGAGCACTACACCTGAAATCGGATGGATTGTGCGTCAGAATTATTGGATCACCATCAGCGAAGTTGCTGATATCGTCAACGTGTCAGTTGGATCAGTTATGAGAGACAGCGTTCGGTACTAATCACTTCTGCAATATGGCGCGTTGGTAATTGGGTGTTCCAACAAGACAACGTGTCTTCTCACGGTACTTGTTTTTTTTTGTGCTGCACCGGAAAGATCGTTGCTCCGTATCCACCGTGCTCTCCGGATTTGTCTCCCTTTGGACCTCTTCCTCTTCCTAAAGATAAAGTTCAAGATTAAGGGTCGCAGTTTTGGCACTATGGGGGAGATCCGAATTGCTGATGGTGCTCTACACGCTTCAAGAGCAGGACTTTTCAGGGAACGTTTCAAATGTACCGGAAGCGCTTGGTGCTGCGTATTGCAAAACAAGGTCAGTACATTGTAGGAAATGGCAGCCACATTTTTGAAAAAGCACGAATAAAGCTATTCATAGAAGTCTCAGGACATCATGATTGCAACCCGTACATATATATATATATATATATATATATATATATATATATAGAGAGAGAGAGAGAGAGAGAGAGAGAGAGAGATCAGTGGCAATGTTGTAATCGATATCACGAATTTTTAAGACCATGATCTTTTTGCAAAGTATCATACCATTTACATAATTTTTCATGATCTTTATTTCATTACGAAAACTATATCAAAACAATTAGCAAAGAATAATGTTTTTAAATTAAAAACAAACCGTTGTGATTTTGGGGACAGCTTGAACCAATATTTCAACTTGCATATTGTGTGTCAGTAGGTTTGCAAGTATAGATGTGTTTGTATGTGTGAGTGTGGCGGTGGTTATGTAAATGTTTGTGTATGTGTGTTTGTGTATATGCATGTGTTCGTTTGCGTGTGGATATCCACGGCCATGTACTTAAAGCACGTGAAAGGGAGGAAACCCAAGTTCAACTGTTCACAAAACAAAATCCCTTACCACTGAGGCTGTACGCGGTATACTAATTCAAGACTGTAAAATAGATGTTTGAAAGCTTATCTTCAATAACACCGCTACAGTGGTGAGTTCGAGCGTCAACAGCCACTCCACTCTCAGTATGGTTGCTTTGTATTTAATATCCGCGGCGCTTGTCCAATGGCAAGGAATATAGACTAGCAGACCATTAATACAGTAACTAGTTCGATCCCCTAAAGGTACCTGATTTCTGTATAACAGTATCGCACTAAGCCTTGGAGCACTTACTCAGGACTCAAATTAAAAGCTTAATCATACGGAACATAATCTCCGAAGTTCAATCTTCTCCCGGTAGCCTTGTGCCAAGCTTAGGGCAGCTTGAGTATTTGAACCAACAACTCTTGAGTGATGATTAACAAACTTGTATTGATATTCGTTAATCGTAGCTTAGTGGGGCAAAAGGCCACAAACGTGGAGAACCTGGAGATCGAATTCAGTAGTTATGATCTGCGATACTAACTCGTTAACTATAGCCATACAGCAAGGAATAAACATTAGGAACTTTCAACGAAAATAGTCAACATAAGTTTCTTCAGTTTTCAAACTTGTCAGGTCGGTGGTTGGTTACGTATGTATGTATTATGAGTAGATGCCGTACAGATGGAGCTAAAGGACTGAGAAATCTAACAATTACTCCTTATTTTGTCTATTTTTGAGAATCGGCCCTGGTTAACTTTTTACTTGGGGTTCGATTTGCGATGTAAGTTTATTCTAAATTAATTGGTCTTTAGACTATGTCCAGCAGCATTCACGCTTGTTTCAAGGAAAATTCGGATAATTTAGTGATCAATGCACAACAAAAGGCGAAAAAGGTCATTTATTGATCAAGCCTAACATGACATTTTGCCAAAAGATTTTGGTCACAAGACGGTCCCTATCGAGTGACTTACCAGATCTTTCTACTCCTTGAAGATTCAAAGCCAGAAAATATGAAACAAGTCTGGCGAAAGGCCATATTTTGAGCACGCTGGATACGATAAAGGTAATAAAGATTTCAATTCGGTTGCATGTGAAGCGATTAGCTATGCGTTTTTGCATGTCAAAGAATGAATTGATGGGTTTCATGTGATGTACGTCAGGAAAAATTGCCTTCTCGGTTTTCACAGGATTGTGTGAACGGGGGCAGGTTATGTAATTGCGGTTATCTTTACAAAATTCGTGTTCTGGAAAGCAGAGAATGTTATTGATAATTACATGAAAAAGCAGATCATCAAATAATTAAGAAAAGAAGGCATGCTTCTATTTTATTCCGGTATTTTCAATATAAAATATTGAAATGGAATATTTTTCTAATTTAAACGAAATGCAACGATTAGAACTAAACATAATGCAATTCAGTCCGATGCACGCAAGCAATTATATCTATCTTTCTATTTATCTACCTATCTATCTATCTATCTCTACATATCTATATAAATATCTGTATACAAACACACACACACATATATATATATATGTCTGTGTATATATGCATATAAATCATGCGCGTGTATGATAGATATATAGACAAAAATATGTCAATCTATATACTCATTCGTATACACAAATATTTGATACAAAAATGCAGACATCCCACTCATATATTTGTATGCATGAATGCAAAAGTATGTTCAAATATGCATATACACGTATGTATTCATATATATTTAAAGATAAATTTATTCTTGTATATTAACGAGCATACATATATATTTCTGTCAGTGTATTCAAGCAGCTATACACGTATACATACACTCACACACTCATTTGCATGCATATATGTATATGTGTATATAAATGTAGTTCGTATGCGTGTGTGTAATACATATCGAGAAATACAAATATGTGTCAATATATATATATATATATATATATATATATATATATATATATATATATATATATATATATATATATATATATCTGACCATTCAGATATATGCTTAAATGTATGTATATATACATAAAGATATATTCATTCATTAGTTTTTATGCTGAGGCATTGATATACATTTAAGTATATATCTGAATAGTCAGGTATATATATATATATATATATACATATACATATATATATATATATATATATATATATATATATATTGACACATATTTATATTTCTCTCTCTATATATATTTATATACACATATACGTATATACATGCATATGAGTGTGTGAGTGTATGTATACAGCTGCTTGAATACACTTACAGAAATATATATAGTGGATGTTGTCTGTGCATTGATATACATTTAAGCATATATCTGAATGGTCAGGTGTGTCGAAGAAAATAGGGCTAGATAATACATGTTTTAAAACACTTACACAGACATGCACTACACGTTCACTTGTTTATAATCGCGTGTTTGTAAATTTATTGCTTAAATTCTGTCCTACGGACCGTCCAGTTCTGTAGGGGTAAAATGCCAGCCTCTGGGTATGAAGCAAAGATTTCGATCCTTCTTGTGGTACTGGATTGGATATTTGATAGTCTGTAGCCACACTGAAGAGTTGTAATACAATGAAACAGCTGTCTTTGGATGACTCAAATATATATGTATATATATATATATATATATATATATATATATATATATATATATATATATATGTGTGTGTGTGTGTGTGTGTGTGTGTGTGTGTGTGTGTGTGTGTCTATGAATATTTGCTCGTAAATATACAAACGTTTACACATTCGTGCATTCAAATGGTCTCATCTGGACCGAAAGAATTTATATGTATTAATGTGTGTGTGCATGAGAGAGAGAGAGAGAGAGAGAGAGAGAGAGAGAGAGAGAGAGTACATATATGATATTAATAAATTTGATGCTGTAATGCACAATTTTACACACAGCCACACACACACACACACACACACACACACACACACACACACACATATATATATATATATATATATATATATATATATATATATATATATATATATATATATATATAAATAGTAGAACGTGGTTTCGCTACACAAACTAGCTCACGTTTCTGCCCTCTTCAGGCTTCATCAGGCGAATGATGAGGCCAAAAGAGGGCAGAAACATGAACTGGTTTGTGAAGCGAATCCACATTCTACTATTTATTCTCAGCTCTACTTTAAAACAACTTAATTTCAATCGTGAAATGTCGTATGTATCGAGCACTCTATGAAATAAATCCATTACAATTCAGAAGTGGCTTTATATTATTGATATATTATCATATTATGTTATACTGTTAGCCTGATCTGTACCACATATACAAGAAATGATGGTATCTCAAACTCATTTTAATTGTTAGCTTAAATTTACAAGTCAATGAATCCTTTTAACGTCGATAAGTAAACATATATAATTGAGATTTGTCAATAATATGATCCGATCTCGTGACATAAGACTTTCTGCTCAGAATTGAGTCCAAGTTTCGCCGTATCAATAATGTCTATTAGGCCAGGAAGACTTATGTCCCTCTTGCCTCAAGGGAAGTCGGATGGAACGGAACTGCTGCTTTGCCATGTGATCTTCAGGAACATTAGATGACTGCAGAGGCTCGAATCCAACTGATAAACCCCACTTCTGTCACGGTCTCTCCGGTGCCATGTTTCCCTACCGTTAGTATCAGTAAAGCAATTATTCAAATATTTCTTTTGATTAGGTGAAGTATTGAAGACCATTATCAAAATTATGATATAGGTGGATAATGTTCAGAACTCAACAATGGAGTCTGGTTTGAAACTACTTCTCCTTACTGAGTCCCGGCAATGGGATTTCAAGCTCTAAAATAGATAAAAAGCAATAATAACTAAAGACAGGTCTGGTTTGTCACTCATTAGAAACCGTCATGTGACCAACGTCTTTAGGGAACGTGCTCTGTACGGGGTGATCAATTTTTTAAAAAATTGGGCCGATCAATGAATAAGTTACTTCTCTCGCATTTTGCTGTGCGGAGAACACTAAAAAAAGTCTAGATTTTAGAACCCCCCCACCCCAAAAAAACAACGTAGAAGCAAAAGCATGCGTGTACACTACCGGACATAAAATGAGGGACCAATTCAGCGAAAATGAGCGTGGCAAACTGACCCCCAGTAGTTTTTTCAAAAAACAAATGCTTGATTTCTTAGTACCCTTGCTCCATTCGTACGACCAGTGCACGACATTCATACATACATACATAGCCGGCCAAACCAACTTAAAAACTGAAAAAACCCATGATGACAATTAAGGTGACAGCTTTGGCTGACGATTTCTAATACTTGTCATACCATGAGTATAATAACACAAGAAGTACTCTTTGGATTTAATGTCTTCCAGAAATGAGTTGTATGCTTCTAAAATCAGAGATCTTCTGGAATGAATGGCGTTTCTTAAAAGGTAAAAATTGCCTGTAGAAATCACAACAAACCCTGAGAAAGAGAAAGAAAACAAGGAAGGAATTATAAAAGAGAACAAGAAAGTTCAAGAAATAAACAGAACCAGCTGAAGTGATTATTTACTCTTCCGTGGAGCCCCTCCCCGAAACACATGTGCTTAACTCTTTCATGCCATCACTGACACGGTAACTGCCACTATCCTAAAAATTTCTGAGACTGAAGTGGCTGTGAAGTGTTGGGAAGTGGAATGAAGGGGCCGGGGCTGGGGCTGGGGCGGGGGGCCCTGTGCTGACAGCCAGGCGGCCTTGATTTCAACAAATGGACTTTCTACTCTTATCCAAAACATACACTAATATTTGTTTGTAATAGCGACGTTAACGAAAAAAAAAAAAAAAAACAACAACAAAAAAAAAGAGTTTCCGAATCCCAAAGACTAAAGACACACAACTTTCTTAAGTATGTGTATAAGATATTGTTTAAACGCTGGGGTTGTATATATATCCCAAAGAATATAAGTATACGCGTCGGTATGAACACACTCACACAAGTGTATATTGCTCGACTTTTAACAATTTAAGACAAAAATTCGGTTTTGAGAAAATATACCAAATTTCAAACTTTGCAAGCACGTATAAATTCCATCTTTATGTTGTTGATGCTGTTACCTGAACGTTTCGGATGATCCATTCTATAGCCTGCTCCAGGTGTATAATCTGTTAGGGAGGCGAAGTGGGTAATTTTTGCAACCACGGATGAAAAATCATGTCTGTCGTTAATGTCAACTCGAGTAGCCTACTTTCGCGACCCCTCAGTGGGAAAAAACGGCTTGATTTTTCCATTTTTCGTTTCCAGCTACTTTCAGGTATCTGTATGGCAAAGAAAAAAATGTTAAAAACGCTCAAATGTACTGAGCGCTGAGATATATTATTCAAGAAACGCTGAAAACATTGGTTCTCTGATTATGCAAGGAATATCAAGTAAGCTCGAAAAAATACGATGGCTCTTAAAATCTTTATAAAATCAAAAAATGTATTTTTAAAAATCGAAAATTGAAATATCGTACAGCCATTGTATGGTTTTTCGAGTGTTGTGATTGATTAGTGTACTCGAAAAAAATCATATAAATGCTCCACTGAATTATGAAAACTATGAAGCATAATTATCATTATCTTTGAATGACATATTTTTCTATCAAAAATTTAAACATAGATTAATATTAGAGCCTTCAAATGATTTTTCGAGTGTACTTAACATTGATTGACTTAAGAATGAAAATAGATAGCACAATGAAAAAAAAACACTCTTTGTTTTATTTAACTTTTTACCTTTACTTCTAATCAACAAAATAATTGACTGGATTGATGTAATGTCAATGATATTATAAGACTCAGAAAGAGCCTTATTGAAATGTGATTTTGAAATCGAACTTCCGAACATCTCAGGAGCCATCGTATGATTTTCCGAGAGAAGTGAGAAGGGAGAAATAACAAATAATCTAGCCACTTTCAGGCTATAAAGTTGGCTGAAAAAAAAAAAATAAAAAAAATAATAATAATAACAACAACAACAACAACAACAATAATAACAACAACAATAATACCCAATAACTTTCAATCACTTTTCAGCCATCTTTAAGGAACCAAGGGAGGTCACTCTTGCTGATATACAGGGAAGCCAAATTTATCTCCATGCGTGCAAAAATAAGCGAAGAGGTGTTTTTTTTTTACATCTCAAAATATTGTAACGTTGTGGTAACAACATCAACTGAAAAAAGTTGTCCGAATGAAACATGGAATCTACATGACTCTTCTTAAAGTTGCAGAGAATATATTTTCCAAATTCGGTAAGAGACGTCAAACGGCGTTGAGGAATCAGCTATACCCTACATAATTACATCGATATCAATTGATTTTATTCTATTTTTTCTATTCCCATGATCTTTATCAAATCAAATCAAATAAACTATTTTTTCTTATTGATTTTTGAATAGTTATTCTTCCGTTGTATACAAAAATCCCTCCCACCAAAAAAAAAAAAAAAAAAAAGAGATGGACAAAAATTGTCGAAAATAATTAATATTTCATCTATTAATTTCGGTGAACATGAGACTATTACTAAGTGTAAACAAACAATAAGGCGTGGAATAAAAATCAGATAATGATGTCGGCTAATGAATCTCACTTGCTAAATCGGTAATGCGCCGTACACGTCCAACAGGCTTCCGAAGATTTCAGGAAATAAGTTCGGATCGAGTCAGAGACCTCTCCTTTATTTCCGAACCATGCCGCCGTCTTGATGGTCGTGGATTGTAGAATCGACCGGGACGAGGTGACAAGAAAGCAACGGACATGGTGAAAAAAGAATAGGCAAAGTTTCAATCGACAAATTTTCATGTGAAAAATTCGAACAATTGAAAAGTATTTGTTCTTGAAAATATTTTTTGATGTATCAAACCCTGTTTTGGGCTTTCAAAATTTGTCTACAATTTATATAAGAGTAATTTATTACCTGTTAGACATTCTTTATACACTCACTCAACCAACGTTTATATCCACTCGGACAGTGGTTCTCTATCTTTGTAAGGCCATTCCAGACTTTTGTCAATAGGATTACTATTTACCCTCGCTTCCATGTAAGTAAGATCAAACAAAGAATCGTTTCAAATGATAATTTTATTTTGTGTATAATTAGACAGTTTTACAATGAGAATCGGCTTAATTTTATGACTGTACAACTACTGTTCTATGTTTGTGACTTGAAGGAAGCAAGCCGAAATAATTTGGAATACATCGTTTGAAATTCCAATTCACTGAAAAAAAAAATTGTACTGTCATAACAGATGCACACACCGAGTTGATCCCTACTCTAGTCTCTTCTTTCTTTTTTCCTTTTTTTTCTTTTCTTTTTTTGCTACTACTACTTCGATTCGGGGGTCTATTAGCGGAAGGCCACATTCTAATTATTCGTGGATGTACAGTTACACTGTAATTTGCAACACACATCCAACTACACTACCCAAAAATATTCTCCACGAGTGGAATTTTGGAGCCTGAAACCCAATCAATCCCTGGACCAGGCAGTGAAATCCATACACTTTGGTTCAGTGGAACGAGCAGAGCTTTTTAAAAAATGCCCGATTAGTTCAAGTTAATGTGATCTTCTTCCGGAAAGGCGAAACGACGTCCCTAACCCATTGCAACACACCATTCTGTTCTCAGTTGACTATGGTTTGTTCTTTTGTGTAGAAGTAATTATCTTTCCCATAATGCTTCTTCCTTTCACGAAATCATCATCATCATCATCATCATCATCATCATCATCATCATCATCATCATCATCATTATCGTGTGTATGTATGCGTGTGTGTGAGTGAGTGTGTGTGTGTGTGTATGTGTGTGTGTTTAGGCTGCAATATTTTATTGATACATGTTTGATTACTAATAATAGACATGGAATGATTTCTGAAAAAGATTATAGTCAACTTTCTTTGTCTCCGATATATATATATATATATATATATATATATATATATACATATATATATATACATATATATATATACATATATATATATATATATATATATATATATATATATATATCGATATATATATATATATATACATATATACACATATATATACATATATATATATATATATATATATACATATATATATGTACATATATATATATCGATATATATATATATATCGATATATATCGATATATATATATATATATATATATATATATATATATATATATATATATATATATATATATATATAAATACGTATGCTTGAACGGTTGCTTTCATCATTGCATGGATACAAATACACACGTGAATATAAGTGCAGATTTGGCCAAATCACGTTGGATACACCAGTTCTTATGTGACCACCAAGGATTGTTCTGGGGCCATCTGAGTCTCAACGCTCTGCTGCCGATTACTAGAGCATGTAGTAGGGACTGGACTGAATATCCGGCTCTCTCTCACGCACTCATTGCTCCAAACAGGATTGATGGCAGTGAGTTCTCATAAGAGCCGTCAAACTCATTTTGAGTGGCAGCTATCATCGCAAGCAGTGATGGGTACAGCTAACGGAAACATTGGACTGATAAACCGCTAGAGAACTAGCGGGAGCAAGGATAACCGCTAACCGCTAACCTTTGTTATATCAAATTGACTTAAAACAGACCTAGAAGTTTTGATATCTTATAGCTTCGAGATAGAGCTTTCAGAGAAGATATAGCTTAAGCAGAGAGCTTTCAGGTGAGATAATGATCAAGATGTACGTAAACAATTAAATGAACAAATAAAACATTAGTCTACATGCAATGTACAGATTATTTGAAGTTCTATGCCTAAGCTACGATATGTTAACTAATCAGCTCTCCAGGTCTATTTTAAGTGTGGTTAGAGAGAAAACAATACAAACCGAAGTTGATTTCATAAGATAAAAGTTAGCGGTTAACGGTTATCCTTGTTTGTACCAAATTTCAAGTCTTTTATCAGTTCAAAGTTTTCGTGCCCACCATAATTATGTATAAATTGATGTTTAGAGCACTGATCAGAAACCTCGTATTCCGGACTGTCGCCATGGCAGTAGTTATAATTGGTGGTTCGTCTTCGGAGCCTGTGTGACTAACTACGCGAAGGTAAGTAAATCTAGAGGTGCCTGGCATAGAGCTACGATGAGCAATGAAGCTTTGCTATGGTGGAGCATTCTGAGTTCACCGGGCGCTCATTTAGTGTGGCCATTACCAGACACAACCAAGCTTTGTAAATATTGATATTTGTATGCATAACAAGGAGGGCAAGTCTGGCTGCTTAAGAGTCAAACTCTGTTCCTATTTTAATTCCAACTGAAGATAATTACTGAAACTTTTGTATTCTGTACATAATAAATGAGTGCGGGGCGATAAAAGGACTTGTCAGTTCAACTCAGTTGGTGAGAGAGCTGCCTACCAATCACTTGGTTGGGATTTCTAATAACGGTAGGGAAATGTTAGTCTTATTAATCGGTCCGGTTTAAAGTGACGTGATTGTCATAGAGTCTCGAGTTCACTCCTCTTAATATGGTTAAAATTGTAATTACTATTTTTCTTACAGGGGAGGGGAAAATTAAGTAAACTGGAATTTAAAAAAGAGTAATTTATTCCATAAACTGCATGTTATCTATTGCAAGATGATAAACTGCAAGTTATTCATAACAAGTTATCAATTTCAAGATAAAAGCCCTGACTTACAGATAGTATGATCCGCTATCACACACACACACTCACACAGAAACACAAAATCGGAAATTTTATTGTGCTAGCCCAAGAGCTTCACTGACTGAAATTTCCATCATTCGGATCTAACTGGCTTATTTGACATCCCTTTTCTTATTTCATACTGATTGATATTCCCCTCTTCTATATCTTTTCACCTTTTTTTTCTGACTTGTTTGGATTGATACGATCTGGGCTCGAAAAGATAAAAAAAAGAACTGATCACACGTGTACTTATCTCCCCTGCAACGCCATTTTATTTTTGTTCCTATCAGTTTCCCCATCCTTTCTCCATCGTTCCTATCCGCTCCGAGCACAGAAAGAAAGAAGAAAACACTGTTGCATAAATATTTACCGATCGAGGAAGCCCCTATCTAGACAAGACTTGTACTTCAAAAGGAAGTGGCGCTCCCTTTCCCTACCCATTTAGGACACCTTGTGAACAGGGCCAAGGATAAACAAGCAAGTTTCTAATATTCGACGACTTGTTCCTTTCGAGGAGGGTAAGTAGCTCTCGGTCAGGGTCATGGAAGAGACTACACCCTGCCTGGTCAATTGTAAGTGAAAGCAGACGGCAAGGGGTATCATTTTTCTTCATTCGTTGCTCCCCGCTCTTGTTTGAGGTTATTTTTCTACCACTTGTATTGTTTTCCTTTCTGTCTCAATATCTCTTCAGTGAGGGGACTAGACAAATGAATAACCACCGATAATCTGGCAATGCCTCTTTTCGTTCGGACAGTATAAGGAAAAGAATTACACGAGGTAACGCGATGTGGTTGATACTCAACCAACAATCCACTATTTTGTTTGACTAAAGTTCATAGAGAATTAACGGGTCCATGGGCGTCAGCTGGTGGGAGCCTGGGGACGGTAAACGAGTCCGGGATCAGGCTTTTTCAACCAAGGCGTGGGGTTTGAAATTTGGAACCTTATAATCAATAAATGATAATGATTTTGTACAATTGTTTTATTTAAACCCAACTTATTACAAACCGATAATTCTTCACTGGGAGCATAGTTGCCATTAGGATATATTTTGGTAGGGAATATATATTTTTGTCTGGAAAAGTGGCTGTTGATGCCCATTTTTAAAACCATGAAATGAAATATTTTCGTTTTTTCATAAATTTTACGATTTGTGGTCTTAGACTGTTTTAAAGACTGCCTTGCGATCGACACATTTTTCCAGCGAATCATTTTGTTCATATCTACTTATCTATCTATCTATCTATCTATCTATCTATCTATCTATCTATCTATCTATCTGTTTAACAATCTATCTATCTATCTAGTTAACAATCAGTCTATCTATCTATCTATCTATCTATCTCACTCATTCTGTTCATATCTGTTGTGTTGATATATCCTATTTCATCATATCTATCAGTCTATCTATCAATTTAGCACGATTCTTACAAAGCTTGGCTTAGTGTTGCCCAATTTCCAGACAAGCATAGGTTACGCTAATCTTCCAAGTAGAAGAAGTGCTGTCTGCCAAGAAAACTTGCATTCCAGCTCGCATTTATCACATTCACTTGATTTCAAGAGTTATAATCTTTTCTGTATCTTACTTTAAAAAAAATGATCATTTGCCGACTAGAACAGAAACATTAATGAAAAAAAAAAGCTTGTATTTGCTTACTTATATGAACAGTCCTTCATTATAATGTTCTTGTTGCATTTTTACACGAACAGCATCGGATGATTTTCGCTGGAAGTCAAGTGACAGTAAGTCTCCTCAATATATTAGTATCATGCCCAGAATTCTAGATGATTCTAGTCATGATTTTGTCTGAACGGTTCCATTTCTTCTAATCTTTTTGAAATGCTCCTAGGGACTGTTCACTAATAATTGTTGCCTTTCACTTGAAATAAAATGACACTGGTCTCTTCCTTCCTCCAACATTTCCAGCTAATTTTAGTAATCATTATTGTTTTAATTTGTTATGACTACTTTTTAGTTTCATTTGATTCCCCTGCTGATTCATGACTCTTCACTTGGGAATGTTCCATACAATAATCATTAGCACAACCGTCACTCTCCTCAATTATTCCCAACAAGGCCAACAGATGTATCCAACTCTTTATTTCCTTTCAAGTTTACTATGTGATCTACCGTAATATTGGAACCTATTATCTCATTTATTGTCTCCAGTCTGTTTATCATAACAGGACCTAGTCTCATGGACTGGATTGAATGATTAGTTTGAATTTCAAACGGCCTGAACACTTCTTTCGCTTTTAATTCTCCAAAGTCAGATCCAGATTTATAATTAACCGTCAACCAAAACTGTCTACGTACGTTTCTGCCTGCTTTCTTTAAATTGGTCCGGATGTCAATATATGTATGCGTGAAACACACGTAGAGGCCGCACCAATATAGCTAGAGGGCTGAAAATTGACTATTTACTTATTGAGTTAACGAAAAACTGTTTTTTTCTCTTTAAATCCTCCCTTAAATAGAATATTTAGCGGGAAGTTCAATTTGTAATGTAATTTTATGCTAAATAGATCTTTTAGTTTGTGTCTGCTTGATTTTTGTCGTTTTCTTTTTTCAAAATTCAGACTTTTTTTGATAGATCGTTGCCCATCAAAAGGCGAAATTGGTAATGTATTCATTGATCTCTTCTTCCAAGTTTGTAATTGCTCAGCCCCAACACAGCAAGCTACCGAAAGAAGTTGGTCACATCGCAGTTTATTTTCTGCTTCTTCCATCTTTATTTTTCTCCTAACTCCGACCGTTTCGATCTATTTTTCTTCCTACTTTTTTTTGAATTAGCCTATTTCCTTACCAGAACATTCTAAATGGCCATTTTTAAGCTGCGGCATTCGTGTCGAAATTTCCATTCCCATCAATGCCACCACCACTTTCAACCGACCTTACTCCCTCATCCGCCTCCAGCCACTCTAAAACTGTCACATAATTTGTTCCAGGAACTGTTGAAGTTCGACGTCGTGTTTCCTTTCAATTGTTTTTTTGTTTGTTTTTTTTTCCTTGTTCCATTCCCCCTTCGCTCTTCTTCCAAGGAACTTTTCATTCCAACCAACTCGTAAGAACGTGAAACCTCATCTCTTTCACCGTTTTCTATTCACCCTAAACCCTAGCATCAAAATAACTTCAAGAATCTCGGAGAGGAGACAAGCGTGAATCGTTTCAAATTGACATAAGCTTCCGTTACTCATCGTTCCAAACCGCCGTGGATCCGTCTACATCTCAGTCATCCATTTAAAAAAAGATTTCAACGGAATGATCACGTCAATCGGAAATTGAGGCTGCTTTTTGGTTCACTATCTACTGTATATATTCGTGTAAAAGTCGATACTTTTTCTAAACTTTTAAAACGCAACCAGTCGACGATTACAATTACTGCTTTGTACTGTTTTATACACACACACACACACACACACACACACTCACACACACACACACACACATATATATATATATATATATATATATATATATATATACTAAGAGCAACGCTACGTTGAAGAGGCTACCCTATCGGTTGCAGGTTCGAATTCTGGAGCAGTCCCATTTTTTTGAATTGTTTATTCTATTTACGTAGTCTCGGCCAATTGAAACAGTCACCGTGTAATAACGGGAGATCATTTCGAATAGAGTTTCGATATAATGTAACGGAATTTATTATCATCCAGTTGGATCATGTATCCGTTTCTCAATAACACACGCACACACACACACGCACACACACACATATATATATGTATACATGTATATATATATACACACACACACACACACATATATGTATATATATATTCTAGAAAGCTTCACAGCTTTAATCACTAAACTTTAAAGAAAGTACGTCACATATTTCCCTAAATCAGTAATATATATATATATATATATATATATATATATATATATATATATATATATATATGTATATATATATACACCTCAGATTCACAGAAATGCCCCTGGAAAAGGCATGTATCAATCTACCCATCCTACCAACATGTCATAAACCAGTGTGGCAGGAAAAGGCCAATCACCCTACAATGTCTTACTTGGGTAAGGCTTTGGTCCAACTACGAACCTTAAAAAGCTTATAGAAATATTACTCAAGTATAGGATGGTACCATTACTAGTGCGATTATAATAATATATATATTTTTTCAAGTATATCTTCTTTCAGCTTAAAAATAGCCAGTTTACAGAATTTTAAGAATAATCCGAATAAGTTGAGAATTATGGAAAGAGCATGAGCTTAAAAGTACAAGCACTGACGAGATTTTAAAAGGAGTGAATTATGTTGAATTGTAGCTGTTCGCATTCAAGTACATTGGATGTCTCTATATATTTTGCAATAGCTTTGGTGCTGATCTATGAATATTGTGTACAGTTGGAGATGCTCCAAAAGGTGTGATAAAGTAATAAGTAAATAAAAGTGATGCTTCTGTGTCTTCAAGTGATTATGGATAATTCCTAAAAAAAATTGGTTGACTTTTTCACGCGAATACGAAACTTTTTTTTCCAAAATGAGTAAGTTCAACTTTTATGTAAGATCGACTTTTACAGAAGAATATGCGATAATTGCTTTTCTGGCTATCGCGTTTTTCATCAAATGTCAAATAAGAATTGCGAGAAGGAATTCTTTGGAATTTTTTCCATGAAAAAAAAAAAAAAAATGGCAGAAGTGAGAAAAAAAAAATCGGTTCTGCTCCTCTTAATTCTTACTTTAGGGTCCTCTTGTCCCATGAAACGCATACTTTCCAGTTATTAAGAGAAGGTGGACTAGATTTCTGTTTGGAAAAAAAAACAAAAATAAGTAGATAAATAAAAAAATAAAAAAATAAAAAAATAACGAAACGAATCAGGAAGACCAGGTCATCGTCTGTGTGGAACGATCAAGTGCTGACAGTCAATTTCAAAAGAATGGAGAATTGCGATAAAATGAAATAAACAGGGATATAAATGGAAGAACGGGAAAGAGAATCGAAGGTCGAGTTGGAGACAGGAAGAGAAGGGAAAGAGATTTTAATAGAAAAAAAAAAAAAAGAACTAAGATAAAACAAGAACCATAGTTTCAACGCTGTGTTCACTACACGTGGTGGTGGCGGTAGCAAGTAGAAGAGGAGGAAGATTAGGATTGTTCACCTGAAGGTTTGGATCAATTCTCATATACGTCTGAGAAAATTGATATTCAACATTGGTAAGTAGAAACAGGACGAGGAAAGGATAAACGAGAAAGGCTTATCCAAAGGTCAGGACAGAGTTTCATATATATCCAACATGATAAGGCTGATAAAATTGATTTTAACGTATTAGTTACTGATCGACCAAAAAGGGTCTTATAGAGATGCATTGGACGTATCTTGAAAAAAAAAAACAATAGAAAGAAACCATAGAAGAGGAGAACGATGATGAAAAAATTTAAAAAAATAAAAAGATATTAATGATATAAGGAAGATAAGTGAGCAAATTGGAACATCAAGGAAAAGAAAGAAGAAAGAAAGATAAAACGAAGGAAATCAATGAAAGTAGAATGAAATAAAAGAGAGAAAAAAAGAGGAAGAAAGGAAGGAAATATCAAGAGAAGAAATAGCGAAAACCCAAGGTGAAAGAAAGAAAATATACAAAAAAAAAAAAAAAGGAAGGAAAAACGAACTGAAGAACAGATAAAGAAGATGAAAGAAATTTGAAGAAGAAAAAAAGACGAGAATGAAATAAAAAGAAGAAAACTGGAAAGGACCAAATCAAAAGAAGGGCTCCTTCAGCGGTGAATAAATGAATTAACTATACAGATCGGAATAAAGAATAAGTTCCAAGTGAGAATCCTTGTATGCATTAGGGGCGCTCGCTCAACATACGACCGTCCTTACCATTGGTTTACTGAAACCCAGTGTCAAGCGCCAGTCCGGATAGAACCCTTATTCCCTATCCTGATCTCTTTCGCATCACATTTGTTATTAAATGCAAATTAGTTTAATCACTCACAACTGAAAGGTACCCAGTCAGAGTTTAGTTGCGATAAAAAGCAACATCAATTAAGATGAAAGTAAATAGTAGCAAAAAATGAATTATAATGACGAACACATTTATCAGATTGATATGTACCAATTTTTTCTTCACTTTTTGGATTGATAGGGGTTTTTTTGTCTCTTCTTCCTCTATTCTTCCTTCTGTCTGTCTCATTCTACTTTCCAAATTTCGCCATTTTCTCTCAGACAGAAAATCAAAAACCCCTCCTTACTCTCCCTCTCTCCAGCACTTCTTCTGAAAAGATTTTTCCTTATTTCCTTTTGCCCTTTTCACCCTTTCTTGCTTATCCCATTCCTATCTATATCTATTACTTCAAGGAAAAAAAAAGAAGTTAATGGTGTCCTCCCACTCCCAGCTCCTTGTGCGACATCAAGGATCACTGAGAAGCCACCATCTTAAAAATGGAACCAAATATTCAGCAAAATCTTTCCGTGAGAAAACGTCGTAGGTTTTCTTTACCAGAGCGAATAAGTCGGAAAAAAAATACATCCCCAAATATTTTGCTGTCACTTTCTCACACATACTCTCCTTATCTCTCCTTCCCCACGTCTCCGCTTCGATAATTTGATTTTAGCGGTGATAGCAGACACAAGGTTAATGACCGGCCGATAACAGAGGTCAGAATTTATTCCTTTGGTGGAAGTATCTATGACAGAAATTGTCCATGGTGGTTTGAAAACTTTTACAAGGAACTGACCTCATAGAGCTGAGTGAACAGGCGCAACAAATCTATGCCAATGAAGCAAGTCTTTGAATTGAAGTAATTGTGATTTTTTCCCTGATGTTTGCGGTCGGTATTCTGGTGGACGTCCATAAAGTCATAAAGGCTGAAAGTCGCGGAACTAATGTCACAAAATTAGATTTAAGTATTACTTATTTTATTGAAAAAAAACATAGGCTTTTTATTCAACTTTATCCAACAAGTGTATCGTTTTTATTATGATAAGTAATATTTTAAGTTAATTCGTAATGATTGAGTAAAGTAGTATTTTTCTTTTTATATTTGAATGAATAGAGTTTTTTTCATTTCGTCTTGCTCTGCTTTGAAAGGGAGCAAGTATCTCGCCTTTCTTTCAAAGCTAAACAAAACAATATTGATAAATCGCGAAACAACCTTCAGTTAACTAAATTTACCAATAGAAACACTACATTACTTGATTAATACCAAATGAAGTAAAATGATACTTATTTTATCAATAAAAAAATGACTTTTTCGGTCTATGACTAGTCCTACCACTTCATACCCGGTTATGTTTTGTTCTTAATACAGCGTACCACGTATATAATGACTTTAGTTCCGAGTCATTCAATTCTGTGACTTTATGGCAGGAGGTCGGTATTCTAACCAAGATGAAGAGCTAGAATTATCATCATCATTATCAGTCTTCTATCGTCTGTCATTAGATATAGACCTTCCACAGGAACCACCTAAATTCTCTATCAAGGGCGTCGCAGAGCCAAAGATTTCTGAATTTCCCCTTTTCATTTTTCCATCTAGAATTCTGTCGCCCTCGATTGCACATGTGATCTCTGGGGATCCATGTTGTGAATCGTGATGTCCATCGGTTGTCTACCATTTTCGCAACATGGCCTGCCCATTGTCATTTAAGTTTTCTAATAGATTCAATGATGTCTCTGACTCCTGTTTCCTTCCTTATATACTGTGCTGTCTTGTGATCTCTCCTTGTGAGTTTGAGCATGATTCTCTCATGCGTGCGTTGCATGCTTCTCCGTTTGTAGGTTTGTCTCTTGGTTAGATTCCATGTTTCAGCTCCATAAGTAACTACAGGGGGAATGCATTAGTTTTATACTCATCTTTTTAGAATTATTGGAATCACCTGTTTTTGGAAGTTGAGTTTGTTCTGCCACAGACTTGCCATCCTAGAGTGATTATTCACTTGATTTCCTTTCCTTTTGAAGATCTCTCTGGAGATTCGTTGTCCAAGGTAGATATAGTGGTCTACTTTCCCCAGTTTTGCATCTTCGATTTTGACAGTTATATCCTTATTCTCGATGTGATTGTTGCACATGAATTTCGTTTTACTGAAGTTCATGTGTAGGCCATCTTTTTTTTTCTGCTTTTTTCGTTTAGTTCATCGAAAAGGATGATGCCGTCTGCAAATCTGAGATTGCTCAGATATTCGCCATCTTTCTTTATTAGAGCTAGAATACTGAATGTTGAATTTCAAAAAAGGCAAGCCTTCACTACATTTGGCCTAGTGTCAGACATAGCTCGGATTAAAGATATCTCTACGGTTTTACTGATTTTTTTAAACAATCGTTGACTAAATCGAAATGCTACGGAGATGTGGGGCGATTGGCAGTTCATCAACAAATCACATCAATGCAAAGTTTCATCAAACAACAAAACATTTTCAAAGATGTTCTGAACTGTTCGAAATGTCCTATATAACAGCGTTGATCGTTTGCAAGAAAAGCGGAAACACATTTAAACACTTTGTATTGATGCAGATATACACTGATTTTAGTCCACTGCACTATTATTTAGTATAACCGAACACTTTATGAGAGCCTTTGATCAGATATGAAGTCCGGGTTTCCAAGATCACAGCACTTAATTGCCCTAATGTGTACTTTACCTGGTGGCCGTGTGTTCAATTCTTGGGCCAGGCGATGAAATCAATCATTCAATGGAACGAGCAGAAAAGGAATTACTAGGAACGAAAATCAACTATCACAACTACAGCGAACAGCAGCATGAAAACTGGCGAGCAGAGTCAGTTTTCTCAGCAATTTCATCAGAGTTCTCATTCATCGAAGCCGTCCGCTTTTATTTTCCCGTTGAGTTCAATGACTAGAACGTTTTGACAATACAAACCAGCAATATGAGGACACCAGTTGGAATATCACACTTCTCTGCAATATTTGAGCAATACATTTTTACCAGGATTAGCCAGGGTTTCAGTTGCTGAGTTTCAAGGAAAGCAAACCACTTCCACATTGCAAAGAGGTAAAACACAACCTCTTATCACTCCCCTCGTTCGTTCTCGCGATGAGCTCAAGAAATATGGAGGAACCAATTCAAACGATATCATTGTCACCTTACGACAAAGAGCCTGTAGAATTGACGAATGAATTAATATTTATAGATCTTAGCTTATGCCTTTTCCCTGATTGGAACACCAACCTCTGGAACCGGTTGGAAATACGTAAGTAGTGCAGCCAGAAAACAGCCCATTATTAACAGATGAATATACAGTGGGCTATAAGTTTTTTTTTGTTTCTTTTTTTAGCCAGGGTAAAAATACAACTGCCTTTAAACTTTGTGTTACTCCATCTATAATTGAGCAAATATTTTGTAGGTCTTTTCTGCTAATTTGACTGCTTTGATACGATTTCACATTGATTTGAATAGAATTTCGATAACTGATTGGTCAGTGGTTTCCCTTTATCTAGCAATAGACTTCTCAGGTTTGTATCAGACGTAGTTTTTGTCGATTTTACATGTAATACTCTATCAAGATACTTTCAACCATGATCTGTAGGACTGAGATTAGAGCTTTGTTTTCTCAGTACAACTGAGTGTGTCTGATTTCATTTTAAGAGTTTCCAGGAACTGCATATGAAGTAATCGATGGTGTTAAAAGTTAAGATAAATCAAAAATGTTTAGGAAAGATACTAAACCTTCCCAAAATGGCGTCAGATAGCTTTGACAGATTAGCGCTGATTTGAACGGAAGATAAGAAAAGATTCTCGGTTGATGGTCTATGAGAGTTCTCTTAAAATGTCAAGCAATCTCGCTGGGAGGGTGACGTCAGCTGAATCTGAGATTTAAGGGGTTGTTATTTTGGGGACAGGGTTACACTGGCGGCAAGGAATGTGCTTAGGAATAGGCGGGAATCTTGTTCAATACTTGACACTGTTATTTGTTTCTAAAGGCAATGAGAATGACCTACTTATCTATATGTGTCCATCTGTCTCAAGGACCATACATATATATTAGGTTGTAACACATTAAACGTTGGAATAATGACGATTCGTGATTAGGAATATCGAGATGAATTGAAGTAGGCGTTTAATAGATTGTATCATATGCTATTGCGAATCTAGCAATTCTATAAGTGGCTTTTCAGACGATGAGTTCGTAAATGTTTTTTACATCTTTGAAAATATGTTGTTTTGAGAGCAAACCCAGCTTCTCTTCTTTTTTCTCAAATCTATGATAAGCTTGAAGGAACATCAACTTGAAATTTGAATATAGAACTGTAAATGAAGGAACAATACAACAGTGTTTCAAGAATTTTTTTCTCAGTCGATGAGAATCCTAAAAAAGACTTACCCTGACAAAATGTTATCTGCTTTTGAAATATTCTCTGGTGATTTCTGTCTGCTCAAATTCAATGTAGGTGGTGACGAATCGCCGATGTAAAAGGAATACTGAAATATCTAAATCCTAGAATATCGTGGGAGAAAGTCAAATTTGGATGACAACGCATTATGGAATTCTGCTGAGGATGACCTTCTCACAACACAACGTTGGCTTGAAGAAAAATTTGGCGTTGTCCCTCACAACTGGTCAAGGGGTCATCTGATAAGCATAGCAGCTTACATTTATATTAATTGAGAGAGATATCTTCATTTAGCTTCTTTACAATATAAACGTTAAGTCGCTTGCTGGCAGAGATCATCTGATAAGAATAGCAGCTTACATTTCTTTTTCTTGTTCCTTCTCCCCCCCTCTCTCTCTATATATATATATGTATATATATATATATATATATATATATACATATATATATATATATATATATACATACATATGTATATATATATATATATATATATATATATACATATACATATATATATATATCTACATATATGAGCTGATGTAGGCTGCTATAAGCTACTATGCTTATCAGATGATGTTGATTGCGAGACATATTTTCATTTAGCTCTTTTGTAATGTAAACGGAAGGTCGTTTGTTGGTAACAATCTTTCTTTGAGTGAATATAAATCAGCAAACCTTTGCCACGAAAGAGGAAATACTCGTCAATTTTCCTTCCACCAAGGGTTTTTGATCCATCTAAACAACGCTATCGACCACCCTGGCGGCCGACGGTCTGGATTGTATCATGAAACATTTAGGAATCTAGCCCCCCTGTAAGTTTGGGTTAATGAGGGTCAAACACTTCCGTGGTCCACACTCTTAATATTTACTTAACATCTTGGTAATTTTTTTTAATGTGTGGCATTCTTCGAAGTTTGGCGTCTGTAAAAGCCAATGATATAGCATTTAAACGTATTTGTCAATGTAAAAAAGTCCCATTAAGAACTTATATATACACCTTGCCCTATTTGTATTTTTACAAGTTTAAACTAACCTCGTTTCTCCATATTACCCTTTCTCCCGTCTGTTTTTCTCTTTGCATACACACACACACACACACACACACACACACACACACACACACACATGCACACAAGCGCACACATGTATAAATGAACAATTGGAATGAGATAAAGTCAGGAGTAAATGTTTATGGAGACCATTAGAAATTCATCATCATCATCATCATCATCATCATCATCATCATTATTATTATTATTATTATTATTATTATTATTATTATTATTATTATCTTTCAATGTCTGTCGTTGGATATAGACCTTTCCAAGGATTCGCCACACTTCTCTATCATGGGCGTCACGATGCCAGTACTTCCTGCATTTGTCTGGATCGTCTCTGCATCTGATTTTCTGCCGGCCTCAGTTCCGCATATGATCTTGGGGGATCCATGCCGTGAGTGGCGATGTCCATCGGTTGTCCGCCATTCGTGCAACATGGCCAGCCCACTGCCATTTGAGCTTTTTAATGGATTCTAAACGAATTCATTAATATCCTCATGCCTACACCAAAGACAACACTTCTACCCTGGCCCAAACACCTTATTCCCCACAACGACCTCCCTATGCAATCTAAACCTCCACCAACTAATAATCAATGTTATATTACTCTATCCATATCCAACTCCCTATCTTATATACATCAAACATTGGGGACTTTGCGCAGTCCACCAGACACCATTATTGTCTATTCTACTTTTACTTTATCTATCCATCTATTTATCCATCTCTCTCTCTCTCTCTCTCTCTCTCTCTCTCTCTCTCTCTCTCTCTCTATATATATATATATATATATATATATATATATATATATATATATATATATATATATATGTATATATATACGCACTACTAATAGTTACATATTCCTACTTATCTTATAGGTGTGTGTCTTGGGACAAAAAGGTTTGTTAAATGCATCAACTGAATAATTCTAAACGTAGAATCCATCTATTCCAGTCTTCTATCTATCTATCTATCTATCAATAAAGATAGATGCAAATATATTGATGACTTTGTTAATTATTTCCATACTCAATCATAGCATCCTGCTGTAAACGAGGAACAATTTCGGTTGCTCCATTGTAAAGAAAGAATATGCCAATCGGCGTAGACAGCGTAGGTAGAATAAACAATCACAGAAATGGGCTGCTTTAGTAATCGAACTAGCGTTCACCAGGAAGCCGTCTTAACGTAGCGTTGCTCTCCACATCTGTGCTAAACTGTCGGTAGATCGAATGAATGCCTTACTCTCAAATCTCGTACTGAAAATTGGTGAATTTGCACCAATTCGTCGAGAGAGAAATGGATTTGTGATTTTTACTTTTTTCGTAATTCCTACACAGGACAAGTTCTGTTTCTCACCAAAAAATTCTATATTTTATTCAAGATGATAAAAATGGCGGAAAAATTGGGAAAAACGTAATATACAAAGTCAAACACATCTAAAGACCCATAAACTATCATAAAACTGGGGAATAATGGAATCATGAATCTTGGAAAACTTGGAAAAAGAATGTCGTGAAAAATGATTAGATTGGTCGCGGGGTTTGAATCACGTATAAGAACTCTGATAAAGGTTTGCAATACTCAATCGTACACTATTGATATCAATTCTCTCCCCACCCAACCCCTCTCTCGCTCTCTTTCTCTCTCATGTTTATATATATGTATAAGACAAGTTTTCTTTATCACAAAATCTCCCTTGACAAAAACTACATTATTCAAGATGATAAAAATTGGGGAAAACTTGGGACAAACGTAATATTCGAAGACGAACACATCTAAAGAGATATTAACTATCCTAAATCTGGGTAATGATGGAATTGTGAATCTGGGAAAACTTGGGAAAAGAAAGTTGTGAGATTGGTTGCGGGGTTTGGATTATGGATAAGAACTCTGTAAAAGGTTTGCTATTTCCAATCGCTCATCATTAATCTCTCTCTCTCTCTCCATCTGTCTATATCTATCTATATCTATCTATCTATATATATCTATATCTATATCTATATCTTTATCTATCTATCTATCTATCTATATATATATATATATATATATATATATATATATATATATATATATATATATATATATATATAAATAAATAAATAAAATGGTACTAATATAAAAGTATATAGAATAATCATACATGTCTTATACTCCAATGTCCATTGAGAATAAGGGGGATGATGGAAAGAGTTCAAATGCAGGCTGTATTTGAACTCGTTTAGCAAATTCAGGTTTACATCATCTGGGTATGGAAGATTGGTTGGTTGCTTTAATGGTGTTCAACCCTTCATGATTTTTTTTATTGCCATAATCGGTTGTGATCTAAGGAGTTCGAATGCTTAGGGTTAAAAAAATGGGAATATCGTTTTCTTTTTTCACAAAAATTGGGTACATAGTTTTTTGTAGAGGGTATTAATCAAAGTTTGGCCGACTTCCTCTCCTTTGAACGTCTGACTTAGTTGGACTTACAAGGGATCCCGCCACCATAGCTCACCGGGTCATTAGAGTATGCAAACCACTCGACCACGAAAAAGTACTGATGCAGAGTTGGGTTTAGAAGAGGTGTGAAGTTGGCCTAGGCGTTAAAGACGCGGAAAATAAAAGTAAACGACCAAGATCAAATCCTGGCTTTGATAATTTGTAATCATTTCACATTGATACATTTTGAAGAGGCATGAATCCAATTCCCGGTCAGTTATAGACAAAATAGTGTGGCAGATGGTGTCCATCTGGTCGTTAAGTCAATCAAACTAAGATAAAGCTATTCTAAATAAAGCTTGGCTGTCGCCTTGGTGGTTTCGAACTACTGAGTTCTTGAAGTTCGAAATTTAGAAAAAAAAAAAGCAAACAAAAAAACCAAAAAACAAGTGCAAGTCCGTCCGTACCCAAATAAAAAAGATTAATTAAACCTGAATTTGTATTGCAAATTTAACCTCCCACTAAATACATATATAGGGGCAGAATTAAAAAACCCAAAGTTTTCTTTTCTAAACATTCTAAGGAGTAAATGTTGACGTTCTCACGTCTCCTACCTCAGTAGTTACCTGAGCACCTTCAATAGAGTAATTTGATCATTAAACAAATGAAGCTGAATACAAAGAGATTGCAAATGACGTTTCCCCTTTCTTTCATTATTAATATTTTAACCTGGACTGCCGAATTGTTTCAGATATATCTAGGTGAACACTCAGTTGGAGTGGCACGGATAACGAGTCATATCTGTTGTTATACTTACATATACCACTTCGTTAAACACTTTTTGAGGGTAAGCTACGTAAGTAAGTCCTATTTCAAAATAATTAAATGATATGTAATACAAAGTAATATCCTTCTCCAATAGATTATGATAATACCCATATAAAATAACAATAACAAAGTACATGATGATATATACATTTCTTAATAAAATATATATAATGTGACCTGATTAAGTGCTTTGCTTTCATGAACGGGTGTATAGCTATGACTTTCCTGAGGTCGAACCACGATGTTAAATATATTACATAAAGAGGGACATCGTAGATAAGATAGCCATAAGCAATGTTGGGTTCCTCGCTAAGGGGGACATATGCTCAACCATTGGCTGCAGGCCTGATGTGTACCCCAACAAAATTTGTGACTCAAGTTTATCAGGGTATTTATTAAAAAGTGTCTCATAAAATCAATTCTATTATCTATATTGTAAAATTACCATTGTAAAAAATCCATCAAAGAATAAATAGGTCAAGTATAAATTCGATTCGTGACATCGCTGACGTTTGCCACGGCGAAACATCTTGAAAGATCTAGATTCTGGAGTATCTAGGTGTTATTTCAACTAAAAAAAAATCTAAAATAGAATAGAAAAGCATCTAGAAATAAATGAATAATATTGATATATCCATCAGATTAATACCAAAAAAACAAAAAACGAAACAACATTTTTATGAATCTAGTCGGGTGCTGATGCCAATTTTCAAGTTCGTAGACTAACCGTTATGACTGGAAGCGCTGGAACATACAAACTCACTACCAAATGCACATATAGATAGAGTTAGGATCCTTCACTGCCTTTGGCAATAACGATTGTTCAATTGTAATTTCATTCTTTTTTTGAAATCAACATTTGCTTAATAAAGCTTGTGAGCCTCGCGTGAATAATAATCGACATATTAACACATTTAGTTTGTTAATCGATTACCTATAAGATTATATTTCTCTACTGAATTATCCATCTATGTATTTGTTCCTCACTTTATAGAAGGTCTGATAGGTATGTTGTTAGGACACAAGACCACAAGAAAGAAGCAGCCAGTTAAGCTCAAACTCGGAAGCAAGGATCATATTATTTATTATAATTGGCTTGGTAAAAAAAAGAAAAAAGTACCGGGGATCGATTCAACTACATTAACAACTGACCGCAGAGATAAGATAAGTTGTCTGACATTCTTGCAATATTATCAGCTCACTGCCATTCAGGTTTTCTAATGGTTTCTATGATATCTCTGATTCCTGTTCTTCCTCAAGCATACTGTGTCGCCTTGTGATCTCTCTTGTGATGATTTTCGTTGCATGGTTTTCAGTTTAAGGGTCATTCTTTTTTTCAGGTTCCATCTTCCAGCTCCGTAGGTGATTACAACCAGAAAAGAAGAGAAAAAAGATAGTGAAAAGAAAGATATGAATCGGTTTACAAAAGGAGAAATATGGACGCGAATATAGAAAAAAGAAGAAACTTGAAATGAATGGTATACTTATATGAACTTAGAAATAGTTGTAGATATGAACAGTTTGAGAGAGAGAAAGGTGAACAGACAGGGGGTGACAGACGGAGACCCTGTAAAAGAGAGAGAGAGAGAGAAAGAGAGAGAGAGAGAGAGAGAGAGAGAGAGAGTGAGAGATCCAACATGTCATCTATCCCATCCCCCGAATTGTACAGATAATCCTAAATTGATATTCCGGTCAGCTCACGTGTGCACACAAAAATCCTCACAAACAAACAGATTCAATTACAGATGTAAATATTCATTTCCATACTTACTGGCCAGGTATCACGTTCTTGAATTTTACACAAGCAGCTATCAGTGTTTCAATGTAACTCGAAGCAGTAAATTATACACCTGACATACACAGGCACACTCACACACACACACACACACACACACACATATTTATATATATATATATATATATGTTATCAAGAAATGGACATATGATCCGACTGAACGACCATAAATTGCCATCAATTCTTATTTGAAATGATTGACTGTTATTACGCGGTGAATGTACCATTTCCTGTAGCAGCCCCATTTTCTTTAATTGTTTATTCTATTCACGCTGTGTAGACCAGATGGTACATTCACCGAGTAATGACGGGTGATCATTTCAAATAAGTGTTTCTATATAATTTAATGCAATACATATATATATATATATATATATATATATATATATATATATATATATATATATATATATATATATTTGAAAAAAAAAGCTATGGTAAGGGAGACTGGGACTATTTGAGCACAAGAGCAGGTTGAATCATTAGGTTTAATTATTGAGTTTCCTGAACTTGATGGTGCCTCTGTTAGCCTCGTTTTGAGCAGAAAAAAATCGGCTATCCTCACAAGTTTTGAGTTTTAAGTGTAGTAAACATGAAAAGTTTTGCAAAACAAAAACGTTTTTTTCAACCCTCGTAATTATTCCACTTTGACAAACGAGTGCCTTGTTCATGCTGTATTGTAAGATTGATGATACTGTAGGTTTTGTTCATGAGAGGTGGCAATAAACAATATATATTCTATATTTAAAGAATCGTCTTCCAGAACTTCTTTTTAAAATTAGTATCTGTGTTATAATTTTTTGTTAATATATACGGTTCGCCAATTTAACTCAATCAGTGGTTCGACCTCTTGGCAATCAGTTCGCAGTGATTTCAAATCACGATATGGGAATGCATATTTTACAGGTCGGTTTACACTCCGTAATTTTGTAGGAGATTGTTCTTGTTAGCACAGAAAAATTGAGTCAACTCCAGTTTGAGAATTCAACAAAACGATTGAAAAGCAAAAAGTAACCGATTTAAACCTCTTTTGTGATACCTACAACTAACTTGTAGTTAGCAAGCTTGTTAGCTTGATAGATAGATAAATAGATAGATAGACAGATAGATAGATAGATAGATAGACTGACTGAGCAAGGAGGATTGAAGAAAGAATATGCGCGCCAACAATACGTGTGAGAGGGCAAACATCTGTTTCCGCTTCTGACAGATGGTGCAAGCATTAAGTGATATGAATAGGCCATCAGGTGTTGCTTCCAAGTAAAAATGCGCTGGAGTGAAATCATTCTCCTAATTCACTTACATCACTAACGTCCTCAGAGAACGAGCGTGATTAAGAAAGTGAAGCCTTTTCCCAACGTCACCAAGACCAGAGGGTCTGTCTTCTGTGGAACCGAGATGCAAATTCTCGCCTGACCTTTCAGTTAGTTATTGGCAGCGAAAACGAGAGCCCTTGAGCCCGAAATAACAACTTCATAAGACTTAGCTAACGCACAAAATAGTACTTGAACTTAACTTACTGAATAAATAGACAAAAAGAGTTTGCTATACCTGGATATTTTTCAAATCAATCAATCTATCCATCTATCTATCTATCTATCCATCTCTCTCTCTCTCTCTCTCTCTCTCTCTCTCTATATATATATATATATATATATATATATATATATATATATATATATATATTAAATATAAATAAAACCTCACACAACCTGAATCGTTGCCCAGGTCCAAATAAAAGTTAGGATTTCGAATGATGATTTTCAAATCAGGCCAAACCCCTCTGAAATTGTGCAGTATGCCCATGTGACTGACAGACTTGAACTTTACATGTATTGATATTCATCCTCACTAAACACAAATTTATATACATACGCACACGCATACACATACACTCTCATACATAAACACATATGCACATATACTTTAACACATATACACCAGCATATACCAACATCCCAGTTGAAAAAATGCCTACACCTACTAAATAACCACCTTTGAAAAGCCAAGATTAAACTAGCCCAACCCAGTATCAAAACCATATACACTTATAACAAACCAATGTTCCTTCAGTTTCAATGGAAATCCCTGCCAACAAAAATTTGGGCTATCGAAGGGGTCTCCGGTAAGTGTAGTTTTAGCTTGTCTTTTTCAAGAATTTATGGAATCAGGCCCTTTCACATAAATCATACTCAAAACAGTCTCCTACTTTCGCTACATCGACAATACTCTGATACTATACCCGCAATATTCAGATCTAGACAACTTAGTCACCAAACTGAACCAGTGGAACCATCTATAAAAAATTAGCACCAAATAAGACAAAAAGAAAAAGATTACCACCACTAAACGCATCATATTACCCCAAAACACCACCACCGTCAACCTCAGCTCCAATCTGAGCAAGATGGAAATGTGCATCGCCATCAACACCTCAACTCACCCACACATATATATATACACACACACACACACACACACACATATATATGTATATATATATTCAGACATATTTTCAGTTGTTCCAGATAGGTATATAGACGCTCATATCAAAACTAAAAGTCACTTTTTGGTCTGAAATTCAACGGATAATACAGTACGAAAACTCACAAACGTACACGTATGCAGGGTATTTATGAAGCTGAAAGACTATATTCGTAAATGTTCTTAATATATATATTCCAAAAATTACAATTGGAGATAAACATTAGTCACTACATCATTTTGATCCTCTTGTGGTTTCTGACAGTTTTTTTTCATGAATGTGTTCGGCCCTTTGGTCAAGGCTGTTTTCGTTGTCGTAAGAACAAATTTGTGTGTGACGTCCTAGTTTTAGTTAGTCTCTGAAATGTGTAATGTCAAAACTAGTGTCCGCAAGAAAGCGAATTTATACCATTGTAATACGCTCTGGGACATCTTTCTATTGTAGGCATAATCAATTTTTGAAGCTGACCACTGCCAATTTATGTATAGGTCGTATGCAGCTCTGTTAGAGGAGAAGCGCCCCAACAGATTGATAACTCGTTAATCAACATACCTAGGTTTCTCGTACCCTCTTTGACTTCTGATTGGACAATTTTGCTTTTAATTTGATGCGAGAATTGATATTTTTCAACACCTATCAAAATACAGATTCGGAACTAGATATGAAAAAATGTTCAAATGCACTCAAATACTTCAAGCATAAGTTAGTTGTATATATCATTCCAGTACCAAATGATTGGTGTTGAAAGCTAAAAAGACAACAACCAAAAACACAAAAAGAACAAACAAAAAAAAAATGGTACTTTTAATGATGATTTCCCTAACAGACGGATTTTCCTATCTGGATGATTCTCTAAACAAAATCTTGCAACGCCCTATGAAGCACTTTGCCAGACTAAACTATGTTTAGTAAGAATGACAGCATATATATATATATATATATATATATATATATATATATTCGAACACATTTTGCAACACCTCAGATCAATACAAAGAATACTTGCACACGTATTAAGTACATACATCGGCCTCAAATACACATCAAAGTACTTTTGAAGAACCATGAAGAGATGTTTAGAAATCTTTCAATGACGGTTAAATACACGGGATCTGACCTCATCCTGGACACAATTATACATTAGCTCACATAGGCCGACACTGAAAGATTGGACCTGACGTGTCACTAACACACTTAGCAATTACAACGGAAGACCGAGGAAATTCCTGACTAAACTACTGAAGAGGACAAACGTCGGCTTAATAGAACTCAGTCTATAGTCATCGTAGTTCAGTGATCCAACGAAGCTGACACGGTGTCCATTCCCTTGAGCCCGGCTGGAGAGCGCCTTTAGCCATTCCCCTGCCCTCTATGGCAATTAGACCACAGATCACGAACCTGTCATTATTTGACCACTCGTTAACTCTCAACAGGCGGCAATGGCGGCAAAAGTGCGTGACAGAGAGGGAAATCAAAATGATATTAGAGGTGAATTCATTACCCAATTCAAATTATACACCCACACTTACACACACACACACACACACGCACACGCACACATATATATATATACATATATATATATACGTATGTGCATGTAGATATGTTTGTGTTTATATATATATATATATATATATATATATATATGGTGGAAACAGACTATGTACAAACTGTGTTAAATAGGAATATGTTATCTATTCATATTTTTGGTGATATTACGCCACGGGACAGTTTCAACGGATTGAGAATTATAGATTGATCAACTAAAATGGTGGATACACAATATCCATTAACTCTCAATTTTTACTTTCTTGATAATCTAATTGAAACAGGTCAAAGGAATATTTTCTGTGAACTGTGAGATACAACTATTCACACAAACCCTTTTTATAAAATATCCAGATGATTAAATTAGAAATAATCTCCAGCTTGCCAGCTAGAGCGTCTTTTTCCTATCCTTATCCTTTATACTAATCTCTTACAATCATTGGAAACTTCTTGTGGAATACTAGTACACCCCCTTCTCTTTCTTCATATACATGTGTGCATTCACTGCCAGTGTCTGCACAGGTGTTTCTCAACGAAGACAAATATATTATTAAGAAATGGACATATAACCCGACAAAATTTTTGAATGCGTTATATCATTTGAAACTCTATTTGGGAACGTCCTATTACGTCATTATTACACGAAAAATGAGTCACTTGACCCAGACAACGTAAATAGAACAAGCAATTCAAGAAAAATAGGGCTGCTGTAGGAAACAAACCTGCCCCCCCCTCTCTCTCTCTCTCTCTCTCTCTCTCTCTCTATATATATATATATATATATATATATATATATATATATATATATATATATCAACGCTCCCTTCTTCAGGGTTGAACACTCTTTCGGTAGAGCAACTCGTCCATTATAAGCTATAAGCAATGCTCTTCCAACTCTGGAATGGAGGATTCTGGTGGACGGGGAATCGTGCATAAGTAAATATATCGCTTAAATTCGGTCCTTCTTGTGACAGTTCACCTCTGAAGGGGTAAAATACCAGCCTCTGGGTCTAAAACGAAGGCTACGATCAAACCTTGTATATATATATATATGAGCTATTTGTTCTTGTGATGTCAGACCTTCGATAAGAAACCGGGAATAGTTCTAATAATAGCATCCAACTCGATGGTGACTATAAATGAATTGATATATTCCTTAAGGTTCTTTATTTGAATTAGAGTCAGCTTTTATTTGCAGAGGACCCTATTAGCTAAGTATCGAGAAGCAGTTTGTAATTAAACTCCCAATAAATTAAGGATATCCAAGCCCGGTAATCATGCCTAATTTTTTGGCGAATAAGAATAGAAAATATATACCTCTACCAATGCTATTGTTGAAGTAAGGGGTGCTAATTGTGCACGGATTCACCTCAAAATATAATCAATTCTGCTATAACCCTTTGTTCGCCCTTCCCCAAAATGTCATTGAAATTCAATGAGAACCTCTGGACCTAGCATGTGGAAAAAAAACGTTGCATTATGCGATAATATGTGGTTTTGACATATAACTACGAAGTTGGGGAGAGAATTGTGGATAGATCTGCTCCGAGAACTGCTTAATTCTCCTGTAGCCCACAATTCCACAAAAATGTAATTAAAATTTATTGATAACTCTCTGAGTTGTCGTGTAGACCGTCATGAGCGTGAAAAAAAAAAAGCAAAAAAAAAAAAAACCCAGAAAAATAAGTGTCAATCAGAAAACTTTCCCTGGGTTCGCACCCCTCAATTTTATCCTCAGTGTACACCCTTCCACAAAATGTCATTTCAAATCATTTATTATTTGCGAGGATAGGCATGAAATTTTAGCAACATCATGTAATTTGGAGATAGAATAACGACGTAGTGGAGGTCATTGTACATGAATCCTCTCCTAATTTGATCATTTCATCCGTTGCCTATCGTCCAACCCCTGCAAAAATGTCATACATTCATTGAGAACTTTTGGAGATATCGTGTAGATGATCATGGATTTATTGAGATATCATCGGGTTCGGACATGTAAATTCGAAAATTTTTGGAAACATAGAGACGAGATTCATGAGCGACTGCATAATAGCAATTGAAAAAAAAATAAAAGAAAGGGAGAAATTCAGAAAAGAAAATCAGAAAGAAATTCCTTGACCCCCCCCCCAATGTTATTACTTCTCTCTTACCCCTTTGCCCCAAATTTAATTGAAATTCATTTAGTTCTACTGTGTGGAGAGACGAGCCAAACAGACAAACAAATTAATGAATAAACGGACAAACTAACGGACGATCAGACACGACCAAAAATTTAAACCCCTTTTCAACTTTGAAAAACATGTTAAAGTGGGTATCTCAGCAGAATATAAGAAGAAGCTTGATGGGAAGTTAAGTGAGATGAATGTCAAGACATTTTCCAACAACATTCTGCGGTTTGACTTGGAATTGGATTTTCAAACCATCCAGGTAAAGGCATGACTATGAGATTTTTTATCCAAGTCATTTTTCTGTTGTCTGTCCTCTGCTCTACCACTGAACCACTTGAACATTGATGGCCGTTCGATTTGATCAAGTATTTTAGACATTATGAGATGTCAGACATGTAATCTATAAATGAATACACACAGACACAGACACACACATATATATGTGTGTGTGTATGCGTGGGAGAGAGAGAGAGTTATATATATATATATATATATATATATATATATATATATATATATATATATATATATATATGCGTGCGTGTGTGTATCTAACAGCCGTGGCCATCAAATATGGTGAAGGGTTCAATTCTTTTTTTTATATATATTTGTGTGTGTTTGTGTGTGTGCGTGTTTTTTTTTGTTTTTTTTTTTAATGTTTTTTGTGTCCCAACGATTCAGGCCATACTGTTTTGTCTATAGACTTGAAAATTGGCATCACTACCCTTTTTAACATATTTTTCTGATTTTTTGAAAAAAAGGATTTTTTGATCTCTTAGGTGCCTCATTTTGACGGGTTTAATAACGACATCCAATGTTTCAAAGTTTGTTTTTTTACTCTATTTTAGATGTTTCCCGTGGAAAATGTCAGAGATCTTATAAATAGAATTCATTTCAACCATTTATTCTCTGACGGATTCTTTTTTTACATGACTTCAAATTTTGACGTTACGGCTGTTCGATTATTGACAGTGATGGTGGGTATATTTTATCATTTTCTGTGGGTTGGGTCATCTGTGAAGTGAAGGGTGCCCGATATCAGGGATGGAGCTTATGTAAATCAATATACAAAGAACATTCAGTGCTGTGCGGTGACTCCGAGTTTCATGCCAGTGTAATCAGTAGATGGTCTGCTTGGAGTTACCACGAAGCACTGAATTTTTTGTGCATATACCTACGTCTTGGACTTTCACTCGCATACATACGCACGACTCGAGAGCATGAAAAAGAACCCATTGTGTTGCCTTGGGCATCAAATATCCCAGATCTCGAACCCATCAAATATTTACGGATTGCGTTGGACCAACAAATTCACCCAGAACAACCTCTGTCACGTAACCTGTTGCAGTTAATGGGCTTGCTGTTAACATCTTTGGACCAGATCCCAGAAAAAAACCTTCAGAGGTCTTGTAGAACCCATGCCTGATCAGATAAGAGCCAAAAAAAAAAAACAACAAACAAATCCCAAAACACTTGTAGGGCCAACACATTATTTGTCAGATTGTCATATTGTTTTGGCTCGTCAGTGTACACATCGTAGTTGCAGAATATCCAGGGAATATATTAGGTTTACATGCACGAATGCGTTTATTTCATTTCCAAATATGTTTGTATTTGTAGGTAGGTGTTTCATTCATTTTCTTTTGCTTTTCGAAGCACATACATGCCTGTATCATTCGCATTTTCGTTCATCCATCAATTACTGTATGTACGCTGGAAGTGTATAATGTATAGGTTACAGCGCGTGTACGTGGTTGAGCCTTTTAAGTCAAAACGTTCTGTCAGCACTAAAACTTGCAGACCTGTCTAAATGTGTCACACAACCTAATAGTATTTTGACAGATGAGTGGACCCCGTCAGCAATGCAACCTTTTTTTTTCTTCTTTTTTTTCCCCATTCTCTATCGACCATTCTTCTTTTCCGTCCAACCTCCTGATTCACCGACTGGCTGTCCATCTCTGGCATTCGGCCAATTCAGCCCCGACATCCTTTTTACGGACTTCTACTCTCGGCCAATCACAAAGCGGAACGTGTCTTCGGGCGTAAAATTTAATGGAGGCGAAGTGGAGAAAAAAGAAACGGAAAGTAAAAAAAAAAGAGAGAAAAAATTACGCTACGCCTAAAATTGTCGTTAAGGGTTCTTAAAGGTTAAGATTTTTATTTTTAGAGCTGAAAGTTTTTGTTTATATTCATTGCCTTAATGTGTGCAAGTTGGAAAGAGGAAGAAAGGTATTAGTTGAATGGAAGTTTCTTTTTTTTTGGGGGGGGGTCCAAAGTTGTATACAAGTTGTGTACAAGTGTAAGTTTCAGATTGGGCAATAGGTTCTCGGGAATACGTGGTTGTGTTAAAAGTTAAGGCATCGATTTGATAAGAATATAAATAAAGGTGTAAGAGGGAGAAGCGTACATCAATAGATAAATAGAGAGATAGATATAAACAAAATGAAATATATATATACATATATATATAGAGAGAGAGAGAGAGAGAGAGAGAGAGAAAGAGAGGGTGAGTGAGAGAGGGAAGGTGAAGGGGTGAGGGCGAGTGGGATAGAGAGAGAGGGTGAGTGAGAGAGAGGGTAAGGATGAGTGAGAGAGAAAGGGTAGGGGGAGTGAGTGGGTGAGGGAGAGCGAGAGAGAGAGGGGGAGTGAGAGAGAGAGGAGGAGGAGAGTGAGAGAGAGAGAGAGAGTGAGGAAAAGGGAGAGAAAGAAAAAGACAGACAGACAGACAGGCACACGCAGATAGATATGAACTGACAGAAAAAGAAAAGAAGGAAAAAAAAAGAAAGAAAGAAAAAGATAGATAAAAGAGAGAAAGGAAGGAAGAAAGGATGACAAGACGAAATATGCAAAAAAAAAAAAAGAAGAAAAAAAAGAAAAAAAGGAAAAATCATACTAAATTTCGTTGGCACGACCACGATATAATAAATTTGGTTTCTTGGAAAGAAAATGTCATTTATTTCAAACGTTGGTAAATATTTTCAAATCCCATGTCACTCGACCGGAATTAATGACTCTCCCTTTTGCAATCAACATCATAGTGAGTTTAGTGAGTGCTGTCAAATGAAGATTGAAACAGCCAACGTGAAAAATTCACAACAAACCCCTTTAAAGGATATAATTCCCCAGGTAAGAACAGACACATTAACCATAGGGGGCTGGAGAGATACTGAACAAACGCTAAAACTAAATCAAATTATAAGAAGATATATTAGTGGCCGCACATGATAAGTGCCCAACGCACCACCCATTGTAAAAAAGGCTTTCAATTCGAGTTATAACATATTAGGATCATAACACACTCTGTTTAAGCTTCGAAATGAAAAAAATAACCCCTGAGCATTGTAGCTCTAAAAATAACGTAAATATCAACTTTTTGAAAATGGTTCGTTAGGCACTTATCGTGTGCAGATATTCATTTGTAGTTCTTCAGTCCGATGTGATGGCTGAGATAGTTATATATTCCACAGTACGAGTCGAAATTTGAGATGCTGATTTTAAAATGAAAACATTGTCTTTTTAATTAAAGGATTAGCGCAACCGGTCCTTTCCTAGATCTCTATCAGTCATTATAGTAGTGTACTTTTAAAAACTATTATAATATACATTATATAACTATTCATTTCTATTAGTTCAGGTGGCTGAGATGACTACGTTTTTCTCACTAGTAGTCAGTGCTCGCTACTTGGTAAGAGCCAAGATTTCCAAGGTAGTCTAGCCCAATCTTTTTGTTCCGTCACTTGCGTGTCCACCAAACCAAGCTGATGTTAATTCAGTAAATTATTCGTCTAAACTGAAAACAAAGAAACAAGGCATCATTGCTATAATGAAATCTAAGTATACTTGTTATGCTAGGCTAAATGTCATACTTACCCTAAACTGAACTTTGTTCGATGCACAACGCTCTCGAGGTTTGAGGCCGTTCTTTAACGCCCAGGGATCAGAATTATTCCCTATTCACCATAATTTCAAAATACAATAACGGTCAAACTCCCGTCGAAGTCGATTTGGTTTTTCACCGTAACGAGAACCGAAAAAACAAAACAATCCTCACCAAATTTAGGGGTCTCTCTTACGAACTGAGCTGAACTGACAAGTCTTATGTATCTACAAATTTATTTATTATATATTCAATACAAAAGTTGCAGTCATCATCTTCAGTCAGAATAAAAGTAGCAACAATACTTGTTAAGCATACTCCTTATACGCCAGCAAATTCAGTTATTGGTCAAAACTAAGTTCTGTATCATAACTATGTTAAAAAAAAAACTTCGGATTATATTCATTTTTAATTGGTTTTCTGTTTTCATTATCGAAATCAGTCTGTTGATATTTCTTTAAAAAAAACTTGTCACGTTCAAAACTGAATGGATTTTCCGATAGATTTACAAAAAAAAATTCTCAAAAAATATGAACCCAGTTAAAGAACGGCACTTCAAAGCTGCCCATCCTGCTAAATACGTTGACCCACAGTAAATAGAGAGTCACTTTTGCATGAAGTGCAATGTCGTCAGTACTTGGCAGTTATATGACCGCGCCTGTAATTAACGTTGTCCAGTTAAATGTGGCGAGAATACATGACCACAGAATTGGGTCAATAACAAGGTAACAAAAATATTCATTTGACGATTTGAAAGAGAAATACACACATATATATATATATATATATATATATATATATATATATATATATATATATATATATATATATATATATATAGACGTGAAGTGAATTGTAAAAAATCTTGTAAGTAGTTGTCCGCCCCGCTTTTCAAACGTTCGTTTAAGTCCACTTTTTTTTCCAGCTTTTTCGAAAATAGGCGTAAAACGGAAATAACTTTTGGATCGCAGTGTCACTGTAAAGGTTTAGGCACCCTTTTCCTGCCCTACCCCCACAATCTTTTGTACCTCCAAGCATCCCCAGCCACAGACGACTTGGCCATCATCACATTATATTCTTCAGGCCTGGGAATACTAAAAAAATAAACGTCTTTATAATATAACGGTAATGACCTCTTCGCTTCACGGTATTTCGACTTACTGAAGTTTTTTTCATGGGCACGCTCCATATCCGGATAGAGAGGGAAACCTTTATCAGGTTACCCGATATATACAGGTAGCGTGTACCCTTTTCCTCTCTCAGCCTCTGGCTCCAGCCTTCGACGACTCAGCATAACATAACCATTCTCATTTTTAGGAAGGATAAAAAATTTGTGCATACAAATAATGGTAGTTGCTGCTTCGTTTTATACCATTTCAGTTAATGAGATGTTTTCATAGGAACACTTTTTCCTATAGTGAAGGAAACTGCTTATGTTGCTGCGCCAAAGATTGATATTTAGGGATACAGATCAAGTTTATCAGTAATTTATCCACGCAGGACACCCAGAGAGTGATTTTTGAAGCCTCAAACCCATTTTACGTTCTTTCCAATTTGAGGCTTTCGATTGGTGTTCGTATATGTGTTTGATTTACTGACTGAACAATTTCAGTATCGCATATGCACATTCTTTCGATATTCTTATTTTCCAGTGTTGCTCGTTTTCTATTTCAATTTCGTTCCATAAAGGATATCTTTTTCACTCGACATATGATCAGCCATACCTGATTTCAAAGTCTCCTCACGGATTTCAGTCTCTCCACAACTTTCCGATGTTTGTTTTTTTAAAGACTGGTATCGATTTCGTATTCTTTGATACAACTGCATGCAATCTTATACATACAGTTCTTGGTCATGCTTCTTCTGATCGAATTTTAACGCTGCAGTTAAAGTAAAGAATACTAAGGCGAAATCAGCGGCCCCAACAAAAAGGGGCCCAAAGGACATACGCAAGTTGGGATCAGGGGAGACTTTGAAAACAAATATAGCCCATAACGTGCAGTGAGAAAAAGGAATACACCAAGTATTATTTATTCGCTGAGGTCTCATAGATATGTTAGATGAACACAGTGATACATAAGTATGCAAGTATCATCAATACATCAGTGTAATTTACGATAGTCGAGGTAATGTATTTCGTAGGAGGATGGAAACATCTACACACAATGTAGCTAGGAAGGCGGGCGGGTGAAATCAGACCTAATCATATATTTTTCTCCTTTCAACTTCTTTTTCGTTTGAAGCATTGAATTCATTCGATCGAAGAATAATCGCTGATTTCTAACACAGACATCGCACTCCCTGATGTATTTAAACGAGTTGGGTGTCCACCTTGTTATTGATCTCATCTCAAGGCTGTTTCTTCTGCCTCGTCTGATACTGCATCTTAATTTCTCCTTCGCCCGAAAACTCGATTTGATACACTGGCCAGAGAAAAAAAAAAAAAAAAAAAGGATTCACGGAAATCAGTATTTGATTTCCCGTACCTCAAGAGGGACCCAACCTGTCTTCTACCATGATGGACCAGTCACTCCTTCTGACGTCTCTCTTCTCTTTTTCAATACCCCTTTCTTCTTCTTCTTCTTCTTCTTCTTCTTCTTCTTCTTCTTCTTCTTCTTCTTCTTCTTCTTCTTCTTCTTCTTCTTCTTCTTCTTCTTCTTCTTCTCACTCTTGGTATTTATCAAGAATAGTCTAATAAGGCACAGGGACGACAAATGAAAATAGTAGTTGGAAAGTTATTATAATTATTTAAACCTTCTATGTGTGCGTCTCAATTTCTCACTAGGAATGACTTCTCGCAAATCAATATTTGAATCAAACTTTTTTTTTAGAAAAAAATCCTTTAATCTCAGCCCGGTTACTAACCAAACTCTGGTAAAATTACAAAATGCACAACTATCTCAGCCAAGGAGCAGGCGCTTCCCACGTATCTCCAACTTTTTCCAGTCCTTTGGCAATTATCAACGGAACAGCTCCAAACGACGTTTTACTCACTCTTTCGTTTTCCCCCTCCTATACCGTATTACTCTTCCCTTTTTCATTTGAATTTTTATTAATTTCTTTCTTCCTTTCCCAGTGGATTTCTTATTCACCACCATCCATATCCATTAAAGTCATTTCTTACAAAATTATAACCCCTTTTCTCTTCCACAAAAAACAACAAAAAACAAAAATAAAAGAACAACAACAACAAAAAAACAAAACAAACGAACATTTTTTTTCTGCTTTCTCTTCTTTCTTTTTTTTTTTCTGTGGTTTACATTTTATATCGTTACTTAGGCATTGCCAATCGAATCGATCGATCAATGACTTGGCCGATTGGGATTTTCGGTGCTGTTTCGGTTGGAATCCGGGAAAATAAAAGCGGACGGCTACGATGCATAAGGACTCTAATGAAATTGCCGAGAAAATTGACTTTGCCTGCGAAGCGTCTAACTATTTTAAGCAATGTCATTTCCTGCGCAAAAAAGGGCGGCAAGAGGCAAGAACGCAAAAACGGAGAGAGAGAAAGACAGACAGACAGGCAGACAAAGACAGAGACAGAGACAGACAGAGAGGGGGAGGGGAAAGCAATACAGAATAAGAGAGAGAGAGAGAGAGAGAGAGAGAGAGTGCGAAAGAGAGATAGGGAGAGAAATGAGATCAAATCTATTTTTTTTATCTGTGTAACTTTTATTTTATCTACTATCGATAAGTCATTGTGATTCTTTCCCAATTTATCTATTTACCAATATTCATCATCGTCAGTCCACGGACTTTTTTTCCCCTATTCCTTCTAAAGCAACTTCTCCTTTGAGAATAAACACGTGCTGCTGATATGAGTGAATTAGTGCTATTGGCTTGTTATTGCTTAGCGCAGCTAACTCTCGTCCAAGATCCGAAATATGGGACTCAACTCACTAGATTATCGAATCAGCTCGCAAGACTAGTTTATTAACCAGGCGGCTCAGAAGGCGCTCGATCATTTACTCAATATGGGACAAAGATATGAATTTGAAACTCCCAGTGAGGATCGAACTCCTACTTTGACTAACTTGCAGGAAGGAACAGACAGAAAAAGAGAAACAGAAGGAGGAAACAACAAAGCAACAGAGAGAGAGAGAGAGAGAGAGAGAGAGAGAGAGAGAGAGAGAGAGAGAGAGAGAGAGAGAGAGATTTCGGTGATTTGTTTCCAATGCCAGTTTCATATCTATTGAGTTATTGATATACCTTATCGATAACCTACGTCCAACTTTTTGTCGTATGGATTAGTTGATCGGGATGTAAAAAAAATGCTTGGTGGTTGAGATGGTGAAGAATTTTGTTCTGAATGCAAAAGTCTTGTCAAGGCAATAACTATAATATCCAAACATTGGCTCGTTCCGGCCCCTTTGAATATTCCTGTTACACAAAATTCTAGGAATAATGACAATAGTCCATCACAAAACTTTAGACAACGCTATCAATGTCGGAAAGTGCATCAAACGTAGTGATCATATCGAGAAAGAAAATATTGTGGTAAGAATTCTTTGTAGAATAATGAAAATAAAGAATCTCAGAACTCTTGGTTTGTGTCAATTTTCATAAAGTCCTTAGCATGTGAGCTGTTTCAAATAAAACTTTTTTATTTAGTAATTCTTGCTATAAAATTTGCAGTGCAGCGTAAAGATATATCGATCTATAAATCACCATAATTAGTTACACATCTTCCTGTGTTAGATTTTTTAAATTTATCTTTTACTGATGATTGCTACATTTTAGTAAATTCCGAGTTCCAATAAACAATAGTATTTCTTGCATACCATTAATGGTTTATATACCATTCTAATGACAATATGAAAGGAGGCTGGATGTGCAAGTGTTACCTGAATTCGCCCCAACAACCTCATGATCACAGCTTAATCCTTTCTCTGCAGTATATTTTCTCGAGTATGCTTATGAATACATATATTTGCTAATGTATATTTGCATATTCATTCTATATCATACCCCCTTGAGTTTCCCCATCTGTTTTTACTATGTTGGTTAGTTTAATTAGGATATTTGTTCAAATGATTTTCACTTATTTTAGTGAAAATTTCGTTCTTCATCAGGACTCTGAATAGTTTATGTAAGTCTATTTTTTCACCGACTTAAATAACAACTTATCCAGGGCTGACATTAATCCTCATATTGGTGATATGTAATACATAAATTTAAAGGTGTAAAATCAGCTTCTGTTTAACTGTTAGGGTCTCATGGTCGAATGGCTTGATTCAGCCAGGTGTTTACTGGAATTCATCTGGCTAGAGAGCATGGGTTCGTTTCTCACGTACTCTTTACTTGTTGTGGTAGGAAGATGGTCCAAGTTGTGATGAATATCGACAAAAAATCAAGATGGAGTTTAAAAAACTAGTCAGGATCAATATTATAGATATCATGATCGTCTCATGTCATACTCGAGCGTGCATCCTAATTAAAGAACCAAGATAAGCTTACAATACTGTTTGTTTTGTTGTTTTTTTAAACAGGAAATGGAAAATGGACAAATTTGGAACGGTTGACAGCAAATTCGCAGTCGTTCACTTTAGCTGACTAAGTGCTCGTGTCGTGACGTCATTGCTAATCATACCTCTTAGTGTGTTCCGCAGAACAAGGAAATTGAATCTTCCCTCTGCACGATTGAAAAAAACAACAACTACAAAGCAAAAGAAAATACTACTCGCAATTAGCTTCGCTTTTCGTGTTCATTCATTCAATCCACCATTTCATTTGCCTCTCTTCACATTCTCAGAGAACCAAAAAATGTTTTTTTTTGTTGTTTAATTCAATTATCAATGTCTGTGTTTCGTTTACTTCCTCGTCTATTTACTTATTTACGTCCGATTAATTTAGGATTGATAGTGTGGAATCATCACAAATGTCCTAAATAGGCTCAGAATAATGGGAAAAAAATTCTTTGCATTTTTTTCTGGTTAGATTGTTCACCTCACCAAAGCAACATGAATGTCTCATTCCAGTCCATTGACATGTTCAATACCTATCTATCTATCTATCTATCTATCTAGACGTCTATTAGAAGCCGTCAGCCAAAACTGTCAAAAAAAAAAAAAACTTCCTGCATGGGTTTATTCAGTTTTTAAGTGGTTTTGGTTGACAGTCTGGCTTGCTGTCTATGTCTCATGCGTACAGGCCCCATCATTTATCTTTGTCTCGACAAAACGTTTTTATAATCACCTTCCCCAGAATAGGTTTTTCTCAAAGGTCAAATTTGCCATTCAGGTTTATGCTAAATTGGTCTTTTAACTTGTATCTGGCAGCATTTTTACCCCCTACACACACACACACACGCACACACACACACACACACATATCTATATATATATATATATATATGTATATATATATATATATATATATGCGCTTCCATAGGAATAGAGCACTCTGGTGGATGAGGAATTTCTGTGTAAATAGAAATATCACTTAAATTCAACCATACCAATCGTCCAGTTCCGTAGTCCAGAGGTAGGATATCGGCCTCCAGGTTCTGGAATGAAGGTTTCAATTCTGCCTTGCAGAAATGGATAATGGAAAGTCTATAGCCACACATGTAATACATCGAAACAGCTGTCTGTGAATGATATATATATATGTATATATATATATATATATATATATATATATATATATATCACAATTAATCTCTGTGGCTTCAGTTGTGTTGAAAGCCAAGGATCGACAGTACATAATTGTTGTCTATATATTTGTATCAACATCGATTTCACTTTGAATTTCAGTACATCTTCAGCGATTTTCTTACAGAATGGTTCAAATTAAAAGCTTTTCACAAAATGGTACAATTCATGCTTAAATCTTCTTTCTTTTTCATCGAATGATTGTCTTGTGATCTATTTGCTGCATTGACTAAAAATCTTTGAACGAACTGCACAAAATAATACTTGTGAATTTATAGCAAATATCTCCGAACGCAGTGTGCATTACTTTAACACAGTAAAATATAATACATAAAAAAATACTATTTTCAAGGACATATTCGTGGTGAATGTGAACATTTTGTGCCTCTTGCACTTGTCAGCAACCAACCCTCTATTGTTTATTTTGGATTATGAGAATAAGCAGCTCATTTGAGTTTTAACAACGAATTCTTACAGAGGATTGGAGAGCTCTAATTTTGAAATATTGAAAGAAACTGAGTAATAGAATTAAGGTTATATATGTAAGTATACATTATCATAATTTACGCTCCATTCTTTAGGGTTGAGCATCGTTAAGTCGGGCTTAGATATAACTGCTATATGCAACGCTCTTCCAACTCTGGAATAGAGCACTTTGGTAGACGGGGATTTTAGCGTTTGTAAATATAAATTGTTTAGTTCGGCCCCACTGACCGTCCAGTTCCGTGTAGGGGTAAAAATGAAACAATTATCAATTATCAACACACACACACACACACACACACACACACACACACACACACATATATATATATATATATATATATATATATATATATCACAAGAACATAAGTAGCTCCAACCCTTGAGGTAACGTCATACCTTAATAAAAGATGAAAGAAATTCCACCAATATCAATAAATAAGAACCTCTACACTACTGATCAAACATACATAACAAAGGTATAAATGAAGAACTAGTAAGATAAAAAAATACCCTCTTAGACATGAGATTATGTACACGCCCCCGAGCTGACGAAGGTTTGAAAAACCATTTCCTAAATAAAAAAAAAGATGTCAAGTAAAAATATTACTTGAAAAGATAACAGGAAGAAAATCAATAACGTGGATATCGGCAATTCCCTTGGGATATAAGCCAACAAACAGGGTTATCATTTTGCAAGCAAAAACTCTACCTAACTAGTACATATCCAACTGAATCTAATATGCCTTGTCAAAAATAAAAATAAAACTTGACAATAGCAAGTGCAATACTGTGTATAGATAAATCTCACCGAGGTATGATTTTAGACTAACACCTACAACATGAAGTGAGAGAGTAATAATGAATGGCAAAATTAGGAGTAAACTTGTGGTACAATTTAATGATAGATATACAACTGAACAGCCTGAAAAGTACTGGGGATATTACCCAAGCCTATCCATAATATGCTATTCTAACACTTTGCAGATTATTGTTGAGCTCCAATCTAGAAGAATAATTGAGTGTAAATTGGAAAAACTGACTTGGAGAATGGATATAATGTATAAGTTCCCAGAAGGTTGTAATCGAAGATTTTGACTGAAAACAAATCACTGAAGACCGTTCACCACGAGAAGAGGGCTGAATGGGAGTAAATAAGGAAAGACATTAAGAAAATAGCCCTCAAAATACTAATGAGCTTGCTTTATAATTTGTTATCTCACCCTAATCATAGTTATTCGTGGAGTTTTATAAAATGTCTTCATATTCTCAGCTACACATCTTAATAATTGTGAAGATTATACCCCGTTGGACTTAGAGTAATAATCCGGAAAGGGTTGTAGAATTAGTAGGTTTTATTGTAGGATGAAATGTAGTAGAGCTAATCCACATTTTAAAAAAAATATCTGCAAAACGTAACACTGGATATTTTAGAACCGTTCACGAAAGGGAAAGTGTGGTAACTAAGGCAATAAAGTGGAATCACATGACCTAGGACGGATGACAAAAGGAAGGTACAGGTGGATCTGGAGGGATATTCCAGCACAGGCCACGTCTCCCCCTACGGTTAGGATAGGATAGAAGATAGAGGAAAAGTATAAACTTTCTCGTTTACTTTCAATCTCCAAGCCCAAAATCCGAACAGTAAACTTACCCTAGTTTAGACATATACAATTGAAGGGAAATACGTCGAGTTAAACAGTCAAATCTAACCAAGCAAGAGGCACGGAATGTATACATTCACCGGGTACATGTCCTTATATATATATATATATATATATATATATATATATATATATATATATATATATATATATATATATATGTACACACACAAATACACACACGTATATATATATATATATATATATATATATATATATATATATATATATATATATGTTACAAATCAGGTTTGCAATAAAACGTAATTAATATATCATAAAGCAATATCTGATATGTGATGGACTCATTTCATAGGGTGCTCAATACATTCAACTTTAAACTAAAAGTGTTAAATTGCTTTGAAGTAGAGCTGGGATTATAGTAGAAAGTAGATTCGCTACACGAATACGTATTATGTTTCTGCCTTGTTTTGGCCTCTTCAGGAGAATGACTATGTATGTTTTAGATTCCTGTTTAGGAAATTCCCTGCACAGGAATCTAAAACATACATAGTCATTCGCTCATATATATATATATATATATATATATATATATATATATATATATATATATATATTGATAATATTTTTCGAGAATTGAGTTATCTATGCATGAACAGCGCTTGATATCGGGGAAAGAGCTTATATGAATATGATTATACGTATCACCACACCTTATTCCTTTCATCCTTAGCTAAAAAGATTGAAATGTCACGAAATTCAGTTTTGGCAATTAGATTGGCAACGCTGTGGTAGATGCAAGACAGACACAATAACCGTATTGGACATTTTCAAGGTTTTAAATACATATATGGAAAAATGAACGCCACACATTTGAAAGATAATCGCAGTACAGTTTGGTGGCGACCTCTCTAATAATATGCTGACCGGTTTAAAGGGTAGTCTTTCGTATAAGAGTCTATATGATGAAAACAGTGGACTTCGACCGAATGGTTTTCATTGTTATTCATGGAGCATTCCAATGAAACCTTTCTCAAGGTGAAATAGCGTGAAGTGGAAAAATATTATCATTTATTTACATGCGAAAAATATCTAAGCTTTCCCAGTCCTCCAAAATTACCCTCTTCTATGTTTGCTCGTTTTGCACGAATCGTATCTCTCATTAGACGCTCTCTTGGGTCTTTCAGATACTGCTCGAAACATTTTGTAAACAGATACAAAAAATAAATCGAGATAAGGCTCCAATGCTCCGAGATACGGCTCAGAGATTTTGAGTTTTGAGGTCTCTCGTGAAAGCGAAGCAAACTTTCCTAAAGCAGGGTATACCCGTACTCTTTGACGTCTGTAAATTTATCGTCTCATCGCGTAGGAATACATTTGTCCTGGTACACATCAACCGGAAGTAGATGCAGTGTTGTCCTCATTCTATCAGTGATCAAACAGTTCACAGTCGGCAATCTAATTCCGAATCTCAACGACGCTCGTTCAAAACTCCTCTTGCCGAAATCTGGCAATTTCTTTACTCATCGTGTATGAGGAATTATGAAGGAGCCGTTTGCTTATTTCTCTTGCGCTTATACGTCAAACTGATTGCCAACAAATATATCTTCTTAAAAATCAGACATAAGCAAGATATTGGTGCCTTTTCATTTTGCCGCCACCTCTTCCTTGATAGATAGATAGACTGGTTTAGTGATACGTATACTTATTCAGAAATAAATACATAATCACAAGTAGGCATCCGGTGTTAATCGATGATAATCTAGTTCATATTACAGGACATTCTTAATAACCTGGGCCACCAGAGTGCATGTGAAATATTAAACTATAAAATATCTAGTATAGTGGTCCAGAACCTCTAAAAGGTCATATTTCAATAAGATCACTTATTTCCCCCCTTTCTATCTGGGTAAGTCACAAAGAAAATAATTTAGAATAGCGTATAATCAGAAAGCTTTATAATGAGAATTAGTTTTGTAATTGTACGTCTACTGCTGTCTATTTGTATTTCGAAGCAAGCAGGCGAAAATAATTATGAAAAGCAACCATTAAAAAAAAAACAACTTTTGCTGATTTGACATCCTCCCTCCATCCTGGGCTACCTAGATTTCCCTCTTGGGGAGAACAGACCCTCCCCGCCCCCGTTGGGAACCACTGATCTGGTCACATGCCATAGAATGATTATCAGTGAATTAGTCTTGCTAGTTCTCTGAGTTCGATGAATTCCTACCATGAGGTGACATTTAGCAATCTAGTCCCGGAGAGCATTGCTCGCATGATATCTTGGATCTCCATCGAATACTTCACTGGATTGACCTTGTGTCATACTTAATTAACCTCAGTAGATATCCATCTATACAGATCCCCAACCAAAAAAACTTATTGACGGTCAAACAGACGGACTGACGGATCAGATCGGCAAATAGTGATGAATTGAGAGATGCATAATTGCAACACTATCTCTTTTTTCAATTTTTTTTGATTTCGTTCCAGATCGTTTTCTGCTTTTTTAAATGTTAAATATCGTCATTCAGAAAGTTTAAACAGCGTCTTCGTAAATGTCAGAATGCAAATACTTGTCTGAAAACGAATTCTAAAATCTTGACTAAAAATGCAAGGATGATTATGTGGAATAAAAATCCATAACAAAAAGTATTGAAAAATGTTTGACTAAATTCTCCGTAGAAAATCGAGAAGTTGCTATTTCAGTTCTCGAATTCATGTGTGATTTTTTTTCTGTCATTTTGGTCTGATATTAAATGTTTCTTCCTTTCTCTCTCCATCTCTCTTTCTTTCTTCCTTCCTCCCCTCTGTCTCCGTCTCTCTCATATCGTTTCTTTCTCCATTTCTCCTTCTCACTTACCCCCTGTCCCCTCCTTCTATCTTTGTTTTATCCAAATACATCAAGTATATATCTCTGTCTGTCCGTCTCTCTTCCTCTCTGTGTCTCCCACTGTCTCTCTCTCCTCATTTCCCCAATCCCAAATCTTTTCCTCTGCTCTTTCCGTTTCAGCTTTTCTCTTCAATTTCTTCCTCTCTATTCATTTTCTCAACCCCCTCTCTTTATTTTCTCAGTTCCTCTTCTTTCTTTCCTTCTTTATTTTTTCTTTCATTTTTCCTTTGTTCCTTTCTTTCTTTCATCCTTTCTTTCTTTCTTTCTTTCTTTCTTTCTTTCTATCTTAATCATTTTAGTTCCTTTCTTTCTCTTTAATACTGTTAGAAACTGTCAACCAAAGCTGCCACGAAAACTGTCAACATATGTTTCTTCAGTTTTTAAGCTAGTCTTGCTGGCTATGTATGTATGTATGTATGTATGTATGTATGTATGTATGTATCATGCGTAAAGACTGCATCAATGGAGCTATAGGGTGGAATATTCAAACATTTACCTCTTATTATGTCTAGAAACAAAAATCTCGTTTTTTTTAAACCCCCACCCCTACCCTCAACAGCTTTTTAGTCAAGGGTTCAATTTGGAATGTGAAAATATGCTGAAATAATCCCTTGGTTTGCGTTAAAGAATGGAAAAATAAACTCTACACACTTGGACGATAGTAGAAAATTCAGACCTTTTTAATTATCACTGCCCAACAAAAGGTGACAGAATTAACTTATTCATTGATCTCATTTTTTCCCGTATTTAATTGATCACCCCAACACAGCATACCGTCAAAAGACTTTGATCACATGACGCTTTCTTTTGAGTGATTAACAAGACCTATTTTGGTTTCTTTCACTTACCAGAATGAGAGCAAAGAAATAAATTGCAAGATTCAAATCAAACCGGAAACCATTAGGCTTCTCCAAAGATTTCACAGAAAAAAAAAACAATTCAATCATAAAAATCACAAAAACCGAAAAAGATAAACTATATGAACACCAACGTATTTTTCTTTGCGTTTAAAATATAAAAATTAAAGTTTAAATTTATTTTAGGAAACACAAAATAAAACATTCATACAGAAAAAAAATTGAATAAATAAATTTGAATGTCACCTTCAAAATTTTTCAGGCAGCTAAATAGAAATTAAAAGATATCAAAACGCTGAGACTTGATCAAAATACAAACGCGTAGTACGCAAATCAAGTGAGTATAACGATTGTGCATAACTTCCTTTGGTAAGTATCCAACTGCTTCGTCGACGGTTACATAAGATTTGCTTCAAAATATTACAACAAAATTAGTAGAAAGTTCGAAGAAAATAAAAAGATCAAACTCAAATCAAGAAAGCTGCAGAAATTTCATTCGATCATTATTTTAGAAAAAATAGGTAAGAGACGATGAAAATAAGGTGGGGATAATTTTGATATTTTTAAATCTAAGGGATACGGCTGCACCCTACGGGCTGTATATTTGTATTCAAAGGTAAGTTGACCCCGGAATAAACCTGATAGGTTGTGACGATCCCTGCTGACCTTTGAAGGTCAATTTAGGGTCAGATCATTTTGAGGTCAAGTCAATTTTAGCATATCCAATCCTGGGTTAAAATTATGAAATTTTGTATACATATAAGGTATGTCTATGTAGTAACCAAATTTCTGAAACAATGCAGCGATAAGGCGTTCTGTATGATTCGTGAAAATCGATGCCTAACTGTCTGTATGTCTTTTAAAAGTCATGTTGCACATCTTTTCTCGGATCCCTATCTCTTTGGAAACTTCATGGACTTCAAGACGACAATTCCCACGAATCACATCATGCACTTTTTCAGTGTGATCTTGTTGCGGTGGATGTTTTTCCCGATTTGAAACGCTGATACCTCCCGTGATATTGCATACAGCTTCGACACTCCCCTCAGGCCTGTTGTAACATTAAAAATTATCCTCCAAAATCTTTCCTAATTTGAAACAGAATTCGACACAAACGCGTCACCCTTTTGAAGTCTTCAAACTGTAAAAAAGGGTCAAGAGCACTAGACACATGTACGCTCACGTGCGTGTCGCTCGAAAACTAATTGACATGTATTGATGCGTTTATAGAAGGTTACTACCACATGACATTCCAGCTAGAGCAAATTAGAACATTTCATTGGAACACTGTTATAAAAAATCGGTTTCTTTATGGACAGACCCCCGTACGTGGGTGCCTCTACTGATCATTTTTAGATGTGGATCCAGGTCAACAGCGTCACCTGGTGCCCGTTGTTGAAGGCTTTTCGAAATGTCTACCCAGTTAATATAAAAGTCCATATCTTATGAACTATATATTCTAGAATCAACATCTGTAGATATAAGGTCAATAAAATCAATTCAAATAATAACAATTCCAACCTACTCTTTGCCTCATGGAAAAAATTGGATTTTCAGCCTGGAGAGAGGAAATGTCAACATAATGGCCACTGTTACAATACTGGGTACTTGTTCGTAAACTGAAGCTTCGCATTCTTCAGATTATTGGAGGAATCGGGAAGGGAGATAACCCTATCTATTTGGACTGACTTATTTGGTTTATTCCATCGGTATTCAGCTTGGATCATATCTCTGTTCACATCAAACATATGTACTCGTTGTCAAGAATCTCTTTATACTTATCAATAATTGGTTTTGGAAAGATCTGTTACATTCAAGACAAGGCACCCCTTCACTGCTATGGCACATAATCAAGTACATGAGCTGGTTAATGAAAGGATGGAGCCGTTTGCCTCACAGATAGTCAGCAACGGCGTTTGATGGTCGCATAGCTTGGACGATCAAGGGTTAAAGCAGAATTAGGAGACACCCCGAAAGTTTTAACAATGTTCTATAGTTATTCCAGGAAATTATTATCGATTGAGTGATAATGCAAGTGACATTTGCGCAAATGTTGATAAAGTATAATTGACCCAATGATCGATCGATAGAATTGAGAATCTATTATGCCACACACACACACACACACACACACACACACATATATATATATATATATATATATATATATATATATATATATATAATGAAGCATTTACCAATTGCAGATTGTTCACGAACTGCGGTTCAACCACTGTTAACCTCTACTGTCAGATTACAAATGGATGGCAAACCCTGTACAGAAGTGGCGCATCTACCAGGAAGGGGACGCCCCTTTCAAGCCTACACCTTGGAATCTTGTTCCTACCCGTACCACCTTTGTGAATCATAGGATGCTAACCTTTGGTTCAAAGAGTGGGATTGGCCTGAGGCAAGCTGGTTTCGCCTAGAAGATCAATTGCTCAGAATTTAGATACTCAGTATTATAGCGTTTGCACGTTTCATACGGGTAGAAATGTAAATTCATCGCTGTCTATATTCATTAATATGAGAACTGATGGCACTTTAATCTGGAGAATGGCAAATAAATCGTCGTGCTTATATTGATGATTATAGGCTGCTTAGAACTGGTATTTCTACTAGTATTTACCAATAATTCGTTGAAAAAAAAGCTCCCGCAATATCTGTATAAATGGTTTCAGGATCTTGAAACTCCCATCATAAAATCAGGAACGCCCAAACTAAATTACCTTTTCTTCGATTTTAAAGTTACATTAATCCTCATGAAGAATCTCGATGAATGTTTTTGATGGAAACTCTAAGGAATACACGCGTGAATGGATTATGTCTATGGATGTAATCTGGTCACCTGACCCAAGTACACATCATAATCTTGTAGCTTGGGCTATGCAAAACAGATACTGGGCGACCAATAGTGGTTAGATAGAGTGTTGAAGCATTTACACTCAAGCATGCAATCTGTTCGCTCCTACTTTTCAGGACTCAGTGCATGAGCTGCCAGGGGTGGGGCACATTGTTGTTGGTGGCGTGACAGCTTGAAATGATAATACCCTGTATTGTAAACGGAAAACTTGAAATAACACAGCTCCATTCCGTGTTCGACCTCTCTTTCTCTATTCTCCGGATATCCAAATTGATAAAATGAGAGCTTATCAACCACAACTGAGGAAGTCTTGTTGTTTTTTTTTCCTGCCATACTCCTAATCACGACAAAGAGGATCCTCCGTCCGCGCAAAAACTTATGTTATAACAATCTATAATATGTTTTCAACTATTTTATCTATGTATCTATACATGCATCGATCTATTAGAAACTGTCCACCAAAACTGTCAGCATAGGTTATATTCACTTCCAAGGTTGGCCTGGATGGCTTTATGTATGTATCACACTTGCAAGCTGCACCTATAGATCTAAAATGCTAGAAATTTGAATATTTCCCTTTTATTATGCCTAGAAAAAACATGTTTTTTTTTATTCATCCCCCTCCTGGGGATTCAATTTTTAGTATCAGGTTATGCTGAATTGATCCCTTGCTTTTTGTCCGGCAGCGTTCACTCTTGCTTTTAGAGAATTCAGACTCATCTTAGTGACCACTATCCGATAAAAAGTGAAAAAAGTAACGCATTCATCGACGCTCTTTTCCCAAATCAGTCCCAACACGATATGTTGTCAAAAGACGTGGCTCACGTTTAAGTTAGTGACCAATCAGACCTACCTACCTACCTACCTACCTACCTACCTACCTACCTATCTATCTATCTATCTATCTATTTAAATGTGTTCAAACATATATATGCATGAATCTATCTATATTACTTTTTCTCATCATATACACATATACATAGGCAAATATCTGTACATAGGTGTTTCTACATGGATATATATTCATTTGCACACATGAGCACGCGCGTGCACGAACGTATGCAAGCACAAACTCACACACTCACGCATATATATATATATATATATATATATATATATATATATATATATATATATATATATATATATATATATATAAATATATATATATATACGCATCAACGTATACTGTATAGAGATATCGAAAGAGGAACTTGTGTAAAGCAAAGACGAACACACTGAGAGTAAGTAACATGACCACATAGAAGCAAATGACAACGTAGGTATATTGACGCATTTCGAATCGACATTGAGCTGATATAACTTCGACACAAATGCATTCGAAAACACATGAAAATTCTTGAACCCCCTTGGGAATTAATAAAAATATTTTTTTAAAAAGTCAATGGAAATCAAATAAACTAAAAACGAACGCTTGAACACACATGCACACACATGAACTCACAAACATATGCACACGCACACGTATAAATATATATATATATATATATATATACATAGTTGTGTGTGTGTGTGTGTGTGTGTGTGTGTGTGTGTGTGTGTGTGTGTGTATATATGCGTGCCCGAGCAGTGTCAAGGACAAATTTTATGAAGAAAAAAAGTATATAAGATAACACGGGAAATAACTTGAGAAAAATTCATGCGAAAATTTGAATGTTTGGGGAAAACTTTCCAATTAACTTTTTACTGGATACCGAGTGAAATAAAACTGCTAATATCACCGGGGCTGATTTAATAAATGCATGCGGAAAACTTGGGAACTTGAAGCAAGAGAAAATAAAAGGAAAAAAAAAGGGTGATATCTGCAGGATATTCCGTAGGCAACTGGGCATAATTACACAAAAAGAAATAATTCAAGAACTTAGATAGAATCCTATAATACATATTATTTCTTCCCCTTTTTTTTTTGACGAATTTTTAACGGAACATTCACGGAATTGACGGCATCAAATATGAAATTGGGGAAAAATAACTTACACGACTCTCTCAAAATATGGTTCGAGGAATGAGGTGATTCTATTACGCTTTATATTTCGTACCTCATTAGGGACCGTCAACCAAGACTGTCACTAACACGGTCATCGAGATTGACAACATGGGTTTTAATCTGGTTCGACTGGCTGTTACTCTGTATCTTGTTCAGAAAATGAACATTAAAAAAAAATCCCATTCTAATAAACTTTCTGACTGATTGATCCCTTAGTTTGTGTTGGACAGAATTCAGGCTTAATTTTTTTTTCTTTTTTTGTTCTTTTGAATATTCAGGCCCCTTTTTTTTAATTGATCAATACTCAACAGAAAGTACTGGCTCCACGATAGCCATGATAGAGAGGTGTAGCGAATCCTGGAGAAGGTCAACGTCCAATGAAGGACGTTAAAAGACTGATGATGATGATGATGATGATGATGATGATGATGATGATGACTTAGCAGGAGGCGAAAGGAACAACTTATTTATCGATCACACCCTTTACCAATCTTTTAGTTGATCACACCCAACACGGCATCAAAATGACGCTGGTCACCTGACGATTTCCATTGAGTGACTATGCTAACCAGGTATTATTATTATTATTATTATTATTATTATTATTATTATTATTATTATTATTATGTCGGTCTCGGTGGACCCCGCTCCTTTTCCTAGCGAGCGACCTTTGGATATTTCTGATCAATTTTACCGTTCCGTGCAATGCTGCTTCCTACCAGAGCTCTATGCTACTGTTAAACTCCAAGTCCACAACGGCACTACATCAACATAGGTCATACTCCAAATTCTGCGGATTTATTTCCTTTGTTCAGGATCATTTTCAACATTCTTTAGCTCCTCCTGTTCTATCCATTTTCCCCGAGAGCAGCAATTTTCACACCAGTTGCTTGGTGATCACCGCTGGAGACCGAGTGATTGCAAATCTCGCCCAGTTACGGGCCCTCCTCTTTGCACTATCACAGTCCATAGCAGTGTTGTGGTTTACCGTTTTACACCAGTTTGCTGGTGGTTATCACTGAAGGCTATGACAGTAAGTCTCCTCGGATCTCCAGCCTTCCTCTCATATCGTCCTCACATCACAGCACCGCTTGGGTTTGTAACGTCTCCACCATGCCTTTTCCTGGCTGTAGGGTCTAGTGTTCATAGTCTCCATCCTTCCTCTTATCTATGGTTCCTCCAATCTCGATTTCGGTGCCTTTGGTACGGTTCTGAGTGCACCTATTGTTATTGGCACAACTCTTACTTACATGTGTCACACTTACTTCGGTTCCTTTGTCAGGTCCTGGTATTTACTTAGCTTTTGAGTAAATACATAAAACTCAACCAAGAGACTGAACTACAAACTGAGAACCATGCAACATGCACATGAAAGAAACATGCTCAACTTCACATGGAGAGACCACAAGACAACACGGTGTGTAAGAGGGGAACAGGTGTCCGAGACATCATAAAAACCATTAAAAACTCAAAAAGCAATGGGCTAGCTATGTTGTAAGAATGGCTACAACTAATCGTCATCACGATTCTCAGCATGGATCTCCAGAGATCAAATACTGAACTGAGGTCAGCAGAATATGGAATAGCAAGACGAGCTGGTCAGGTTTATGAAATATTGGCTCCATGACGCCAGCGATAGAGAGTTGTGATAATAATGGTGACTGATTGCACGGAAGAGCAGAGTGAATAGGGAACTGAGTGGGAATGACGCTTACAGGATGCTTATGAGTTACTCAATATTAACATTCCACCGTTAAAGCTACTTAACTATTTGAGGCACACTTCTTTGTTATTGCACTTTAAACAACTCTGCTATCTTTTGTTCAAAATATGTTCCTTTGTGCTCGTAGATGCATGGAGATTAAGTTGTGGTATTTAATAGATACAAACATTTCGAGAGGGGGACGAAACTTCCACGGTGCTCCAGAGAGTGAAAGGACAACTAGTTTCAATGTATTGATTTCATTCAATGACGAGTGTCACTGAAATGTCATTTGAAAACGCCATTCATCACTTTTCATTTTATGCCACTTTCCTTGATATATTACGTAGACAACATAGTCCCACAGATTTCCAATTCTTTCTAACGATCTCTTGGACCGTTCCCAACAAGTTTCATCAGTGTTACTTAAAGAGAGGAATAGGCAGACAATACAAGTTGTAGGTGTACTGGTGAATGAACCTATCATATCGTATTTATAACTCCTTTAGTTTTTGCATTATCAGTAAATAGTGACTTTCATTGGTGATCAAGTAACAGCAAATTTTGTCCGCTCCAGAATTTTAGCAATTGTATTGATGGTTTCAACTCTCTAACGGGTATCCTAATAATCCTAACCTTGCTGCTAGGCTACCCAGGACTGTTCCAAATATTGGGGTATCATCATCATCATCATCATCATCATCATCAGCTTTTTAATGACCGTCGTTGGACATACCCTTCCTCAGGATTCGCCACACTTCTCTATCATGGGCGTCGCGGAGCCAGTACTCTCTGAATTTGTCTAGCTCGTCTCCCCATTAAATATTCTGCCGGCCTCAGTTGCGCATTTGATCTGGGGGGATCCATGTCGTGAGTCGTGATGTCCATCGATTGTCCGCTACTCTTGCAACATGGCCAGCCCATCGCCATTTGAGATTTTTAATGGATTCTATGATACCCCTGACTCTTGTCTTTTCTCGGATGTACTGTGCTGTCTTGTGGTCTCTCCATGTGAGGCCCAGCAAAATTTTTTCATGTGCACGTTGCATGGTTCTCAATTTGCAGATCTGTCTCTTGTTTGTGTTCTATGTTTCAGCTCCATGAGTGACTATTGGGAGTATGCATTGTTTATAGACCCTTCTTTTTAGAATCAATGGGATCTTCTTATTTTTGAAGGTTGAGCTTGCTTTGCCAAAGGCTTGCCATCCTAGTGTGATTCTCCACTTGATTTCTTCTTCTTTTGAGGGTCTCATGGAGATTCGTTGTCCAAGGTAGATGTAGTGATTCGGGTATAGGTGACTTCAACACCTGCTTATCAGTTTATAAAGAAAATTTTCTTGCAACGTCCAGGTAGTTTTTCAGCTTTTTGATCCCTCATTTTCAGTTTTGATTAGTGTTTTTATACAACAGCGGCATCACTATCTGGTTAATATTTCATTTTTTGTTTACGATGACTAAATCTGAGCTCCTGACCCGTTTGAATATAAAAGTCCGCAAGAATTTCACATTTTCTATTCGCCCACTCACTAAATGTTTTATGCATATACCATTTGTTTGCCTGGTAAAACCTCCGTCGTTTCCACAATACCAAATGGATGACTTTTAACATCCAATCAGATCTTTTTCTATAAAAGAACGTCTGACCTAATTAGTCACATTTATTTCATCATCATCATGGTTTTTGCCATCGTCGCCATCATCATCGTCATTTTATTAATTTTGGTATTCACACCAGGTATCTTGTGGATGTCTTCAGTTCCTCAAATTCCGAGCGTCTTTCTTAATATTTTTGCAGACTCAAAAACATTGCCATGGTTTGGACCGTCTCGATTCATGAGCTTCCAGCGATGTTTTTGATATTATTTCGTTTCCTTCCTTCATCCAAAAAGTTAGTTCATTATCGTCATTGTCATCGTCTCCTTTCTCATCAAGCAAGATACTTTTTTTTTTCCTACAGGAATTGACTATCGTCAGCCATTTCTTTATAGTTTGTATTGAATATGTATTAAATGTTTTTTCGTTATCCTCTTCTCCCTTTCATTTCTTTCATCAAACATCGGAACGAAGTTTGGCGTTGACTTTGTTTTTCAAGCACAACAAGAAGAACAAGAACAATCCTCACCAAAATGATTCGTGTAAACTGATATGAAAAACTTGTATTGCTCTACTGTTATTTCAACTGACGACCAATGAGGCTGTTTTACTGATTGAACTAAATTGACAAGTCTAAAATATTAATGATCTTTTATTATATAAATATAGTCGGGCTTATTTAATTCTAAAGGATAGATGAATACTTTTTTGCATATATACATATATACAAATATATAATGTTCTTCCATAGGAATATAACACTCTGATGGATGGGGAATTTAAGCTAGAATAAATATATCACTTAAATTCAGACTTATAGTTGGATACCGGCCTCTGGGTCTGAAGCGAACGTTTCAATCCTGCTTCGTGGTACTGGATGTGATGATGGATCATCTATAGCCACATTGAAGAGTTGTAATACAACAAAACAGCTGTCTGTGGATGACACAATATATATATATATATGTATATATATATATATATATATATATATATATATATATATTCGTAAAATGAATATATATCATTTCAGTTGCAGTAATCATCTTCAATCAGAGTAGAAGTAAGAGTGGATTTTGACCCTGTAGTAGCCGGGCATGTTATTATTTCTATGTTCATATCTAATAGTTGGCATTGGGGGTCAAGAGAGAGTAAGTCCCCCTAATCCCCCACCACAGTCTTGGTTACTTCGTTTTTTTTTTCAATTCAGACCTGCAGAGAGCTCTAGACTGTACTTGCAACCTTATGTGCTCTAAATTTTGCCATAATCTTTATATGGAGAGCTTGTGGGAAGCTCGTCTCAGAAATCTAGTACCAAGTGTCATGAGTTTGATTCACACTGAGCGCCCCATTATTGTGTCTTTGTATCAGATTAAGCTAGATTTAGTAAATAACCCTTCGTACATTCCTCTCTTGCCATAAGTTCCAATATTTCGCGATGACATCCGGTACCGGATTTAAAATTGATGGGAACCTGTGCTCAGCATTTCTAACGGACTCTTTTGGCATCTATCTATTATTTTCAAAGAAATCCAAACAGAAAAAAATATTCATAAAGTCATGATGTCAAATTCAGAATTAAGTATTTATGAATCCTTCATAGATCTAAGTAGTATGATAAGTTTAGGAGATATGTTTCATATTTCACCTGTCCACGACCCCCTAAAATATTGAAATATTTTTAGGACATATTTTGTGGAGTCCCTAAAATATGAGGGCCCTATGCATGTTTACTGTTTACACTGTCCTAAAAATAGGTCTGATGACATCCCAGACATGGTTGTCTTACGGTACAGGCACACTTTGCAGCTACCCAGGAACCTACGGTTTTAGGAGCCCCAAAATTCAGTTTAAGAAATGAGAATTAAAGATCATATTATTAAATAGCAAACACAGAGAACCTTCCCAAACCTTGCAAGCGTTTGCATTCATATCAAATCAGTTTTTGTCTTACTATTGAATTCATGTATTAAATTAGGGTCGGCGTTACGGCCCACGGCCAAATCAAATACGTTGCTTTGCCAGAGGCCTCAAATATAAGACGGCTATGATCTCAGGTCGGTTGCAATTTTTCTGTCGTATTCACTTAAAACATGGTCGATTAACTTTTCATTTTAAATTAAATTGCATTTACAGTTTAATTAAAACGTTTCCATAACAACATTTCCAACTGCATTTCTTTGCGAATGTCGTGCCTACGAACGATAGTTCTCTCTCTCTGTTTTTCACGACTTTTTAATCGGTTTGTCAGGTTGTTCCGCGTTCGACTCCATAGCAACACCATTGGTAATTCTTTCTTGATATTATGCTCAGCTTGGTCCGAGGCAAGGTCACAAGAATCGAACGTGATAGACCAGTCAATGGGCTTGCGTGTAAAGCTCACCAAGCATTCCCTGCCCCCCCCCCGTGCTAAGCATGATGCTTTATTTCCAAACGGTATTCCCTTCTGTCGCTTGCTTCTCTCTTCTTCTGTTCTTCTCCTTTCCCTTCTCTTCTATAATTCTTTCTTTCTTCTTGCCATCAACACGCTTTGATGATGATGATAATGATGATGATTATTATTATTATTATTATTATTATTATTATTATTATTATTATTATTATTATTATTATTATTATTATCATTATTATTATTATTCAATCTCACAATAGTTGCCCGGTGGTTACCGCTGGAGGTTGAGTGACAGCAAGTATCCTCAAGTCTCCAGCCCTCCTCTCCTCATTATTATTATTATTATTATTATTATTATTATTATTATTATTATTATTATTATTATTATCATTATTATTATTATTATTATTTTCCTCCTTCTGGTCTACGTCTCTCTCTTCTGTCTCTCTGTCTTTCTCCTCCTATTTTTCTTTTCTGTCTCCCAACTCTTTCACATCCACTCTCTCCCCCATATCTTCTTATTATTTTATTTTACTTTATTTCAAATTTTTCATCTGAGCTATTCTTCGTGATTCTCCCTATCAGCCTCCTTCTTCTTCTTCTTCTTCTTCTTCTTCTTCTTCTTCTTCTTCTTCTTCTTCTTCTTCTTCTTCTTCTTCTTCTTCTTCTTCTTCCTCTTTTTTCGGAGTGAGTTCCTGAAAAAAAGTCTTTTTCCTAATCTTCTTCATCTCTGACTGCTTTCACCAATTGTGTTTCCTTCGTCACCATTCTAAGATACGGAAGCATGTTTTCTACACTTGTACTTGTCAAAGAGAAAAAAAAAGTGACTTTTCCATTTTCTCAATTTATTTTGATCTGGCCTCCATTCTATCAATTAAAAAAAAAAAAAGAAAAAGAAAAAATAAATTTCTTGTAAAATAATTTAATTAACGCATTGCAATTAATTGTTTTCTTGTTGCACCATGTTTAAAAACTTCATGACATTAAAAACAAAGAAAACTAGGAATATACAACCACACTTTTTTTTTTGACATTACATTTTCATAGTTTGAAGAACAGGTTTGGTTAATCACTCAAAAGAAACCGTCATCTGACCAAAGTCTTTTGGCAGCATGTCATATTGGGAGTGATTATTAAAAAAAAAATGGAAAAGGGATAATCAATGATTAAGTCAACTGTCATGCATTTTGTTAGGCCGTGATCACTTCAGTCTGAATTAAATAAACAGCAAAACTAGCGGAAATTCTAAGGGGGTCAATTAAGCATAAATTTGAATTGAATTTGAATTTAACTCCCCACTTTTCTAGATCCAATAAGGATATTTAAATTTTCAGCCTTCTTCCCCCATCAATGCAGCCTGTACGTGCAATACATACATACCTAGATAACCAGTCAGCAAGACCAACTTGAACATTTAAGAGACTTATGTTGACAGTTTTGATTGTGTTTCTGATACTGACAGGTATTGATCCCATCGCGAAATTAAGGGTCTTGCAAATAACGTGAAACATATAACAAATAATCCAGGATTTGTAACTGGTTCAAAGATTTGCAATCCCAGTCTGTGGAACCCTATGCATATACTAGTGTCAAGATTTAGAGACTCAAGTCCAGTTAGTGGAATTGACGTGGTATGGTTTCGTAATGTACAAGATATTAAGCACTAGAAACAACTTTCAGCTTCAGAAAAGAATAATTTTCACCATTTACCACTACTGAACTATAACAAAATGAAATATACCTGCATTAGTAAGAGCCGCACAGTGCCTCCAAAAAGATAATCTTCATCAACTTTCAATAGCTTTACTTTAGACTTGCAACTTATTTTCTACAATATGGTATCACTTATAATCATCGATCAGAGTCTCGTTACATTACAATGGCATTATATTTATACTGTTTGATTAAACAGGTGATTGGATATGGAATATTCTTGATGTAATGGCGAACGTATCTCTATTGAAAGAAAGCTGAAATCAAGGAAAAAATTAATCGACTTTTGCTCTAGATGTTCAGGGGATGTTACCCAGGCCCGGATTCAGGGGAAGCCCCAGGATTCCGATTACTCTCTGCTCGGGGAAAATGCAATTAGAATCTTCTTTTCTTAGTAACAAGATAAAGACATTCTATGATTTGAAAAGCCGACTAATTCAATGGATAGAGTATAAAGAGAAGACGGAAGATTGGCCTTACCCTGAACAAAAACCTTGAGTTGCCCCTGTCACCGTAATGGTTTCGGATGGGTTTGGAAAAAAAAAACCCAGCGATTGTATGACATTAATATCCTATCATAAGAAATTGGATGAATAACTGGATGAAAATAAAGCATGATTTTTTTGCTGCGTTTCAGTATAAAATGGAATCTACGTTTACAGCGCCACCTGAAAGTCTACGGAAACCTTTAGTTATCTGAAATGAGGTAAAACGAAAATACAATTACCATAATTTACACAAATAAAAAAGAGCATTCCCAGACCAAAAGAATAGTCACTGGATGTTGAAGAAACCACGAAAAATGGTGTAGGGGAAAAAAGAACGAGAATGCCACTGCCTCACCTCTATAGGGGCTTGCTTCAAAACATAGGATGAAAGCTATCTCAACTTTTTGTTTTTTTCTTGTGAAAGCGTTTTGGTGGCGTAGAGCAAACTTTTGAGAAGCGAAGAAAACACGGAAAAGAAATGGCGATTTGAGCATTTTTAGTCGGATTGAGATGTAGGATTTTTTGTGAGAGTTTCGTGAAATGCATTTGATATATACTCAAAGTATAGTTAGATGAATTCGTTTTTGGGTTAACATGAAAACACAAGGTCAACCAATACACGAGGTAAAAAAAATGATTATTTTACCAACCACATCATAAGAACACTCATTTCCCTTTTCAAAACAATGTTATCTAGTAAAAAGTTCATCCACTTGCGTAGCGTCCCAACTATATATATATATATATATATATATATATATATATATATATATATAAGCTTTTTCTTTGATATACAGCAATAAAACCTCTATGCGTCTCAATCTATACACATCAATTTCTCTATCTCAATTACCATCCAAGCATTTCCGTAGTTTTCACCATTTTTCTCAAACTGACTAAAGCTTTCAAAGCTCCGACAAAATCAGTACACTTTTCAATAAAAAATGAGATGTACCAAGTAGTCTCAAGTCTTTTTTCCTTTACCTATGTGGTCAACTTTTCCACAATATTCTGTCGGATCTTTATCCTTTCAGCACCCACACACTAATACATATAATGACAGGATTATATATATTCACACACACACACACACCCACACACATATATCTATCAACCTATCTATCTGTCTATCAATATATATGTATATATATGTATATATATATATATATATATATATATATATATATGTATATTGATAGACATATATATATATATATATATATATATATATATATATATATATATATATATATATCTTGTTCATACAGAGCATAGAGATAGTGAACCACACAACGTTATTAAGTGAATGATATGTTTATTTAGAAACTCTGACCCTGTAACATGTCGTACCGGTGACAGCCTGAGGACAAGCTAGCCGAATGCGAACGTCAGATGTTAGTTTGCATGGAAAACAAATTACTACGCCAACTGGTTCTGAAGGCGACCGACTTCTGTTGGTCTTTCTTTCAATTTTTCCTTTCATTTTCTTATTTACAACGGAGGAACGGGAAAAAAAGGTCTTTAATGTCGAAGAATATAGAGATAAAAACACACTTGAAAAGAGGAGAGTCGCGCCAACGGCAGGAGAAGGAAGAAATGAATTAGGTAAACAGACGGACTTATTTTTCAATGGCGAGAGCGGATAAATCTGTTGAATATATCGCTCGTCTACCTCAGCTTTTAACAAGATAGAGTAACAGATAATTATGTTAGCGCGTAGGTTTGTACTTTTAGAACTTGAGAACTACGCCACGTAGACAAAAAATAAAACCATAATCGAATTAACACATTTTTGACCAATTTTGGAGAAGGGTTTTGTTTTTTTTTCGCAGTTTTTTCAAGTCTGGACGTTATCCAGACAACAGCCGATAACCATTACTCGGATTTTAAAATGACCTTCTTTTCAACAGAGGTTAGGGAGATGTACAAATCCTATCCAGCCAATGGGTGTATCCACTAACCCTGAAAAGGGTGAGGCGCTTCCTGCAGAAAACTGTCCGATATAGCGTATTTTCACATCATGATTTGATTAACAGCCGCTCACTGTTGTCATGTCACCCGATTCAACAATCCGAGTGAGCACAGTGCATCCCAATGCACCTCTTATAAGGACCTTTAGATGGTGTTGAAACAAACAATTTAATGCATCGATTAGTGTAATATTGGTGCTCCCTTCGATTTAACGCTATTCTTATTTTGGATATCCCGTTGGGAAAAAACAAGGGAATCTCGGAAAAAAGGTTCTTGTCGATGGACTAAATAAGTCAGCTGAAGCGTTCAATCTTCAATTTGCAGAATCTTTAGACATACCGAAAACTACAATTGTCTGTTTAATGAAGGAAAAAAGATTTGCATATGGGGTTTCATGCATCGCTAGATAAATCTAAAATGTTAAGAAGATAGAAAAAAGTGGTCAGGATTCTGACGTTGAAGAGGCTTTTATGAAGTCGTTTGCTACAACAGTGAAGCGAGGCGTTCAAATTAGTGGACCAATGCTGAAAAAGAAGACTTGTTGAATTTGCTGAAAAATGAGAACATCAGAGTTTCATTGCCGAGAACAACACCAAGTAAAGTTTGAAAGATCAGCGAGTGCTGATTCTGAACCCACTCAACATTGGAAGTCAACAAGACTGCCCAGGTTCCTTCCAAAAAAAATTCTCCTGGTGACTTATACAATGTTAACGAAACTGATTCGTTTTATCGGGCTCTGCCAGATGGTTCTTCATCTTTCAACTATGAAAATTTGCCTTGTTAAAAAGTATTGTTCAATCATGCATCTGTGCTATTCTGTGTAAACATGTCTGGACGAGATAAACGAAAATCTTGGGTGATCGACAAAAGTACAAAACAGCTATGTTTGAAAGATCTTGCCACGGACAATTTGCTCGTTTCTTGGCCCTTTTACAGAAAGGCTTGTACGACGTCTGTGATTTTTATGACTCCAGAATTGAAATGATGGACAGCAAGCAATTGAGAGGCTCCTGTATAACTGTGATACGCACCCTCATAATCGTTAATTAACATTCTAATGAGATTCTTGAGAACTAATACTATACCCTTGATACAATCAAAGGATATGGGTATCATTAAAAATATCTAAGACATTGTATTGCGAAAGACTGGTTAACCGGATGCTAGTAGACATTGAAGAAACATTTTTGACGTCAATTTCAGCTACAAAAGAACTTGACAGAAAAATACTGTTCTTTTAAGAAGCAACACTAATTTTAGAAGACTGTTGTTGCAATTTGGAAAGTTAAACCATCCAGAATTGTTTTGCTCAATTCGGCTTCAAACATTTACACGGGATTTATCCCCTTTATGCCCATGTTTTTGAAAGGAATGACAACTTATTGGGGCCAACATTCGAGGCCTCAATGCATTCCATCTGAGTGAAATCCACTATATATATATGTGTGTTTGTGTGTGTGTGTATATATATATATATATATATATATATATATATATATATATATGCAGGCACATGTGTTTATATGGTACTGGATGGGACTTTGGATTGTCTATAGGCACACTGAAGAGTTGTAATACAACGAAACAGCTTTCTGTGGATGGTACAAGTATTAATTATAATATATACATATATATGGGTTATCAATGAGTCCACTGCCTAATGACGAAGAAAGCATTTATCATACACTACTAATTCTTTCCTCGCTTCTTGTCTATGCACGGAACTGGATGGGTAATATCAATCTCTGGGAACATTTTAGAGTTAAATCTGCTGGTAAAAATTCAACTAATAACTAAGTGTCTGGCTACAGACATATTGATCCATCTATTGTATGTTTATGTGTGTGCTTGTTCTTCCTTTGTTTATTTGTTTATGTTGGGTGGAAGAATGAGAGCGAGAGATATGTTGGATTTTGTCCATTCGCCCCCTCCTCACTACTTTGACCTTCTCTGCACGCGATGGGTTTGAATGGTAAACTGCAGACATATGTTGCTTTTTTTTCTTGCATATGAATAAGCAGATTTCACGTTTTCCATGATCTTTCCTGATGTGCGTAGAGAGGAGGTCAGACGGAAACTATTTAGGAAAAATAAAGTATGCGTCTATTCTTATTTCAGGTGGAATAAACCAATCAGGTGAATTCTCTATTCACCAAATTCTATGTTTGCGCCAAATAAATAGTATTAAAGACATTGGTTTATATAGAAAGATGATTTAGAGGCACCATAACACTCATAAATTTGTTAGTGTGTTCTTGGTGATCGGAGTAGATAGGTTATGATGAGACATAGCAATGGTAGCAGATGTCAAGATTGTGACTGTTGCTTTTCAAGATATACAGGCCTTACCGACTTGTTTTTGTTTACATGCATGACTATCTGGAGAGAGAGACAGAGACAGAGAGAGAGAGAGAGAGAAAAGATAACACACTCACTAGATATATGTACACTTTTAAAACGATTTAAATTTGCTCTCCATCATCAAACAGAAGCTGTGGTCGAGGTGTTTTCGTGGGCTATATTTGATAAGGAAAGCATGGCTGTTTCTGTTTACACATTGCAAATAGGATGTATCAAATTGTCCCGAGAAAGGGAGACAAGCCAATCACCTTAATACAGGAAAAGCAAAAAAATAAAATAAAATAAAATAAAATAAACAACAAACCAACAAAAACAGTCTTTGGAAAAAATTGCCCTGGACGATTTATTGATATCGGTCAAACCTATTTTTGAACAAAAATCTTTGGTTTACATCATTATTTATATCAACAGCAGCCATTTTTCTATTGTCCATCAAAAAATCTGTTATTTCAATGGTAGTTTTGCTCGGTCGTTCGGGTTCAGACGAATCAGAGTATTCATGACTCGTGCGGCATATGTATATGACATCATAAACAGCACCCGGAGAACATCAAACCTTACATTATTAGCTTATACTCTATACGACTATTAAACATTGTCTCGTTACTCGAGTTTCCCTTTCGTCTCTGGTGATAGGCTGTTCTTCGGCCACTGCAACTACACAGACTCAAGTTATTGATAACAATTATGAGTATCACATTCTACCTATATCGTCGATCAAGTGCAAAAGTTATTTAGTGCCGAGTCTTTAAACTAAAGGACTGAGACGTTTATGAAATAGAAATATTATTCAAAGAGAAATATACAGATATACTTAATTGATTTTCAGAATAACATACAAAGTTCAAAAGGGTATAAAATGTGCATTAACTTCACATGCAATGTGCACAGGAAAAAATCGTGCTCGACATCACACGGAGGAATCAAAAGACAGCACAATATGCTTGAGGAAAAAGAGGAGTCCGAAATATGTTAGAACCCATAAGAAAACTTGAGTAGCAATGGGTTGGTTACGTTGCAGGATTGGCCGGCGATTGTTGGACATCACGTCTCACAACGCGGACCCAAAGAGACCACACCCGACAAAACACGAGGCAGTGAGACGGACTAGATTATTTCTGAAAGTGCTGGATCCGTGCCTCCCACGATAGAGTAGTCTAGCGAATCTTGGAGTAGGTCTCTGTCAAACAACAGACGCTAAAAACAGGATGATGGAGTAATGATTTTAAAAAATAGCGTAGAATAAAATGATTTTCGTTTCAAAGTGCGACTATTTGTATTCCAAAATCAAGTGAAGCCACATTATCCAAGTGTGTAAGTATATGGCTTTGTATATCTTCATACCTATGTATACACCTGGAAGTACATATATATATATATATATATATATATATAGATAGATAGATAGATAGATAGATAGATAGATAGATGGATAGATAGATAGATAGATAGGTAGATAGATTCATACATGCATACATACAGCAAAAGCTTCTCCATGTAGTTTTAAATGCATGCAAGATGTTTAGTCCTGAAAAGTGGAATACCTTACTTTCCAATATTATAGGTATTGCATAGCCCATTATATATATATATATATATATATATATATATATATATATATATATATATATATATATATATATGCAGGGAATTTAAGCATATAACTTCCAGGTCTTTCTTTTAAAATTCATTTAAAAGTCAAATTTCGCTTTCAGTCTAATATTATCTTACGCAGCCATTATAGTTCATTTTGTATTTCTTCGCTTTGTTTCAGTTTTGCTTCCTGTGCAATGAAAAGAAGTCAAGGTTAAAACGCAGAAATAAAAGATGAATTTTGTCGAAAAAGCACGTGAGATAAACGGAAAGGAAAAAAATCTGAAGAGAATTGGAAATAACAGAAACGTTTTTCACCCGAGGAAATCTCCAGATTGATTAGATCAGCAAATAAAGGATAGCGTAACTCCAGGATAACGGCATCATCATATTTTGAATTTCCAGAAAAAGAAAGGAAAAATTTTGGTAAACCGGGAAAAATCCTCTTGCGGCAGAACGTGCAAAAATCCAGATACTTCCTATCGAATTTATATGTCTTCTTGTTTTCACAAAAGAGCTCTACAATACGAGATATTAACGAAAGAACGTATACGTAAAACCATCAGAAAAGCCAAGTGGTAGCTAATGGGCCATATTCTTAGACATGACAAAAATATCTCCGTTAACAAAGGGCTTACATTCTATTTCGATCTGATACGGCCGGTACAGGGTAAGTCAAAGATCAACCCTGCCAGTAAAACTGTAAAGTGATCTGGACGAACTTGCCAACCTGGATCCCACACTCCAAGACCACACCTACACAGACACAGACGACGACCCCAGAGAACCTTTAAGATTAGCAGGAGACAGAGGAGAGAGAGGAGAAAATGAACAAGATATATGATACCAAAGCAGGGCTGGCTTTGCCCAACAAGGTGCAATAATAATAATAATAATAATAATAATAATAATAATAATAATGATAATAATAATGATAATAGTAATAATAATAATGATAATAATAACAACAACAACAACAGCACTAAATGTTTGTAGTGGCCTAACAGAGTCAGGAAAATGAAAGCGGAAATGTGAACCACAGCACTGGCGTGATAGGCGTGGGAGAGAGGAGATGTGGCCTCAAGACCTGAGGAGACTTCAGTAATGACCACTCTACACCAATCGTTGGTGTAGAGAAATGGTTCATAGAATCACATCCTCACATCCTGCCCCTTGAGATCCCTGGTTTCCTCAATTCCTCCCTTTTCTGTATTTTCTCCCAGTAGTTTTTTTGTTAACCATTATATTTTTCATTGTAAGTTCGTCCCCTGACTGAAATTACTCCTCAATTCGTGCCCAGGCTAACATTATTATAATTGCACTGATTGGAAAATATGATATAAACCCTAGGTAGGATTCAAATCCTACTTAGGGATTGTTTCAAACAAGGTGCACCTGCTCCACCAATTTTGCTACTGAGACTCAACTGGAAATCCAAATAACATCTTTACACCCACCCTTCATTCTGATCAGCAGCCATGTTTGTTTACATTTTGGTAATTTCTGTATGCTAAAACTCGTTTGGAGTAAAGCAATGGAAAGCAACTGATAAAATAAAGATTAAGGTAAAAAGTGCTCATCAGATTTTAAAATGATAATGATTTATAAAGCAAATAAAAAGAAATGTTGTGTAAACATATATTGCAACGAACAGTGATCTTCTTTCGAATGGCTAAGAATAAAACAAGAACAATGTGTTCAACGATGTTTCCACAATGTGGATCAAAAGTTTTATATCAATACAGCATTATACAGCTGAGGAAATTCCTATTTAGTATCACTAGGTATTGTAGTAAAAATAGGAGAATTAAGATGGGAAAGAAGCAAATGGAGATATTTCACAAAAAAAACCAGATCCTGTCTAAGATGATATAGCCACAGAAATCGATATCTAACACAGGGACCAACCAGAAAGCACACTATAGTGATAGACAGATCTGAAACTGCAACCCCATTCACTTCAAGTGTGGGATGGGGAAGGAAAGGGAGATCGAGAAAAAGGAGTGTTCTTTTATTTCAGAACGTCTGGGGAACTTCAACCGCACGTGCAGGCAAGAAAAGACGGTAAACGCCTCATCAGCAGATAGTGTGCTTAATCGGTCACGTTATTCGCGAAGTGTACCTGGTCAGGTGTCTTCCTTTCACCATGCCTTATTGTCGAATATGAGAAACGTTTCTTTCGACCACGCCTGCTATAGATAATCCTTTTCGATCAAGCCACGCTGTTGAATACATTACCTTAGTTTGACACGGGGACATTAATATGAGGACGCAGAGTAAGGATCTTAACTGCTTACAATAACAAGCGAGTCTAATTTGCAAACAGCCGCTGTCTGGCAATCATACTATGCTAGCAAGAAACTCGATGACAATTAAACTACCAGAAAGAGCAGAAAACGCACGAAAAAAGCGTTGGAATACATGGTAATACGATTATGTGTTGGAGCCAAAGGGATTCAGCCCAACGACTTTTGATAAAAAAATGAAATTGAGGTGATAGAAGGCGTGCACAAAGCAATATGAACGTACATCTCAAAGCAACGGAGGCATTTTTTGTTGGTAAATGAATGAGTATGATGGGAAGAAGAAACCTAGACGAAAGGAAAGATGCACCGTTCTGCTATGATGGCGTTGAATACAGACGATTAAAATAGAAAAAGCATGATCTTATTTATGCTTTGAAGCATTCTCCTTAAATTAGAAGCATCGACCCTTGGCGATATTAACGTTAATATCTTAACATACAGAGGTGCACGTGCACACGCACACACACACACACGCACACACACACACACACACACGCACACACACACACGCACACTCACACACACACACACACATATATATATATGTATATATATATATACATATATATATATATATATATATATATATATATATATATATATATGTATAAATATGTATATATACAATGGTAAGTCAAAAAGTATTGCTACCAGTGTTCTATTTCATACTTGGACAAGCAGAACGAATTTAAGTGTCTCAGGGATTGGATAGCTGCAGACAAATTAACTCATTAATACACTTGTCTTTATCTCGTTAGGGAGCGTTCATATAAGGAGATACTTTTGTGCCATGAAAAAAAAAATTGGAGTCTGGGATAACCTCAAATTAAACCAAAATCTCTAATGGAAATCTTCCCAAATCATTGGAGCTTTGCAACAGGCTTACGGGGATGCTGTCCCACGAAGACCAACAGTTTTTAGACGGAGGAGACTGCCAACCTAAACGGATGAAAAAAAAACCCCAAAAAACTTTAGTTTAAGTCCAGAAACTGGTGTAAAAAGATGGTCGAATAACCATTAATACCATAGCTACTAAAGTTGGCATATCGTATGGTTCAGCATTTTCCATTTCGAGCCAACATCTTTTCCTCAGATAGCTTACGGCTCAATGGGTAATTTTGCGTAAATTTGCGTGAAAAACAGCTTGCTTCTTCCAATAAAGACATTTATATCAATATCAATACCAATATATATGTATTATATATATATGTATGTGCGTGTGCATTTGTAATTACATATATGTGTATGTTTCACCAGTCTATACAAATAACTGTACGTCGATATATGTGTATGCACATCAATCTACATATTTATACCTTATTACGATTCACCGAATGACTGTGATTGCAGGATTCAAGAACGGACAAATTTCCAGTGGTTTTTAATGGGGCCCAGAAGAATCCCAACAAGAATAAGTTTTTCGAGCAGGGTTGATTTACTATCGAAACGGATGCTAAATTAATCCCTTAAATAGTGTCCAGCTGCGGCCATGCACTGGGGTCACAGAGCAGGGTTTTTGGTAAGTTTTTGACAATTCCAGCCCGTTGTAAGTTTTTAAAGTATGTTTGATTTACAATGAAAGTTTTATGCTAAATCATGTGTTCGGCTGCATTCACGTTTACCTAAAAACTCACTCAATTGTCCGCCCGTCTATCTATCCTGGCTTAACCCTACGATGGCTGCAGTTATGGCCCCCAAATTTTCTGTGGTTGCTCATTGGACCCCGAGGGATACCTTTCACATATTGGTCTTTGGACGTTCCTTGTATCTATCTATCAATAACACGTCTGATTCTGTTTATCCTTCTGTGAAAATTCAAATGACAGAAATGGTACATTGTAGCCAGAGATATAGGATGAAAACGACCTTAAAAAAACAGTTTTGATCTTTTCCTATGGTCAGAGATCCCATTTGGGCCTTCCGTAGGGACTGGCCCCCAAACTCCACACTTGGGTATTGGTTTTCATTTAGTATGTATAAATAGGCGCCTATACTTCTCTTATCTGCGTGTGGGTGCTTGTGAGTGAATATCGATGCATGCAGGTTGCTATGTAAATATGTATGGATAGATAGACAGATAGATAAATAGAGAGATGGATAGATAGATATCAACAGTCTAGAGAGATGAATAGATAAATATCAACAGACAATAAATATATAGATATGAACATCCTAGATTGATATGAACTGATAGATAAATTGAAACACTAAATATACTAATTAGATAGATAGATAAATAGATAGATAAATAACAGAACGAGATAGATAGATAGATAGATAGAAAGATAGACTGACGGATAGGATTGCCACCACAAGTCACAGGTGTTTTTTATCACAAAAGGACATTCGTCAAACACCGTCTGTAATAACCGACACAGATTGTTGCGTTAAAACGTTGACATGAAAAAAAGTAAATGTGTGGGTGATTGCGGATCTCTGACAGCTGTGACATGTTTTCTCAAGTTTCACTGAATGAACACAACAGATAATAATAATAATAATAATAATAATAATAATAATAATAATAATAATAATAATAATAATAATAATAATAATAATAATAATCGACCAAGCGGACAAATGGTGGCACAAACCGGAGACAGCTCTGGAAAATAGAAGCCACAAATTACTGTGGGATTTTGACATCCAAACTGACCACTCCATCCAAGCGAGAAGACCAGACCTGGCAGTCGTGGACAAGGGAAGGAGAGCTTGCCAAATAATAGACGTGGCCGTGTCAGCGGATCACAGAGCAAATACTTTAGAGAATGAAAAGCTAGGGAAATGCTAGGACCTAGCAGGAGAACTGAAAAAGGTGGGGAACATGGAAGACAATAATAGGAGGTGCACTCGGAACCATACCAAAGATACTGAAAACGAGATTGGAGGAACGGGGGATAAGAGGAAGGATTGAGATTATGCAGACCATAGCACTAATGAGGGCAGCACGAATACTGAGGAGAGTGCTGGAAATATGAGACCTACGACTCCCAGCTTGTAATGATGATCAAAAAGCCAAGGAGAGGGCATGGTGGATGACGATATGAGAGGAGGGCTGGAGATCAGAGGAAACTTGCTGTCACAGCCTCTGGTGATAACCACCAGGCCAATGGTTTGAAACCGTAATCCACAGCACTGTTGTGGACTGTAAGAGTGTTAAGAGGAGGACTTGAGATTTTAGCAGCTGTGATATGCAATGACGATGAAAAGGCGTGGGAAGCCCTTACAAACCTTTTGTTCACTTTTGAGAGTTGTCAAAATTGGTGTAATTCGAATATTCCAATATTGAAGATCAACAACGTCGTCGGCGTATTAAGCTTTTTTAAAAATTTTAATTAAATGTGGAACGTGATCAAAACGTAAAGCCAGATGTTTGCTGAGCGAGCTAAAACGTTCTTTGGGAATGTGTTATGAAGTTGCCTGAAAGATCACAGTACATAGTGGAGCAAATGGTAAATATATTGTTTGGTAAAGGTAACGTTTGAAATAAAGCATTCCTCTCAAAATTTTCACTTCAAAAACTGAATAAAGAGTCACTTATCATAATTGTGTCAACGCATTATTTTGAACACTTGTGTTAACATATTTCTACAGATTTAAATGAAAATATGCTGTTTGCACCACACCTCAAAATATCAAATGATGAGAAGTCATGCAATGCAGAATAAGATACAGAAAACAACATGGTGCTGTTATTGTATATGTCTGTTGAGAGCGCGTATAAAGATTTATGCATTGAATTATCATTTCTTTTTTAATGAAAAATCATTTCAACAGATACATCTTTGGTTTTCAATTTCATAAAGAAAAACCTTTCCTTCACTTTATCACAAAACCTGTTTCTCTTTACGCAGCAAAACGATATTAATCTATTTTAGTCACGTTGTGGTGCCTCCTTCAAATCATATTTACCCGCGAGAATCACTATCGGCTCTTGTGATGATAGATAAAAAGTTCCTTGTCTCTATCAGAGAACGTCTCTAATAAAGGTGCGCCGAGAGGGCGTTTGTCTTTGCAGCACACACAAATCGATCGATTAAACTTTCTTCATTAATGTAAAGTGTAATGGATTTTATATATCATGTGAGTTAATTTGACGGATTAAGATGGCTATACGTCTAACAGATTCAATTTAGTCCCTAATCCAAAATGACCGAATTTCAAAAAAATTATTTTAGAAATGAAAAAATGAACAAAGCCAAAAATGGCATCGACAAACTAATTCGAAGTGATTTCTTTCTTAAAGTCTGAGACGAGGAGATATCATTTTACTTTGATTTATTGTAACTCGAGTCGTCATCTCGATAGTTATAGTCATGAAGTTTCGACTGTTGTAACTTCTGACCTTCTTCTGTGATTGAAAATAAGATACAATTCTTTATTGATTCTTTCAAAAGACAAAACATTGAGCAACGTTTATACTTCATTTAAAAAATCCAACAAGAAATTAAAGGTCGAAAATAACAATGACGGAAAATTGGGGATAAATATAACAACGGGGATGCTTGTCGGAAAGAATAACCAAATAGTTACGATACTTCAGCTGAAAAATTCAGTCATATATCAGAAGGCCTAGGATAAAACAAACAGATTTTGGCGATAGAATAAAAAAAGGATGAAGATGTAAGTTATGAAGAAAGATCAAATTGTTTCAATACTTCATCTCAGAAATTCTGGCAGACGTAAACTTACAGGTAGTATTCAATAATCATCTCTTTTTATAAGTGTCTCAAGCTTTGTCATATTTCGCCTCAAAATACGCATTTCTTACTCTCACAATTAGTTGGAATTTGCATTCTAGAACTTCCCGAATTTCAATGAGTGTCATAATGTTTCATATTTAGATATTTTTCTCAAATTTTGTGCACCAAACTCAATCCACTTTTCTGATTAATGCAGTTCCGATGACAAATTTCAAAAGATATCTTTCTAACCTTTTTTGCGCTAGGTTATTTCGTTCCGAAAGCAGTGAGCATACTACTTTTTTACATTTACTTTTTTTTTTTACAATCGTGCACGTGATCTTCTGCGATTTTCCCAACGTTTTTGCTGTGAGAGGTTTGATCCATGGACGACAAATTAGATTGGTGAAGAAATTGGGACAAGGCATTTTATTTGATACTAACTTCTAGAAGTGTTGTGTTCCTCCGGAGATTCAATTAATACCCGAACCCAGACTCAGGCGAGGTTACACGCTCGTCGTGCAGCGAATAAAGCAATAAAATTAGCATTTTGTCTGCATTTCCAAGGAGATCTATGGTGACTCAATCATTGTTCGTGGTAAGTGTGGACTTTCATTGGAAAAGGGCGCTAGCCCGTCGCCCAAGACTAATACTTTTCATTATAAAACCGATTTTTTTTACATTTTGATGCTTTACGTAAAGAGCGTACACCCTAAATTTGTTGACATTTGATGTGTGGTCTCCTCGAGCGTTTTTAAAATTTTGACATGAATTAGGCGGATATCACGAGCAGCACACAAACGTGGATATTGTCATCTTTCGATGGAGTCCAGTAACGGGTTTATTGGTGCAGAAACGGATTGCATCTGCCGAGTACGGTGCAGCACATATGTTGATTGCAGATGTGCGTCCTGTGAAAGCCAACACTCGCAGCTTGAGTACAGAAACATTTTAACGATCGAATGGTTGATGGAAACAATTGCTGTGAACCATTGGTGGAAAAAGAATTTGGCAGACAATTCTTCCTGACAGACAAAAGGTTCATTTCGGAACAAGGATGAAAAACAAAGGTCCCTTTGCTAGCTTTAAACTAGGTTATATTCCATAGTGTTGAGGTGATAAAACTATTGGAATATTGATAACACCTTGTTTTGCTTGGAAAAATATGTTTTATCATGAGACATTGGATTTCGTGAAGGCTTCTGGAAGAAAATCAATTCGAAATAATGATGGTGCGTTGATTCAGTGATGTGCATAAAAAGTTTGTTTTATCATGAAACTCTCTTCCCCAGAGAATCAAAAGAAAAAAAAAAAAAGAAAGAAAAGATAGCTTTTGCATTTCCCGGAGACTTTAGAATATCTATAAAATTGACATCTATCTGCAAAAAGGTGAATATGCATGATCTAGAATGAACTCGGAGAGTGCACACTTCCGTTACCGCTATTATTAAGGGAAGTAATTGCATATGGATCTGCCCCGAAATTCAATCACCTCTTCTGTAGCCTAGAATACCCTTCCACAGAATTTCTTAGAAAGTCATTGAGAACTTTTGGAAAAAAATGCGTTGATAGCCATGGGTATATGTTTAATTGTATGAAAGAGAGAAACAGGGGATTATCTTTCAATCAAGAAAGATTATCGGATCTTCCCCAAAACTCAAGTAAGTATTCTTTGTTTCATTTCCCATCTTTCAGCAAAATTTAATTGAAATTCATTAAGTACTTTTTGGGATAACTTATGGAGAGACAAAAAGGCATACAGACGTGACCGAATATACATACTACCCTAACTTTGTCGGCAGAGCTAATAAAGGAAAGATAAATAACTTTTTACTAGGTACGTAATTGCTGGTTCCCCAGCACCCTCAAACAATCTTATAATTAATCAATCGGAATTTAATTTTGTCTGCAAGGTCGAAGGTCTTACCGAGATTCTCTCTTCCTTGAGAAAGATCAAAGACTTTATCGATAAAAAAATGTACTGATAAGAAAAAAACAAAAGCAAAAACAGACAAACAACATACATAGATACACAAGCCCAGATAATTTTCGATATGATAATTCTCTCCTGATCTGGAAAAACTGACGAAAATTTCCATTGATTTATACAGCGTACCCAGCATAATTTCAATATTCAAGACTTCACTTTTAACCAGGATTAAGGAAGTGTTTCTATTGTTACAAACTACTTGGCCTCACTGAACACGTCTACATAATTATATGGAACAATAAATATGTCTTTATAATTTCTATGTTCGTTTTGTTTTATTTACACCTCTGTATGCTTTATAAAAGAATGTCGGTAGATAAAAAGAAATATCAGTGGGAAGGAGTGTCTTTGAAGTCTAGAAGTCTTGGTCAAAGCAGATGTTTACGAGGACTGAGCAAGGGTGGGCTCTATTTTACTTGTCAATATAGCCACAGGTGGAACGAAAGAAATAGCAAATTCGCTAGGCGATAAAATAGAAAGTCCTATCGGCTAACAGTAAACGTTGAAAGAATACGTTTTGCACAGAATATTGCATGTCAACTTTTTAAGACTTCGAGACGAAATTATAAGGACCCAAATAACATAATCGAACGCATGAAGACAAGTAATTTCAACATGGAAAACGTAAAACTATTTCCCATCGATATCAATAAAAATCCAATTGTAAAATTGGGATATCCTTAAATAATATATATATATATATATATATATATATATATAGAGAGAGAGAGAGAGATAGATACATATATATAGATATATAGAGAGAGATGAAGACTAAAATTGGGATATGTATATATGTTATTGCGTCATCCACAGACAGTTGTTTCGATGTATTACAACTCTTCAGTGTGGCTATAGACTATCCATTATCCAATCCAGTACTACGAAGTAGGATTGAAACGTTTGCTTTAGACCAGGAGGCCGGTATCCTACCTTCTGCTCCTCTGAACTTGACGGGCAGTAAGGCTGAATTTAAGTGATATATATTATTATTTAGCATATATCCCCCATCTACCAGAGTGCTCTATTCCTATGAAAGAGCATTGCATAAGCTTATGTGAACGAGTTACCTCACTTAGAGAGTGCTCAACCCTAAATAGGGGAGCGTTGAGAGAGATATGGAGACTAAAAACCTTTACAGCTCCAAACACTGAACATTAAAATAATTTTTGTGTCACTTCAGTAACATATTTGCCAACATCTCTCAATGCAATTTATGTAATTTTCTGCAATGTTTTTTCCTTCGTTCATACATACTTTGTTACTATGATACAATGTATAAATTGTCTCTTGTGGGGATCATCAGTTGTTTACCATGTCACTGTTTCGGGGATTTAAAAAAACAAAACAGTTTTAATAAGATGGCAACCCAGCAGAGTTGATCACACACCACCTCCGTTTCTTGAATAGTTTATGTCATACATGTAGTTTGTCATGTAATGTAAGGTTTTATACGTATTGTATATTGATATTATTTCATACAACTTATTTATTTTTGAAACAGGGCTTAATTACTTAATTACGTAGGTTACCCTAAAAAAATCTTTGTCGATGAGGGATCAGTAAGTATAACAACTGACATGACCTTTTGTTCGTATCATTTCCATTTCAATAGAAATGACGAGGGCATGTGAATGTTGAATCTGTTGTCAGTTTCAATCTCAGACTGCATCCAAACCAACGTATGATATCATCTTTGAGAATAATGTTATATATATATATATATATATATATATATATATATATAAGAAAATATCTAGAAAAGTAGACCCCCAGCCACCTCAAGTCAAAAATAGAAGCCCAAAGAGGACAGAAACATAAACGTGTTCGTGTAAGAAGTCCTTTATTTCAACATACTTTGAGTTTTACTCTAACACAGCAATGTTTAATGCTGAATGTATCAAGAACTTTATGAAATGAACGCATCACACATCGGATAATGGATTATATCATATTATTTTGCATTCTTGATTAGGATTATATATATATATATATATCAATTGCGTTGTATCATATAAATAGAACGAACTATGAAAAAAAAACGGGCTGCCACAGGAATCGAATTTTCTTCAATTATTCATTCTGTTTACTTTGCCTGGGTCAAATGGTATATTTAATGAATAATAATCGTTGATCATTTCAAATAAGAGTTTCTGTATGATATAATACAATTTGTAATCGTTCTGTCAGATCACATATATCCATTTTCAATAACACACACACACGTATATATATAATGTGATAGACATTCTTTTGTTTTAATTACATTTTTTATATAACAGCAGGTGTACATTACTTTCTAACTATACATGATGACTTCAAAATATCGTGGGTGTCCCTAAAGTAATAAATATTTTGGTGAAATGGGGAAAATTTCAAACATATGTAATACTGGCATTTTTGTGTGGAAAATTCCATAGAAAATACGTGTTTTCTCCACAATTTAATTACTAGGAACGATTCTCTAATTTCTTGATTTTTCTTTTCCGTTTCATACCTATTACTGACAATGCGAAGGCAAATAGCAAGTCTAATATCCAAATACAAGATAAGAGGCATAAAGTGTAGCCTAACGAAAGGATAGTTTGAGAAGAAGGTACTTTTAAAAAAGTCCCATTTTTGACTGAAATGCTCGAAAGTGCGTTTTGTGTAACCGTTGATTGAAAATAGATTGATTGCCGTCACGTAGAATTCAATGATTTATACCTTTGATCAAACACGTACTCTTCCATTCATTCATTTGAAAATACATGAATTTAGTTCCAGCGCGCGCACACACACACACACACACACACACACACACACACACATATATATATTCATTTAAGGATTAATAAACCTTACCTCTAAACACTTTACTCCCGAGTCTGTGGCACTCTTTACAGTACACATTATATATATATATATATATATATATATATATATATATGTATATATATATATATATATATATATATATATATATATATATATATATATATATATATATATGTATATATATATATATATATATATATATATATATATATATATATATATATAATTTTATCATCCACAGACAGCTGTTACATCTCTTCAATGTGGCTATAGACTTTCCATTATCCCATCCAGTACTGCGAGACAGGATTGAAACCTTCATTTCAGGCTGATAACCTACCTCTGGACTACGGAACTGGATGGTTCACAAGGCTGGATTTAAGCGATATATTGGTTTAGCCAGAAATTCTTCATCCACCAGAGTGCTCTATTCCTATGGAAGAGCATTGTATATATATATATATATATATATATATATATATATATACATATATATATAAGCGCAGACTGCCATACTATCTGGATGTTCTGTGCTCAAAGTTGCAGAAAGCTGTACTGTGCCGATTCTCTTTCAAAGGGACGGCAGAACTCTAGTGCCATCTCGGCATCTACCAACTGCAGATCGTTCTCGCCCTGTTGTCCAACCACAGGCAGGCCCCACTGTCCAAACATTTCTGCAAAGAAGCGTCAGACTCCTACAGCAAACCTGCATCTACCAAAGTCACACTCTCATCAACCCTATGACTTCGGAGTTCTGCTCCTATCTGTGCCACTTCGGTGGACTATAAGATGCTAACCCTTGGTTTGAAGGGTGGGGTTAGCCCTAGGCAAACATATATTATCCATTGCTCAGTCGGGAAGGAAAATCAATACATTGAACCCCTGATGAAGTCATCTCAAGAATCTTCGTCTGTGAAATCAAGCCATCTATTAATTCATCATCTTCTTCTTCTTCTTCTTCTTCTTCTTCTTCTTCTTCTTCTTCTTCTTCTTCTTCTTCTTCTTCTTTTTATTATTATTATTATCATTATTATAGTTATTATTATTATTATTATAATTATTATCATTATTATTCAGGACTTCAAGATATGTTTCAAATTTCCGATTGTTTCTCGAAATAGATAGTTACTTTTGAACAATATATATATATATATATATATATATGTATATATATATATATATATATATATATATATATATATATATATATATATATATATGTATATATATATATATAGTGAGACAATTTATGTATATATGTATTTGTGTCTGTGTCCATATCTGTTTTTCAGTGTCTGTGAGTATATCGGTGCATGTATATTTACATACATACGTACATTCATACATACATACATACGATTATGCGAATCGTGATATTAATGTTAATATCTCAGAACTTAATACAAGGTTCTCTCCTTCCAGTACCTCTTCAGTGTAAGTGTCCATGATTCTCTGACTCAGTTCACCGGAAAACTCAACATAATACAGAATCAATGGCTCATAAAGTATGAATATAAATTTTACTGCCGTACCTTCTCGTAACAATTGTTAGTGAATAATCTCGACAAAATTTCCATATACGCGCCTTCAATGTATGCACTAGCTTACACAGCTGATCTTATTTGTTGGTTGATCATAATTTCTCATATTTCTTTCTGGCCTCAATGCATAATTTTCCAAACTGCCGCTCATGTCGCTATTTTTAACTCCGTGGCCTTGGTCGCTACTTTTATAGCGCGCGAAAAGACATAAGTTCACCTATGAAGTCGGTCGCTTCACGCAGCAGCTGGTTGGTTTTTTGTTTGAAAAGAGTGGCTATATCGTAGACAAGGTTTCAGAGGTAGGTTTCGGGTAACATCTAACAGCTGGTTACTCAAAACAATATGAGATAGAGCGGTTTCTAAAATTCTGAAGGTGTTTGTTTTAAGTGATATTTTACCGTGTAACGCTATCCTTGCAAAACACGTATTCCTACGCGCCTGTTTCAATAATAATATGCTTTGACAGGCGTTTGAAGGAAAACTTTCATTGGGTTATATTAGCTTCGACATTAATAGATAGATAGATAGATAGATAGATTGATTGGTAGATAGATAGATAGATAAATAGATAGATAGATGGATGGATGGAGAGATAGATAGATTCTTACCAACCTTTTAAGTGGAAATCGTAGGGTGCTAAGCCGATTGAGTTAGAACAGTAAAGTAAAATATCCTTAGCAAACTATTTCCGCTTCTCCTGAGTTTATTTTACTGGGCGAGGATTTGTGTCGTCTAAGAATATGATACTTTGTGATTACTCAAAATGACTGAATCAAACAAACAACGTGTTTACTTTTGATCAAATCGGGGAATATTTTGAGTAAATTTCCATTCTCTAATCTCTCTTGAAATAAAGATCTGTTGTGATTGTCTGGCCTCATCCCAGGAACACGTAGTAAATGAAATAAAGATATGTTATAATAGTCTTGCCTTATCCTGAGAATACGTAGTAAATTATATAAAGGGCTGTCGTGACTGTCTTGTCCTATGCTTGGAATACATAGCAAATGAATTGAAGATCTGTTTCGATTGTCTTGCCTTAGCCTCAGAACATACAGTAAACGAAATGAAGACATGTTGCGACTGTTTTGCCTTATCCTAAGAATACACAGACGTTGGTCACGTGAAAGTTTCTATTGCATGAGTAACCAGACCTGTTTTCTTTGAGTTCCATTGTCCGTGTTTCTTTTATCAATTTCGTGTTTCCGTCTTCTTTCCTCCCCAGATTCAATTGGTAAAAATCTTTTTTTTCTAATATTCTTTGAACCAATATATCTTTTGTTGATCCTAGGCGCCTTGACGTCGCAGTTTTAATTCCTCGAATCATAAAGGAATGTGAGAAGCCTAAGACACTCGTTAACACTTTACCTGCCGCTGTCATTTATTCACTTTAGAGCCATTCCAAGAACAGTTAGTTTTTTTTCTTAGAAAATTGCATAAAGTAATCAACCGCATTGAATTACATTTTGACAATGCCTGACGCTGCTGACATAGTTTACAAATTTTCTATCAAGTCTTTTTTTATTGACATTCACTTAGGTTAGTTCGACATGAGGTCACAAGAATGAGACACCCAACCAGAACCGAATTTTTTGCAGCACAAATTGTCTTTAAAGCAGGATCCTATTCAACCGAACCCCAGCGAGAACAGGGTGCCGCAGGAAGTCGGTTTAACTCTGGGAACCTTACATGCTAACATGAGGGACAGGAAGTTCCTCAAACATTCCCTTAGAGAACTTTATTGGTCATAGGGCGAACCCTGATCCCAATGGTTTAGTCTATATAAAGCAATAACAAAGGCTTTGCATTAACAATCGAGTGATCAGAAATCATCTTAATATAAATTTGAATGATCAACACGGTTGATAACCTCTGCTCCACGATGAAACACCCTAGATATTATCTTAGTCTGAAACGGAGCCAAAATATTGAAACGCCAGTTTGGATTGAACTCTTGATAGAAATTATTGTTTGCTTGAACTACTCGCTAAATATTGTTCTGCGACAAGATGCCAGATAATTACAAAACGTGCAACACTAGCGATCTCATATTTCAAACATGAGGTTGCTCTTGGGACTAATTTTTTGTAACTATTGTCTCATAGTTAACCAATCAATATAGATTATTTCTCTCTGTGAATCGCTGCCAATATTTTTTCTCTTAAAAGATGGCTGTATCCTGTCGAAGTGCACCGAAATACGCTCACAGAAATACTAGAAAAATTAGGTGTAACACCTATCTCTAGAGCTTTTCTCTCCAATTTCCAATTGTCATTTTCATGTGCATTCTTTTGGATCACTTCACATCCACGATACAAACATATACAGATCAATAAAGAGTAAAACTGAAAGCCAGAGCAAGAATATCTGGAATTGACAGTTGTGCCCATAATTATTGGAACACTTGGAACTATAACTGGAACCATCTAACATTATCAAAATCCTTGAACAATACTGCAGAGAGTGTAGGAACGTTGCAATTTATTGTCAGTTGAACCTCATTGAGAGGTACTACATACGATTGGCATGAAACTAACTGATCTTGATGTTAAAAATCAAAAGCTTCCAGCTCTCCCCTGTGTATACAGCTTTCATTTTAATGGAGTCGTCACTGATGTATAGACCAAGCCAATATTTCTGGCCTCTGAATTTTGTTTCTAAACCTCGACTTGTACCCGAGTCCATACGGTGAGTGGAGCTAGAGTGCCTAAGTAACAGAGGCATGTGATGTGTTAGCAATCATTGTGAAAGAAATAAGAGAAATCTATTCATTCATCTTTCTTATGCTTACGTTTTTTTTTTTGCACAAACATCTCGCCCTTACATAACGTTCACATCGAGATTTGCCGAGATCTGAGCTTCGATTGTGACAGCTTTCGGAAACACAAGTCAGAGCAAAACAGTCGAATAATGGTTGAAATCTTTTCAGCGTCTTGAGGCAATTTCTCTCCAACCGGATATCCGGCAAACGTTGCCCGACACTCTTCATTTGGTTCTATTTATTTTAGTTCATTTTTTTTCTTCTAGTATTTTTTCCCCGTTTTCTTCTGATTTTTTGATGTTTTTTTTTCTCTCTATCTCAATCACCCATAAGCAGTCTTTCATTATAGGCAACTTTGAGTTCGTTGTGGTGCGTATGACAGTATTCGTGTATCTTAACGCAATTTGCCGAAGTTTGCAGAATAAAGGGTGTGGAACCATGTGTACATGGTAGGTTGTATCATCAAAAAATGAGTATATGTGTTTCTCTTTCACTGGACTTTATATATTTTTTTTCATTCCATTTATTGCTTATATATATTATTGTGTCACCCAAAGACAGCTGTTTCGATGTATTACATCTCTTCAGTGAGGCTATAGACTTTCCATTATCCCATCCAGTACCGTGAGGCAGAATTGAAACAATCACTTCACACATATCGGAGGCCGATATCCTACCTCTGGACTATAGAACTGGACAGTCAGTAAGGTTGAATTTAAGTGATATATTCATTTATGCAGAAGTTCCCCATCCCACAGAGTGCTCTATTCCTATGGAAGAGCATTATACATATATATATATATATATATATATATATATATATATATATAATGTCTAACTCAATCAGTTACACAGAGCCACGTATACGACATATTTATAAAAGAAGAGTCTTTTCCTATGTCTTATTGGTGTTCATAAAATACTTTGCTTAAGATCACACATGAGGCAACCACTGAGGAATGAATTTGTTACGATATCAATGTACTGTCAGACTCGCTAGACTAACTAACTGACAGCTTTTCCATGTTAAAACGATTTTATGACGCATCTTATATGTTATAGAAACTACTTTTCCTGTCGAAATCCATGAAAATATTACAAAAATGTACGTCTTATATACCGAAAAATACGATGTGATTTTTTTTTCGTCTTAGAGTCAGTACAATCTCAGAAACCGACGCCTTCATGGAGTTATTCTATGAATAAGTGATCTGGTTTACATGTTAGCACGTATTGTTACGTGATATTTTATTATTATGAATACACGCCCAATAATAAAAAAAAGAACAACCATCAAAAACTGATTTAATAAGCTTATAAAGTGGATGCCGGGTTACGGGTCCCTTTTTGTATGCTTAGGTATGCGTCTTGTTATACACGTTGATAAAATGGCAAGAAAGAAAAGGATACAGCTGAGCAGGTTCATTTCATGGAAACGGAAGATGCATTTCTCTCTGTCCTAAGAAGGCAAGCGGTTAAAAGAAGTAACAGTGTGCAAAAAACCAGCAACGATTGACTATGTACCGTAAATAAAAGTCTCCACTTATAGACATGCGCACTATTCTCAGAGAGCCTGAGCGCATGCGTACAACACAACGTATTCCTGTGCGCACACTGTCTATTGTACAGCTCGTAGGCTTGACTGTTCTTCCTGTTTGCTGTGTCATTCTGTTTCCTCGTCAGATCTTCTTCCTGTCAGTCCGTCTGTCCATCATCTAATCTGTCTGTCCGTCTGTCGATTTCTGTTTCGTATCTGTACGCTCTACTAAAAATTCAAATGATCACGTGGGCTTACTTGAAGTTGTCTTTCCCCTAAAAGTACAGCAGACCTGGCG
>OY735217.1:20546854-20581854 GCA_963457665.1 Thysanoteuthis rhombus
AGTCCTATATGACCAAACGCAACTCACGCTCGAACAAGATCGTCTTGTTACTTCTGATACACTACAACAGAAGGACCAGCAACTTCTTCTTAATGGCCAATTTAAAAAAAAAAATGGGTGGGCGTTGTCCATGGACCACGTATATATTTTACCATGTCTTAATTTATAAAAAAATGTTCTCTTGAGGCCTGCAAATTTCAAATATTCACTCGGTAGGTAAAGTGAAAATTTCATGAAAATCTGCTAGTTGACTTCTGGTAGAATTTCTAAACCTAGGTGTATCGACATATGCCACGATTTGTAAAAAGTCCGTGGACACGCCTATAGTAAACAATTATGCAATGCAATGTTGTTTATCATTATTATTTGGAATCTCACACCAGTTGCCTGGTGGTAACCGCTGGAGTTTGAGTGACAGCAAGTCTCCTCAAGTCTCCAGCCCTCCTCTCCTAGTACTCATAGGTCGCAGTAATTCTGCGATTTACAGTTTCACACCGGTTGCCCAGTGGTTATCACTGAAGGTTGTGACAATAAGTCTCCTCAGGTCTTCATATTATTATTATTTGCAATCTCACACCAGTTGCTTGGTGGTTACCGCTGTAGGTTAAGTGACAGCAAGTCTCCTTAAGTCTCCAGCCTCCTCTCCTCGTTCTCATTGACCACAGTAATACTGCAGTTTACAATTTCACACCAGTTGCCCTGTGACCATTGCCGAAGGCTGAGCAACAATAAGTCTCCTTTGCCAACATCTCTTCTCTCCTTCGCCTGTCATGACAGTGCTGTGGTTCACATTTCTGCTTTCATTCCCCTTCCAGCCACTGATAACAATTAGTGTTGCAGTTTTTTTTATTTCGAGAACTGTCCTCATTATCCGTGCAGTTCCTAGCAGTGCTGTGGTCTGTACAGTCTCAATCCTTCTTCTTCTTCTTCTTCTTCTTCTTCTTCTTCTTCTTCTTCTTCTTCTTCTTCTTCTTATTATTATTATTATTATTATTATTATTATTATTATTATTATTATTATTATTATTATCACGTAAAAATTAAATTATGTCTAAAAGCCATCAACTGATCTTTGGCCCACAAATACATAGCAATTGAATTTTTACAGGCCCAAAAAGAACACTTCATTGGCCCTCCTGATACCGATGCATGCACGTGGAAGCCGTTATATCGAGACAGCCTCGCAACAGTGGCTCAGTCCTTCCGCTACTAAGACGTTTCTCTGCTGCTCACGGATATTTTGCCCGTGTTAGAAAAACCATCAACCAAAACTGTCAACATAGATTTCTTCAGTTTTTAAATTAGTCTGGCTGGTTGTCTGCTTGGCTGCTTGACTGGCAGATTGACTACGTATCTCATGTCCAGGCTGTACTAATGGAGTTACAGGGCTGGGAATTTCAACAATGAATTATTTTTAGTGGGGGTTCAATTTACAATGTAAGTTCATGCTAGATTGGTCACTAGTTTGAGCCCGCTTGTTGATCGGAAAATTCAAACCCTTCAGTGATCCAACAAAAAGCAAGAAAAATAAATTCATTGATCATCTCGTTCATAGCATGGTGTCAAAAGACACAACGGTTCTTATCGAGTGACTAACCTGTTTTGGTATATTTTTTTTTACTTTAAAGATGGAGAAAATCTTTACAAGTACTGCAGATTCCCCTATGGTCAATTGTAAGGCACACAAAAGCGAGCATCTGTCATTATTGATATGGTACCTGTACTAATATTCCGAAATCCACCCCCGAATTCTGAATACCAAAAATTGTCCAGTCCCAAGGGTTTAGGATAAGAGAGCATACCTGTATATGAGCGTGCGAATTATGTAATCATATTCACCTTGTCTATTCATACGCAGGTAAGTAAATCTCTCAAGATAATGCTGACACCTAGCAGAGAGAAAGAATTCTTTTAACTATTGCATTTGGAATACCACTATGGAACGGTTCAGCAAGGAGAGTCTCCCTAGAGGCTGATAAAAGGATTCAATGGATTTTTTCTTTCCTCCTTTCACAGCAATGTCCCTGTTATCGTCGTGCTGACCATGAATGCAAATGCACTTCTTTTACCAATGATGGTATCTGTCACTACGTGCCGACACTTTCATTTCGACGTAAAAATTCATAACCGTTATTATTATCCTCACAATCATAGCCGAAAGCATTGTGTTATCACTCTTAGTAAAAGAACGTTATATATCATTAGCATCGTCCTAACAAAATCGCCATCATCACCATCATTGTCACAAGAACGGAAATAATAACTCTTGCAGAGAAAATCACAATCAAATATTTATTCATGTAATCGAATCTTGAGCTCTTTGAATACCTGAGATGGAAAAATTGCACCATTACATCTCAGTTGGTATAACATTACAAACGTATTAAATGCACGACTACTACTACTACTGCTACGATATTTTCAACAATACAGCACGGAGCTGACTTGAAAGACATTGATGGTAGCAGATTCTGTCTGATCAAAGCATCTTCAGTCAAGTTTTCTTCTATGAAAGCCGAGACGCTCAAGTTATATGACATAATTTGGAGTATCTTCCGAAACTTCCTCTTCTATTAATGATCTGACTAGAATTTATCGCAAATCTAAGACCATCACATGTCTTTTCATCGGGAAGCCTTTTGTAACACAACAGCTGACTTACCGATAAGGACACGGAGACCAACCGTCTGTAGTCGTTTAAATCTCATCATATTATCCTTGTTTCCCCAATCGCCTGATACATTACAATATTTTTTATTTACACTAGTAGAAAATACTGACTCTTTGGGGGGCAATCCCCAGCTATGTAGAGCTTCTGGTCGTAAAACGTCAACTTATTACTTTACTCGAATTTGAGACAGAGGCTCTATATATTTAAGAATAACAGCCTGAAGTTATTTTCAGCTAGTGTTTATAAAAATTGACGATAGATTAGGCGCTGTTTTCCCTAAGTAAATATTATACACTTCCAGCAGAATGTTCACTTAAATTTACAGTTTAATTTAATCCAAACAAATTGAAATATGAGAGTAGATTGAAATAAAACTTCAAGTTTTATTTACTTTGTATGAATTGGAGAAGATGACGAAACTGAAGAGAGAGAAAAAGTAACGAGATTCGGTTAAAATTTTATTTCGTCTGTCTGTCTGTCAATTCTTCAATGAAAGACATCCTAGTATTTGAAAAGCAAATAAGTAATGTTATGTGCTTCATGAAGGTAAATATTGATATTATTTAAAATGAATATGGTGGCTTCAGATAAAAAAATGGTTTAGTTTACATCGAAGTTTTCGTGGAAAACTTTTGTTATTTACCTTTTACGTAATATCATAAGGATAGTAGAAACAAAATTGGACCCCTATCGAAGTAAATGCACTGAAAGTAGAAAAAAAACATTGAATAGTAATTTCAACTCGCTTGATTTTAGTTATGTAAACAAAAAACGATTAAGATATAGCCTTTTTAGTCTATGATACTTGAAAGTTTCTGAGCATTACTTTGTGTAGAGTCTCAATATGCCTTCCTTTAGCTTAACAACGCAGTACTCTTTTGAAATTATACTTTAAACCAATTGGAGAGAAATATCTAAAGTTTAAAATCGTTTTATTTGAGCGAAACGTTAGAGAGAAAAGTATGAAGTATCAGAAGTAATATCATTTTTTCAAAATCTGATCCATGTACCAATCGAAATTAAGATGAAAAAAATCCTAGTCGAAAAAAAGAGCAAGGAAATTTGTTCTTTGCTTCCAGTCTGAACTGCTCACCCATTGCTGTAGACGGACAGTCTGAGAAGTTGTTGAGTAGAACAACTAGAATTGAAACAGAAGAGATGATACACAAAAATTAGTTATGGCTGATGTTCATTCAATGAAAAATGAGGGCCCAAAGTGTAGGATAAGAGTTCAAGTCTCGTGAGAAGCCCCTGATTTCCTGAAACGACCAAAAAATAAATCGACCAAAGAGTGTTGTGATTGAAAAGAAAACTAAATGACGCAAAAAAACCCCAAACAAACAAAAAAACAAACTAGTTGAAGTATTTGTAATGGAGTGGGAAGTTGTCACATGCATGGATCAGTCACTTACATTAAACTTGACTATTATGCAAGTTTTTTTATTAACAAAAAAGAATGAGTAGTGCAAATCTCTATAGAGAGGAATGTTTGCTTATATCCCTTGGTAAGCAAGGAGCCCTGGTCTCGATTAGAATAGTGAAACAAGTATCGGAAGAAAATGTAACTGCAGCAAAGTACATTTATCTGATCTCTCTCTCTCTCTCTCTCTCTCTCTCTCTCTCTCTCTCTATATATATATATATATATATATATATATATATATCACATCTCACTTTACCAAAAACTTCATCACACCAGCTGGAGGGCTATTCTGCAACACAAGCCCCGCTATCCAAGGTCCAATAACATTGGAAAACACTACCAAGGTCGTCGTTCGTGAAGCCAAATAATTCAATCATCTCTCCGTCTCTCTCTATAAATAAACTATTCTTTATGCACAACACATCCTGGCTCTGTCTGAACTTTTTACAATACCCCCCTGCTCTCTCACTCTCTCTCTCTCTCTCTCTCTCTCTATATATATATATATATATATATATATGTATATATATATGAACGGGCTGAGGTAGATAGATTGATTGATAGAGGGGAGAAGAGAGAGAGAGAGAGAGAGAGAGAGAGAGTAACAGGAAGAATGTTGGGTTTTTGCAACTTTTTGCAAGTTTGTAGGGAAACGCAGAAGATCATGGTGAGCAAGACTTTTACACCGTAGAATCGACTGAGATTGTTAGATTTCTCGATAGAATTGACGAAGATAGATAGATACATGACATGTTAATGCTAGTGTTAACAGTTGTCCAAATACCATTTTAAGCTGTTTCCAAAACCTAATTTTAAGATTTCTTGAAGAGTCTTAAGCGATTCCCCGAAAGCAGGCTGTGACCGAAGCACGCAAGAGGCCAGATGTACTTTTCGAAGAAATGGAAGCCACAAATGTATGTCATTTTGTAAAAAAAAAAAAAAAATGCTGTATTCGTCACGATATAAAACCAATTCTAACACCGAGAAAAACTGTCTTCAAAGGACAAAGGTAAATAAAAAAGATGGAATCGGAGAATGGCGTCGAGGAGAATAGAAGGAAAACAGAATAATGGAGATTGGAATGGCGTCAAGAGGAAAGTCACAGAAAAGAAGGGACTTTTGCAAAATGGCAAAGAAACAGTGGTAGATAGAAAGAGAGGGGTACATATAGAGAGAGTTGGCTGGCTGCTGTAGGCTCAAACCCCACTCCGACTGAAGATGATTACTGCAACTTTTGTATTGTATATGTAACAAACAAAAAAATAATAAAAAAAGCCCCGTATTTTTTCGCATTTGTTGGAATGGAATAAGACCGTGGATATCTGTATGACGATATTTTCATCAATATGGAAGCCTTGTCAATTTATCTCAATTAGTAAGACAGCCATATGACTATCATCCTGTTGTGAGTTCAAATCACAGTAGGAGTATGTGCATTTTACAGATTAGTTTACATCCCTCATATTGGTGGGGATTGTTCTTGTTGTTTTTGGTCTTACAATGCACGTTAAAGTAAAATAACGAAGTCAGAGTTGAACAGAAAAGGAAGCAAAATGGAAAATCATTGAATATTTCCCTTGTACGATCACAGTTTTCAGTATTTGAGCTGAAGATAATGTCTTCATAGTCTACTTGCTCAAATTCATCCTATCAGGTGGTCTCCAGTTAGTATGCCTAGTTAACGAAAAGTAAAGGTTTAGTTTATTATATTATGTTTACATTGTAAATAGAGCCCCTCCCCTGTAGGACCTCCTAAAGGATTCTCAAAACGTTTTTATCACAAAACATTCCTGTAGGTTTATTGAGTTTGGATGCTAAATGTATGTTTTATTTGGTCGAGCTGCACCAATATTTAAGGTAGGGGCACGACGTCAGAAAAAGCCAATCGTTTTTATAGTCATAAGATTTGAATCTGAACAAAAATCGATCAAATCTATCTATCTATCTATCTATCTATATCTATATCTATATATATATATATATATATATATATATATATGTGTGTGTGTATCTTACATAAGAGTGGCATGTAGGTGAGTATACTGAGATAGAAAGATTGACGAACAGAGAGATAGCCGTTATAACATAACGGATGAATAATACAGAGAGTTAAGAAACGTCAAGACTAAACATGGAGTCGAGTACTTTTTGTATGGATAAAACTCAGAAAACCAAAGGACAAAAGAAACAGGAATAAAAAAAAACAAAATAAAACAACAACAAAAAAACTAGCTGTTTGAATGACGCACCTTAAGAAATGCTCGAAAAGCTTCGTGTTGGTTCAGATTTTGCCAAGTTCTTGTCTTTTGATGGCCGACATTTGTGATCTTCTCGTCCAGACCCCATTAACAAGATCGCCAATTTGAATATAAAGTCTACTATACGATTTCATAAAACCGCCGGAAACTTTGTCCGACGATTTTCTCTCAAGTGAGACAAAATCTTTCGCTAATACATGCATACATACTTAGTCGGTAAAAGGCGACTTGTTATGGAACAATCTTTGACAAGTTAGTGTTGCAGACTATTACTATTGTGATTCGATTTTCACTGAGTTCTCCATAATTGTAGCCTGGTGTCAGGATCAATTTAAACTAGTAAATATCATTATAAACACCTCACCAAGGAGCCCAAGTTAGCAAATTAGTCGGACGGACAATTACTTGAGTAGTGAGTTCAATTTTCACTTGGTCTTCCATAATTTTTGCCTAACGCAAGGATTAAGCTAAGCTTACAAATATAGATACGGGTCCTTATATTGTCGAGGAGCAATGGTTTGCTGTTTATCACAAGTTATGTGTTCGTTCATTACGTCCCTGAAGCTAAGTCGTTATGCAGCTGGGTTACATGTTCTTAACTATGTGCATGCATTTCACGTCCGTGTTCAGTCATACTTGAGGCAGGGTTTCTCAACCTTTTTTCCTCTATATCACCCTCTTTTGGTTGTTTTAAATATCTATCGCTCTAGCTCAGCTTTCATTTGATTTTGCACCAGTCGGGTATGACTGCTCTACAAAAATGCTTTTTACCAAATAGATACTCGCATCAAGTAGTTTGGGGATATCTTTCCAAAAGCACATTGCATCTATCTTTCCATTTGTATGTGACAATATATTGACCTCTCTGCTCAATGTTCGTCCCCTTAGGAGTATATTACCTCTGTTGACTGGCTTAAGGGATGGTAGATTTTACTAAAATATAGAACGGATTAAGTGAATAACTCAGAAGCGATCGTCTGTAGCAAATTAGTGTTGTTACTTTCCTTGGCAAATTACTCAAAGGGGAAATGTAATGAAACAGATGCATATGAGCTTTTTTCTCTCATTTATTGCATTTTTCTTTATTTGTTACTTGACTATTAATCATCGCCGGATACAAGATGATCGTTTTCTAATCTAATAATAAGAGATTAACATAAAACAAAATAACTACTGACCACTATAATACATTTAGTCCCTCAGAAAGGCTTTTGTTGTAAACTATTTACTATGAGTTAATACTTTGTTGTTCTCTCAATCATTTAATTGAGGAACACAGGTCCCTGCTCGCATGGACATCGATTTCGATCTGTTTGGGAAGAGACAAAAATAATTCCGAGTATTGAATTTGAGTTTTATATTTCAATGCTTTGAATAAGTATTCTTATCTGTGAAAAAGCTAAAAGAAAAGCTAATATGTATATATATAGTGCTAATATGTAATTCAATGTACGATATATGATAGGTTTATTTCATAAAAGTGCTCAATAATAAAACATTTACTTAGAGTTGAGCTTTAAATATGATGGAATAATTGATTCGCTACACAGGCATGCTTATATTCCTACCTATCAGGCTTCTTTGCTCGAATAAAACATTAGGTTAGCCTGAAGAAGCCTGAGAGGCAGAAACGTGGGCGTGCCTGTGAAACCAATCTATTATTTCAATATATATATATGTGTATATATATATATATATATATATATATATATATATATATATATATATATATATATATGTATATATATATATATATATATATATATATATATATATATATATATATATATATATATTAAGTCTGTACAAAAGTTCCTAGTGACTTTTACTTTTGAAACTTACGCCCGAATACACTGGTGAAAACAGGTTTTGAATGTTCTGTATGGTAGTGGAGAAGATATATGCACATGTTGCGCCATTTCAATTTGGGAAAGACAGCCAGCAACGAAAGAAAGATGAAAAAGATGATTGACGAAAACCATAGAGATTGTTTAGTTGAAAACATCACGCTTTCTGAATGGTTCTCGAAATTCAAAAAAGATGAATTTGACTTGGAGTACAAACCACGAACTTACATCTATGGCAATAATTTGCAGATTCGTACTATCTTCCACGTTTTTTGGTCAGTCGTATCACTGGTCTTTCATGAATCTTTGAGTGTAATCTTTCAGACATTTTGGTTTCGCCCCCTTTCTGCAATTAAAACAGCGCCTGAATCTTCATGACATACATTCATCAAGATCTTGGAGACGGAAAGATTTGAGTGTTCATCGGTCTCAACTTACAACTCAAAACATTGAACGACAGGGATATTTGAATACGAATACCTGGTGGAATGATGAGCTCAAAACTCCAGATAACATCCAAAAGTCGCAAAATGCAACAATCCAAACGTCATAATCCAGCCAAAAATGATAAGGGTATAGAGTCACTCATTAGAAGCTGTCACGTCACCAACGTCTTTTGGAAATATGTCGTTTTGGGGGTGGTCCATTACAATTTGGAAATGAATAAGTTTCTTCTCTCGGCTTTTGTCGGACACCAAAAAGTCTGAAAGTTTACAAACGATTTGGAACGCAGCTAGACACAAACCAAGGGACCAATTTAAGATAAATATACATTGTAAATTGAATCCCACTTCACCAAAAAAAAAACTATTTTGTTGGGGAATATTGAAGAAAAGAGAATACCGTTTTTCTTTTCATAATAAGCAATAAATGTTCAAACTTTCAGCCCTCTAGCTCCATCGGTGCGGCTTGTGCCCGTTTCACATGCATAGCTTGACAAAGTAACTTGAAAAAAAACCCCAAGAGACCTATGTTTGACAGTTTTTGGTGATAATATAAGTTGACGGTTTGACTAATTCCTGAAATTCTTTACTCCAGCACAGGTGAGAATGGTAGTATTTCTTCGATTTTACTCGTACGCCGATGTAACGACGAAATAAGGTGTAGGAAATAGTGCCGCGTCGAGTAAGACTGATCAGATTCATGGTTTCCAACAAATGTGATATTTGGAAGCAAATCTATGGTCGTATTTGATCAACTCTAGACTTCCCGGTGAACTTTCTCGAGGTTTTGGCCAAAATATCACCGGAATCATTCCGCATTGATCGATCCAGGAAAGATACAGTAACAAAATTCTGAAAAAAGGAAGCATCGAAATGTCAGAAGAAGCCAAACTCAGACATACCGAACGCTCCTCATTGCCCTATAAACAGGAAAGCAAATCAAATATCTGATGACTATGACAACTACGATAGTCAATGGTAAATTACGGCCATCCATACTTTAAAAAAAAAACAAGCAAAAAAAAAAACAAAAACAAAAAAAAACGAAAATCAAAAAACAAACAAAACATCTGTTCTTTGGAGTAGTATTAGAACTAGTCTACCAAAATTGTCAACATCAATATAGAACTCTTCAGTTTTTAAGTGAGTCTGTCCGGCTGACTATGTACTGTCCGTACAGACCATACTAACGAAGCTAGAGGATTGAAAATCTAAACATTCACTCCTTTTTGTTTACAGAAATAAAGTAACCCTTTTAGAAAAAAAGACGATTTTCAGTGAGAGTTCAATTTGCAATGTAATGTTATGCTGAATTGGCCCCTTAGTTTTTGTTGGGCAATGTTCATGCTTGTTTTTTTAAAAATTCAGACTCTTTTAGCAATCACTGCTCAAAGAATAGAGTTAACATATCCATTGGTCACCCCCCTTTCCAGTTTTTTTAATTCCTCAACCCCAACATTACACGTTGCAAAACGGTGTCTATTGAGCGTCTAAGCAGACCTGTTCTTATTCTTATTAATCCAGACAAAACCAGGAAAAAAGATAATGACTATAGACTATTGACTATTGACAAAATTCATCGTTATCTATTTATATTTTCCTCAAACAAACGGCACATTCTTTTCCCTTATAGTCCGCCTTACAGTGACGTCCATTTGTTTGGCGAGTTGGCAAGTCCTCTTTACTTCAGCACCTTCCTCAGTATAATAGCTGATTTTGGTAAAGTTATCGACTGAACGTTCTTATCATTATTGGTGCACTTGGAACAGTTCCGAAGATCCTTACAAGCGTTGCAATAAAAAGGGCTACCGCTTATCATTCCTGTCACTCATCTGAGTCACAGGATCTTAGATGACACGCCATTATAAAAATATATAGGCAAATATCTTTTGCAGCTACGGTGAATCAGCACCATTGAAATTCTATTACGAATAAAAAAAATGACGAATTCTCCATGAAGTAAGAAAAAAGGGTTATCAATGAAACAAGAGAAAGTATGGTATAATTTGATGGAAAGGTTTCAAGTATTTTTTTTTTTTACAAAATTTTCCATTTGGCAATATTCATAGCATCATATGTCACTCATCAAAGTTATCAGATTTTCTATGATCTTAAGTCACTTCAAAAGTAAATTGCATATTAATCATTATATTCTAAATTTTGATTTGATTGATTCATTGAGGAATTGTCGTTGTTTTGGATGTGTTCGAACCACTGACCAGCTTAGGAGTGTTGCATTGAACAAAATAAAGGATATTCCGTTGATGGCAGATCTGGAGAATTTGTCATGAGTGGAAGAGCCTCACATCTCTGTACTTTCTCACATTTGCAACCTGAAGAAGGGTATTGCCATGCAGCTAAATCATTGGTCGATTATCTCTTGCATAGAGAAAAATCTATTCCAACGCGTCATTGAGTTGGTTCATACTTATTAACTTGCCATCGAGTACAAGTGTTGTCTTCGCTGAATCTTTCTAAAGGTTCTTCTAATTCACCAGTTTTCAAATTCAAAAGTCTTTTAGAGTCTTCTTTACCCGTGAACTCAACTTAAAACTTCTCTCTATTTCCCATTGGAGCTTGCATAATGACTCCTGACCAGCAGTAATTAATTGCCTACCTTCAGCTGCACTTGATCCCAGATTAAATGAGCATTTTGTATTATTGATCAGCTGTTCATTGCCATCCTTAGTCCTCTTCCTCATCATCCTCAGTCTTTCATCGTCCGTCGTTGGACATAAACCTTCCCCAGGATTCGCCACACCTCTTAATCATAGGCATCACGGAGCCAACATTTTCTTAGCCCGTCCAGTTTGTCCCACCATCTCATATTCTGCCAGCCTTGGTTCTGCATTTGATCCCTGGGAATCCATGTTGTGAGTTGTGATGTACATCGGTTGTCAGCCACTCTTGCAACATGACCAGCCCATTGCCATTTGAGGTTTTTAATGGATTCTATGGTTTCTCTAACACCTGTTTTTCCCCTAATATACTGTGTTGTCTCGTGAACTGCTCGTGAACTGCTCGTGTGATGTTTGAGTATGATTCTTCCATGTGCACGTTACATTGTATTCTGTTTGCGTGTTCCATCTTGCAACTCTAGGTGACTATCGGAAGGAGATATATATATATATATATATATATATATATATATATATATCATCTAATCCTTTTTGTCTAGGCTTACAGATTAGGTTGCAATTATACCCTGACACGGAACCCTCTTTTGAGCTTCAGTTTGTGCCTCGCTCCATGTGAAACCGTTCTCTTCCAAATCTGTCATTAGAGTCCTCTGCTAGTTGGTCCCTGGCCCACCTCTCTTTTTTTCTTAACAGTTGAGATCCAACATCATATATTCTTCAAATGGGCATCCCCAGGACATGAACCAACCATCCTAACCAAAGTTTCTCAACTATCTTCCCTCATATAAAATTCCTCGTTAAAGATCTTGTTGGACCAGTAAATATTACAAATCATTCTTAGTCGTGCTATGATATCTCACTTTAATGAAATATTTCGACAAAAAAATCTATATCCGCCATTCCCAGTCATTTTCCCGCGACACATAACGTGTGGCAGAGATTGATTTTACATGGTATTATTTCATTAAAGTATGGAAAGCAATGGCAGGAAGTGACAGAAAGTGACCCTGATAAAAAGTACTGCAAGATAATCTATAGGTAATTATGCTCGCTTTCACACAAAACAATCTTAAGAGATTGTGCCAAAAATAAAAAGGTGGTTGGGAATCTTACATCATTCTATTAATATCTATTCTAGTGTATAAAGAAGTATCTCAGTTGGGTATGAATGACTGAAGCGTCCCCCTTTTTTTCGTGACAACTGTGCCCTAAATATTAACAGGTTGTACTCAACTCGTAGAAAACGGGAAAATGCCATTAAACTGTTTCGTTTCATTGTGTATATCATTGAGACATTGTTTACACTTCGTCCATACATGCAAGTCGATTGTCCTGCTTATAAATCAAATCGTGTACTTGAAACTGATAACAATGTATAAATTTGCGTAGAGGGAAGGATAGTTTGTCTAGACATAAAAAGAGATAAGGGTAACTGTATACTTAACGTATAACATAGCTATTAAATTGATTCAGCAAAGTAAGCTAACCCACTGCACATACGTACACAAACACGCATTCATATACATGGCAGACGCTCCAACATAGCGTTGCTGTTACCATTGAGCTAAACGGCCACCGATAATGCAAAGACACTAATAACTGGATCAATTCCTAATTCTTATTTTTGTTTACTATCTGCTCTATTCATTTCTTTCAACGTGACACTTATGTATCAAGAAATGGATGTGATCCTACAATATGATGACAAATTGCGTTTAATTATATTGAATTGATCTTCCATCATTACACGGTTAATGTATCACTTGGCCAAGACAATGCAAATACAATAAACAATTAAAGAAAATGGGGCAGCTGTCGGGATCAAACTGGCGACCGGTAGGGTAGCTGCTTCAACGAAGCATCCTGTAGCAGCCTCATTTTCTTTAATTGTTCATTCTATTAATACATCACTATTGCATTAAAAGAAACGAACAGAGCAAATATTGAACGTGAGTAAACAAGGTGATAATTTGGAGTGAAAACAGCAACTTTGGCCTCTGTATTACCGATGGCTGTTTAGCTCAATGGTAAGGGCAATGTTATGCTAACGCAGCAACCCTATCAGTTCGATTCTAGCAATAGCCCCATTGTTTGTTTTTTTGTTTTTTTTATTGTTTATTCAATTTGCATTTTCCAGGCCAAGCGATATATTAACGGTGTAGAGACGGGTATCATCTGACATAAGAGTTCTTACATAATATGACGCGATTTAAAATCATTCTGTCCGATCATTCATATATATATATATATATATACCACAATTTTGCCACTGATGCTAGCTTCACCATCATAGAAAAAATAGAAAAAACTACTCCAATTGACATAACTAAAGTTCTAGAAAAACACGAAGACATGTGGTTCAACAAACTTAAAACCCTATATCCTAATGGATTAAATACTAAACTGAACAACCCTCACCACACAGAACACTAACTCCTACCATTAATATCCTCACACCCACATCTAAGACACATTCAATAATGGAAGCTTCAAAGTCACCTAGACCCATAGGAAAAACTTCTCCTCAGCCTGTTATAACCCCTGTCCAAATCATAGCCAAAACATTTTCAGTAACTTTTAAGGTTGATACCTATGTAGCTCCTTGACCTAACCACCCCTCCTTCTACACTATCCCAAACATACCAAAAAATCCAACTCCACATCACTACCCCCTACCTTGACACACTCTGCCCCCCCCACAAGACCAACTGCTGCTACTTTACCAAAGTCCTGATACCTGCTGGTCATTCTTCCATTCAGCAGGAGGCTTCTAGTAGCCCTGACAACAAAACTTGCCCACAATGCATAGCCCCTGGCAGTGGACTCTGGTTCCACATGGTACATTTTAATACACACTCAAACAGCACACACCACTGATGATGGGAAGAATCCCGAAACATGTATGGACTATTGACATATAAGGATTAATAAACCTTACCACCAAAAACTTCACTCCCGAGTCTGTCTCACTCTCTAAAGTACACATTATATATATATATATATATATATATATATATATATATATATATATATATATATATATATATATATATATATATATATATAATGATTGGTTTAACTTTGCGAACGAACATGTTTTTGAAGTGTTTCCCCCAGCAATAGACGTCAGGGCCTATGCGTGGCATAATCTGCCTCTCCGAGTTTATATTATATCATGAGCGCTAAATATTACAATATAGTGTTTATTTGGATGATTTTGTAATTACATGGAGTTTGTGATCTTCAGGCGAATGAATTCGTTTTCCTTTCAATTCTCTGCGTCATTACGAAAATATTCTTGACAATTTATTTCTTCTTGATGATTTTGATTAAAATGTTCATATTTTTCTTTCAAATTATTGAACGGTATTTTTTAGCCGTTGAAGTTACTATTTCCGTGTTGGACATTTTTTGATAAAAATTCATTCTCCGGACGACATTTTGAAATTATTTCTGATTTTTTTGTTTAAAAGCTTCGTGGTTTCAGGGAAAATTATTATTGTTAGATTCTCCTCTGGGTAAAGAATGCATTTTTAAACAGTTTTTAATACCCAATGGCAGATTTTTATTTTCTATTGTTTTCTCTATGTTCCATATATAAATTGATTATGCTGTGCTGTTTCAGCATTTTTTAAAAATTATTGAACAATAATTTGGAGCTGTTGTAAGTCTGTTTCCGTACTGTCTGGACTGTCCAAATGTAGGACAGACATGGCTCACTGATACATTGTCCAAATAGATGCCTCTGAAATCATTTCATTACGACACTAATATGAACATTAGTTACTACAGAAAATATACTTCTTTTGGATGGGTTGTCTAAATCTAAAGCATTTGTCAGATCTATGAGGTAATAAATGAAACATTTGGAAAAAATATACTAACTTACCCCGCTGTTGAGGATATTTATGGAATCTGATTTAGAAAATTGGCTCTCTTGCTGGTAGATACAGATGTGATTATTATATTGTTATAATTGAGAAATATAAGATTTCTAACATGACAGAAGAATGCATTTGAGTAAAAAGCTAGAAATTAGGAATATAATGACTAAATGGTAGGACAAGAGAAATCTTATTTGAGTGGGCCTTGATAATGTATGGCTGAAAGATTTAAAAAAAAAAACAGTACGAAGAGAATAATGGCACCAATGATTGGCGTGAGGTTTGTTCTGCTATTTCACAGGCTTTTTGTTCTTTCGATTGCATACAGTGTCAGTGTACCGAGTTGCCAAGCTTACAACGTACAAACCAGATCCGAATACACAGTTTGCTTTAAATGTTATTGAAAAAAAAAGGTGTGATAGAAGCAGTTTGAAATGCTATGAATATACTATTTATTGCCACTTTTCATAAATATAGACTACACTCATCAAATGCATTACAGTATGAAATCAGCTCTCGTTTGTCAAAATGAAAAAAAGTTACTTACCAGGGTGAAAAAAAAAACGTTTTTCACGCAAGACACGTATAACTGAAACTTAGCAGAAAAATGGCCGAAATATATATATATATATATATATATATATATATATATATATAGACACACAGCAGTCTGTGGATGACACAATTATTTAATTATTATTATGATTAACGCTCCTTTATTCAAGGTTGAGCACACTCTAAGTGAAGTAACTTGTTCATTATAAGCGCAAGCAATGCTCTTCCAATATATGAATAGAGCATTTTGGTGGATGGGGAATTCTACGTGAAACATTTGGCATATATATACAAACCTACCCCTAAAATATACCTAAATACATCGCTTAAACCAACCTTACTGACCGTCCAGTTCTGTGTAGGGCTGAGTTAAGATGTCAGCCTTTGGGTCTGAAGAGAAGGTTTCGATCCTACTTTGTGGTGCTGGATGGGATAATGGATAGTCTATAACCACACTGAAGAGTTGTAATACAATGACGCAGCTGTCTGGTGATGACACAATTATTTAATTATATATATATATATATATACATGGTATCTCAGAGAAATGTACACACATGATGCTTGATAGTGGTTGCTTCTGAAAGTTAATTAACCCCTCTCCCAAGAAAGAAAAAAATGTTTTTTTTCGTTTAGTAGGTTCTAATTGACTTTTAGGGAAAAAAACAAAATAGAGCTGCAAAGAAAATGTAAGTACATTTTCCAAGACACGCTGTAAATACGATTGGGGAAGCAGCAAGATTTCATTAAATGTTACTCCAAGAAGTTGTCAAATTAAGATTTAATCAATGACCTAATGAAAATATAGCATTCATTAATGACGTTGATATATCAGTAACTCTGTAGCCTAATGATGAAAAATGGTCGTATCTTACACAACTAATCCTACTTATTTTGTAATCTGATCTTTTTTCTTCTTCTTTTTTTCCTTCCTCTCTTGAAGATCCGATTCAGTCTTTTAACCTTTTTTCGTTTTTCCTTCTTTCATTAAAAGAGGGGAGTGATTTTTCTTCATCTCAACCTTTGTTATCTTTCTTTATTCCAAAATAAACACTTTCACTCACATAAACACATACACATATCTACTTATTTGATCACCTGACTTTTTCTCTTTCCTTTTCCCTTAAATGGACTCTTCCACTTGAAATTAACAATCTGGCTGCTGAAAATATTACCTACCTACCTCCTACTTCATACAATGGACTCTCCAACTGAAATAAGTTCAGTGGTCCTTTCCCTGAAAAACGCCATGTCATGGAAATTATTATACATCCATTAATATTTTCGCAGGGATTAACCTGCCGGACATGCTACCGTCACAATTCCCCTTCAAACTTCTTTGTGCATGCTGGAGGGATATTCTGCGTACAGAACCCACCGTCTAAGCCCCTGCTCTTGTGGGTAAAAAAATGGAAAAATCTCCTTTTGCCCACAAGCAAAGACATAAACAAAGACACAAACAGATATAGACAAGCAGATACTCAGACATTCATATATATGAAACATTTTTTAAAAAAGTACCGATATAATCGATTACTAAGATACTAGTGTTACTAAGATTTGACGATAAATGTCTTGATCTAAGAGTCCATGTGACCCCAAAAGCGTGCGCTCGTGTTCTTCAAATTTCTAAACTTTCAAAGGGTTTTTTTTTTTACACACGACCAATAATGTCCGGGGAGTTGAGATGAATAAAAAAAAAAGGACAAAAATGACGATGTACGTAAAGGTGTCTATGATGTAAGTACGTTGTCGAACATATCTATGCCGGAGGGTGTCCATGGTGGACCCGAACGTTGTTATCGGTTCGAATTTCGATAAAATCGGGCACCGATGTCTCCCTGTTGACAAGACATTGACGTTTTTTTACGATAAAGTCTTGATTGATGATCAATAGTGAGGTTGTTGTCCGTCGACTGTGTAAATAATTTTCTGTGTTTGTATGTATACGTTTGTGTGTGTGTGTGTATGTGTGTATGTGCATGTGTTTGTGTGTGTGTGTGTGTGTGTGTGTGCGTGTGTGTGTTAAAGAAGTAACTTAGTTTCGTCTTCCTCTTTCTTACGCTCCCACCTCAGGAGTGTTAAAGAAAATTAACGGAGGACGAAATGGAGACGGATCACTTCTTCAACTTTTCTCTCCTTCTCTTTGAATCTCTCAGTATGGATATCCCCCTATCTCCCTCTCTTTCTCTCTCTCTCTCTCTTTTTTCTTGATTGCTATGTCTCTTCCATAAGTTTTTCCAACTTCTCTTAGAAATCACCTCTCTCCCTCACTCACTCTTATTCACTTTTACTCTCTCTCTCTCTCTCTCTCTCTCTCTCTGGAATGAGCTACTGTTAATTCGCCATCTGCTTTTTACCTTCTCTTTTTTTTATTCCTTTACATTGGAAGGGAATAAAAATGTAAAAGTCCACCGAGTGACCTTACCATGGGACAAATTAATATCCGGGCCTTAACACTTCGATACATTTTCGAGGATTATTTTCTTATTTTCGCGGCATTGCTGTCGAAATGAAAGCGTGGCTGTCGTACAAGTGTGACTCCCTTTCAACATTCACAGACTATAAACATTTTCGACTTGTTTTTCTAAGACCCTGCAGAAAAACAAATCATAAAAGTTAATGACGCTCTTCTCTGACTGTCTGCCAACGTTCCCGGCCTATTCATTTCGGCACCCCTCCTTTCTCTCTCTCTCTCTTTTTTTTTTTTTTTTGCTTGTACTTCTGGTGGCCTTTTTACATGAATCCGCTATCTCATGGCATGCAATGAACACATCTACATTCTTCGAGAATCCCAGCTCATTTGCACAGACGTACACACACACACACACATACACACGCATACAAGTACACACACACACACGCAAGAATACATACACGCAAGCATACACACATGCTCACATATGCACGCATATACCCAAATACACGAAATCACGCACACACAGATGCACACATGCACTAACATACATATAGACACATACACATATAGACAGGTAGACCCACAGACACACATACACACAAATATATATATATATATATATATATATATATATATATATATATATATATATATATGTGTGTGTGTGTGTGTGTGTGTGTGTGTGTGTGTGTGTGTGTGTGTTTGTTAATGGTTTTGACTTTGTGAAAGATGAAGACGAAAGAAGACGGTCCATTTGTGGTGCACGCTCGTTGACGGTTGCTGTGTACAATATGGGACTGGCATGTCCCGCCCAATCGTCTACAAAAAGAAGGTTCGAGAAGTATGCAGGGGATTCTTTTACAGCTTTTCCAGCTTTGTCCAGGAATCGTTTTCTGAAAAGCCAGCACAACATGGTATCTTGTCGGCAGCTTTAATTATCCAATTGGACAATCAATGCTACAACAGGTGCTTACTTGTAAAATCAGCATATGGAAATATGATGTGAACTTTGGTTTCAACTCTGGCTACTATAACCATCGGTAGGGCTATTTATTAAACTCACCTTTGACTGGCACAGTACTTAAGTGATTGGACACTCAATGAAGACCGAACAGAATACAACAGAGCAGTAGTTTCGAAACTTTGAAAACTCAAGTACGTCTTTTATGAAGGGACTATTTTGGTGGACCCATGTATTTGAAGTTCATTTTTCGTATTGTAATCAATGAACTACAATAATAACCAATGTTTGACTTTAAAAAATCATATTTTTCTCAATTGGCTACATTTATTTGAATTATAATACATGACATTTTTCTGTCTACGGTGATTACGTTTTTTTGATAGCTGCACGATAAGTGATATTATTTCTCTGCCACAAGATTCGCAATGTTATGTTTAATATTTGACCGGATGAGTCTCATTTTTTTTTTTAGAGTAAAGTCGAGAAAGCTAAAAAAAAAAAAAAGTACATTTATCCTCATTCTAAATTCATGATGTTAATTGAAATTTTGTACTGCAGACCCTTGACCATTATCCGACGGACCTTTACAAGTCCGCAGACAACTGTTTCAAAACTACGGCATTAGTGATTAGTCAATTAGACAGGATTGCTTACTATCGCTTCGTGATACTGCAATATATTTAACGAAAGTGTCAAGGCTGATGTGATCAAAAACACGCTTTTCATGTTCGGTAACGTGGTGTAATTGAAGGAAGACATGAATCACTTGACCAACTAAGTACAATTCGTCAAGTGCTGATGCTGATTTAGTCTGGGACGCATGTATAAAACCGCCCAATGAAGGTACATGCTCGTATTCGCGTTCAGATTTTCTTGTGCAGAAAGGATGCTGCAACCAATATTGTTGGAAGTGGTAAGACGATTTGAGATCAGGGAGTTATGTCCCCTGTTGTCCTCTCTTCTTCTCTCCATTCAACGTCTGGTAAAAGTGAGAGATGCTATCAACCATAAAAGACACAGAGAGAGAGAGAGAGAGAGAGAGAGAGAGAGAGAGAGAGAGAGAGGGAGGGAGGGAGGGAGAGAGAAAAAGTTGTATTGTGTCTTCCTAATAATACAATCACTGTAAAAGAGAATCACTGCCTAAGGCGTAGTTCACTGGTGTTTTCTTGTGATTGATAAGTATTTGAATGAAACGTGACAATTTCTTTTACTAAAAATCAGTGAAGAGGATTCCAATGAGAAATTAGGTTATGTTACATTCGGTGCCGTGGTACGTTTTGTAAATTTTGTAAATAACAATTGATGCCGTCGAATAATGACGGTGGTATTCAAATAATTTTGTATTTGCAATGTACTTGAAAGATATCAAAATCATTTCTTGGCTTTGCCTTCCTCTGCTTACAATCGAGATTAAGTTGGGAGAATTTTACACATTTGGAATAAATGAATGAATTAATTAAGGAGATTACTCTGTAACTATCTTTCAATAGTTATCTCCTTTGACAAATGTTACAAACAAAAATGTAAAAAAAAACACAGATTTGGTTAATCACTCAACAGGAATTGTAATGCGACCAATATCATTTTGCAGCATGCTGTGTTAGGGGAGATCAATCAAAAAGTTTGAGGAGTTGGTGATCAATGGATTAATCACTTCTCTCAAATTTTGCTGGACAGTGATCACTAAAAAAGCTTGATTTAAAAAAGCAAAAAAAAAGTTAAGGATAAGTTTAGATTGCAAACTGAACCCACCCACCGAAAACCTCTTTAGGGGTGGGGTATTCTGAAGAAAAAATCGTTTTTTTCTAGAAATAATGAGTACATCTTTGAATTTTCAGCCCTCTACACCCATTGGTGCATCCTGTATACAAGTTACATTGCCAACCAAACCAACTCGAAAACTGAAAAAAAAAAAAAAAAGAAATGAAATGTGTTGACAGTTTTAGTTGACAGTTTCTAAAGAGATACCGTATTAGAAGCGGACGGAGTCAGCAGTTGAACGGTTACTTTAGTTCTACTGAAATAGATTGACCCAGCAGTTAAATCCATTAAAGTTCGATATAATGATTCGAGCAATTGTCTGCGGGACGAAATTCCTAACCCTTGCTCCATGACCGATGCCCTCCAAGCGAATACGTTCGCAGTCCCGAATATAACCGATTTTTATTTGATAAACAGCACGTGTAAGTGCTGTTATTGTTTTGTTTGTGTTTCGTAAGAAAAGTTTTATTTGTTCTACCGTGCAAGGGTAAGAAAATGCCTAATTGGACAACTCCCCCCCCCACCTGTCCCTTGAACCTATCCCGCTTATTCTCCCTCGTGCTCCGCCCACAGGTTTAATAATCGGTCTAGCCGTAATCTACACCCATCTTTTTGAAGTGGTAAAAACATCAGGGAGCCCTGAACCGTCACGCTTTGCACCTTCAGTAGATCTAAAACAACCGTTTCCACTGCCGCCCCGTCCATTTCTACACCGGCTCTAATAACCTAATTCCTACTTCTGCCCCAACCATCAGCTCTAGATCCCGTTCCTAAATCTTGAAGTCATAAAAGAGATCCTAGCTGCAATTTTGCTGGTGCCGAGGTAATATTCTATACCTTTCATTGGTATTATATTCTGTTCGCTTGTTTTTATATCATCATCATTAATATATTGTTTATGTTTGCTTATATTTGTCAAATTTATTCTAATATTTGTCGTTGTTTTTTTATTCTGAGGCCGTTATCTAATTGCTGTACCAATTATGCAGGCTGGCATGAAAAACGGGCAAATAAAAGCCTTTAAAAAACTGAACAGACAATAAACGTTTCTAGCTGATTTTAATACACTGATCTCAAAATAGTAGGTGTTTCTTTCGAATTATCTATTCTATTTATGTGGTCTAGGCCAAATGATACATCAAACATGTGATAACGGGAGTTCATTTCAAATAAACATTCAATATAATATCATCATCATCATCATCAGTCTTTTAGCGTCCGTCGTTGGACATAGACCTTCCCCAGGATTTGCCACACTTCTCTATCATGGGCGTCACGGAGCCAGTACTTCCTGAACCTGTCTAGTTCATCTCTCCATCTAATATTTTGCCGGCCTCGGTTGCGCATATGGTCTCGGGGAATCCATGTTGTGAGTCGTGATGTCCATCGATTGTCAGCCATTCTTGCAACATGGCCAGCCCACCGCCATTTGAGATTTTTTATGGATTCTATGATGTCTCTAACTCTTGTCTTTTCCCGGATGTGTTGTGCTGTTTTGTGGTCTCTCCATGTGAGGCCCAGCATTATTCTTTCATGTGCACGTTGCATGGTTCTCAGCTTACGGGTCTGTTTCTTGGTTAAGTTCCATGTTTCAGCTCCATAAGTGACTATTGGGAGGATGCATTGGTTATACACCCTTCTCTTTAGGATTAATGGGATCTTATTATTTTTGAAGGTTGAGCTAGCTCTGCCAAAGGCTTGCCATCCTAGTGTGATTCTTCGCTTGATTTCTTCTTCTTTTGAGGGTCTCATGGAGATTCGTTGCCCTAGGTAGATGTAGTGGTCTACTTTCTCGAGTTCTGTGTCCTCGATTTCGATCTTAGTGTTCTTATCTCCAATGTGGTTGTTGCACATGATCTTCGTCTTGCTGAAGTTCATGTGCAGGCCGACTTTCTTGCTCTCCTCATTTAGTTCATCTATCATTAGTTGGAGGTCGTGTAGGTTCTCTGCAAAAAGGGCTATGTCGTCTGCGAATCTGAGGTTGCTCAGATACTCGCCGTCTATTTTAATTCCTTTACTCTCCCAGTCTAGCCTTCTGAAGATCATCTCGAGGCAGGCTGTGAAGAGTTTAGGTGAGCTGGTATCACCTTGTCTTACTCCTTTCTGGAGCTGGAAGGGGTCAGAGTCTTTATGTAGCCTGATAAATGAGCTGCCGTGATTGTATATATGTTTCAACACTTCAACATATACTGGATCTACACCTTGCCGACTGATGGCCTCCATGACCTTAGGGATTTCTACTGAGTCGAACGCCTTTTTGAAGTCGATAAATGCTACGGCAAGTGGTAGTCTATATTCTGCTGCTTTTTCTTTCAGTTGATTTATCGAGTGCAGGTGGTCCATGGTCGAGTAGCTTCTTCTAAAGCCAGCCTGTTCACGTGGCTGGTTTTCATCGAGTGTTTTTGTGATTCGGTTGGTGATGATCTTTGTGAAAAGTTTATATACACAGTTGAGTAGGCTTATAGGCCTATAGTTGTTGAGGTCTTTCGGGTTTCCTTTTTTATATAATAGCATTATTATAGCAGTATTCCAATCGTCTGGGACTTTACTGTGTTTTAGACACAGGTTGAAGAGGACGGCCAGTTTCCTATTGATGGTTTTACCTGCTTTTCGGAGTAGGTCGATGGTGATGTTGTCTGGTCCAGGGGCAGTTCCTTTCTTTGTCTGTTTAATGGCTTCCTTCACCTCCCACGGGGTTACTTTTGGGAAGTCCTCTAGTTGTTTGCCCGTGTCTTGCGTATCTTGCTCATTGTTTTGCAGTCCTTGTTTGGACGAATAAAGTTTTTGGTAGAATTCTTTGGCGCGTTCGACAATCCTGTCTCTGTCTGTTGTTAGGTTTCCATTTTCCTCGAGTATGCTAGTTATTTGCCTTCGTCCCGAGTTGAGGAGTTTGTTTATAGCTTTGAAGCCCCGACCTTTTTCAAGAGTTGATTCAATGACTGCCGTTGTGTATCTCCTTCTGTCTTCTCTTCGTTTCTTCTTGATTAATTTGTTTAGTTCAGCCTCTTCAATTTTCTCCCTCGTTGTTGTCGGTGGCTTGAGGTTTCTGCGTTTTTCCATGAGATTTTTAGTCTCATCCGAGATTTTGCTAATGGGTTGTTTGCCCATTGGCTTGAATGTAGAGGCTACTTCAATTATTGACGTTGTCATTTTGCTGCTTAGTTCGTTGATGTTGGTGCTGTCTTGTTCAGTAAGAATTCCGAATCTGTTCTTCAATTCGAGCTTGAAAGATTGAACGTGCTCTTTTGGTATGTTTAGAGGCTGCGGTTTTGTATGGAACATTTTCCTGCGTTCTTTATTGGTGTTTATTTGTACTTTACATCGTACCATTCTGTGGTCGCTGCCTACATTGACTTGATTTAGGACTTGGATGTCCTTGACGATATCGTTTTTGTCCGTTAGGATGTAATCTATTTCGTTTCTTGTTTCGTGATTGGGGCTCCTCCAAGTCCATTTCCTACTGGGTCCCTTCTTGAAGAAGGTGTTCATGATTTTGAATCCATTAGCCGTCGCAAAGTTTACAAGATCTTCTCCTCTCTCGTTGCGTATTTTGTATCCAAATTTGCCGACGCAATGTTCATTTCCTTGTCCTACTTGTGCGTTGAAGTCTCCCATGATAACATTGAAGTGTTTTCTGGTGCCTTGGAGTAGGGAGTTCAAGTCATCATAGAAGTTGTCTATTTCTTGTTGGGTTGATTGTGAAGTGGGAGCGTAGACTTGGATTATATTGAGTTTGTATCGCTTTGAAAGTTGTATGGTGACGCTAGCTACCCGGTCAGAGACGGCTTTGAAGCCAGTTACATTGTCTTTCATGTTCTTATTGATGAGAAAGCCAACTCCACTTTGTTTTACTTTCTCTTTACCGTAGCTGTAAAGAAGATGCTTGCTTCTCAGTTCGATTAGTTCTTCTCCGGGTCTTCTTACCTCACTAATGCCTATGATGTCCCATTTGACATTTCTGATTTCACTTTCTAGATCAGTTAGGTGCATGTCAGTTGACAGTGTTCTGACGTTGTATGTGCCTATGTATAAATTTGTCTTCTTGTTGATAGTCTTAGAGTTCTGTTGAAATGGTCGTTGTTTCTGCGGTGACTCAGTAGGGACAGATGGTCCCTTGGTGAAGGATTTGGGTAGTCGCTTTCGGAGCACATCACCCCTACCCAAAGTAAGTGATGTGGCTGAGTCTTTTGGGGCCGATGACCCAGCAGGAACTGACGTACTCTTGGTGTAGTTTTTGGGTAGTCGCACTTGGAGCATATCACCCCCACCCAAAGCAAGTGATATGGCTAGGCCTTTTGGTACCGAGGTCCCAGCAGGAACGGCCGATATAATATTTGGTGTGCAAATCATGGGGAGTAATGGGCCATGCCCTGCCACGCTGGCCCAGGACGTGTTGGCAGGGGGTCTGGTGGATTGTCCACTGCGGGTCAGTGGCAAAAGAGCTCCACCGGCTCTTGATACACATCCAAACTGTTCTTGTGAAACGAAAGTGGATGTTCGGAGCACCACGGTTCGATTGAAAAAAAAAAAAAAAAAAAAAAAAAAAGAAGATCGGATCAATTTTCGAAGTGAGTTGGATGCAAATTCCGGTGGGGACAGCTTGGAGGATACCTCTCCCTTATATAATAAGTTTTTAACTTAGATAAAGTCCACAGAGGTTAAATTAATAAAAAAGGTTGCAACAGCATCTTTAGTCTGGGGACTTCATTTTAGCAGTTGAAAAAGTTTCAATTTTTCCATCGTACCTTGCTAAATAATTCGTGCCCGTCTCCCAGCAAGAATTTACTACTGACAATAGATACAGCCTTGATATATCCAACCCTACATTCGTTTGTTTTTTATGGCAAGTCAAAGTTAGGTCGAGGTAGTGGGGGGGGGAGTATAGGGTCAGTTTAGCTTTTAGATATTTAGATTTCGGCATTTGGGGGAGGGTTCTTTCTTTTTTTTTCCTTGTAGATTTATGGTTAATTTCGGGGGAGGGGATTTAGGGTTCTTTGGAATATACGGAATTGGTGCACATTCAGAGATTTTTTCTTTTTTTTTTTTTTTTTTCAGTTTAGCTTTTAGATATTTAGATTTCGGCATTTAGGGGAGACTTTTTCTTTTTTTTCTTTTTTTTTTTTTTGCTATTTGACCAACGATTCGACGCATAGGACATTTACAAGCATGTAATACAGAGTTGGATGATAGAACAATTTATAATTTATTCTGTCACACTTCGATTATAACTGTCCGCATTGACAGAAACAAATACAGCAGATATAAACTGTGAATAAACAAAGTGAGAGTCCTGGTGTTAAAACGGTTATTTAGGCCTTTGCCTTACCGGAAGCTATTTAGCTCAATGACGAGAGCAGTAATACACACACACACACACACACACACACACACACATATATATATATATATATATATATAGAGAGAGAGAGAGAGAGAGAGAGGGATAGATAGATAGATAGATAGATAGATAGTAGTTTTAACGTAGCGTCTCTCTCAATCATTGAGCTTAATAGGCCACTAATGAGACAAAGTCACAAGCAACTGCTACTCGTCCAATTTTTCACATTGTTTATTCACTGTTGATAACTGTTTCATTTGTTTCTCAATGCAGACAATTATATTATTAAGAAGGGGATACTCAATCTAACAAAAATAATCATAAATTCATAACATTACTCTGAAATTCTTTTCAAAATGACCTCCTGTTAGAACATAGTAAATGTATTATTTGACCCAGACAGCTTAAATAGAAAAAAACAATTGAAGAAAATAGTAATATAATTGTCAGCGTTGAAAAACGAATAGAGCAGATATGGACAGTGAATGATCAAAGTAAGAATTCAGATGTGTAATTATAAATTCATTCATATCATATTGTCAGGTCATGCGTCTCTGTCAACGGCGAAGTGCACCATCGGACACCTAGATTATACAGTGGGTTATACTTGCTTACACTACAAATGGCGAGTGGAATGCCTATCATGTAACACGGTTGCTAATAAGATATCCCGATTATACCATTTAACGCTTTTGCCCCCAACGAATATATGCCCCATCCCACAGGGAAAGTGTCGATGGACGCTCATGCGCACATAATTTTCCTGGATGAAAATTCAAATCACAGATTAGATCATCATATCATCGATAGTATCAAAGTAATTATAGTCTTTGAGGAATAATCAACAAGTTTTTGTTATTTTTACCGTTCATGTTATTATCTATAACAACTCATATTTCTGTTTAGACAGAAACATGATACAACAGCTAGATTTACGGGGATTTTCAATACGTTAACAATGAAAAACATGCAATGTATAGTTTCCCGAAATCTATTTCATATAAGAAGATGTGGTACTGTGTAAAACTAAGGACATTTTGTGTTGCTCTCAAAGACTTGGATCTAGGTAGGAACCGAGTACGGCTTGAATCAATTCTTTGACCTAGAATCAAGCGTCGAACCTGTACAAGATGCCCTGGAATGAAATCATCACCAAGTTAACATTTAAGAGTCAGCTATGGGGCACCGAGTTCTGGTCGTATTTCTGCCCTCCTCTCTGTCTCTGTCTCTGTCTTTCTGGCTCTCTGTCTATCTATTTATCTCTGTCTCTTTCTCTTTCTCTCCTCCTCTTCCTCTCCTCCTCTTCCTCTCCTCTTCTTCCTCTCCCTTTCCTTGTATCCGATCATTTGAGTCTCTTTCTACAAATGCCAACTCCTCAGGGTTAATAGCTTCCTGTTGAATTTTGATAGCATTTTCTGGTTCAACTATTTCAAGACTAATCTATGAAGGTGCCTAATGCCTGATTTAAATTTTCCCTGTAGACTTCGAAAAGAGATCTACGGGACATATATATCCCAGCAGTCATAGAAGCATAGGATATATATGCCTCCCAGGAGTTTTGAAAGTGTATTTGGAAGTCTGATCCAGCGTCTTCACTTGTTAAGCCTTACGTCTATAACTGATTATTCAATAATTCAATCCCGTAAATCAGAAACCGCCAACCAAAACTGTCACTCAAAGTATCAAATAGGTTTCTCCGGTTTTCAATGTGGTCTGGTCTGGCTGGTTCAATAACTAAGTATGTACGTATCACCCGTGCCGGCCGCGTCAATTAAGCAAGAGAGCTGAAAATTTAAACATTTACTCATTATTGAAAAAAAAGGTGTTTTTAATTAGGTCTTAGTGAGGGTTCAGTTTCGTTTGAGAATCTTTGTTAAATTGATCCCTTAGTTCTTGTCCAGCAGCATTGACAGTTATTTTGTCTTTTTAGTGATCACCATCCAACGAAAGGAGAGAAAAATAATTCGTTCATTGATCACCCTTTTTTTTTTAAATTTATAATCTATCATCCCCAACATACTGCCAAAAGACGTGATTGTTTCTATTGAGAGACTAACCATCTTTTTTTCATTTACTCTTTAATTACAAAATTTATTCCGATCTCTGCAAATCAATTATTTATTATCAGGAATAAAATAATAATAATAATGTTATGAATCAAAATCAAACCTCCTTTACACAATTAGTGACATCTAATCCCCTTCTGTCGGTAACGAAGAAAGGGTAAAGCGAAAATGCAATCCCTTGACAAGAAGGGTTGGGGGGGGGGGGCTTTAAAGAATTTCTGAATAACTGAAAGGGTTCGCCTGAGTGAAAACAAAAACAAAAACAAAAAAAACTCAATTAAAGAATACGAACGATGGGGCTCTTGAAAGCAGAATGGGGAAAATAGGGAACTAGGGTGAGCTAAAGTACGCACACACACACACACGCACACACACACACACGCACACACGCATATATATATATATATATATATATATATATATATATATATATATATATATGTGTGTGTGCGTGTGTGTGTGCATGTGTGTGTGCGTGTGTGTGTATGTATGTATATATAGGATAATACAATGCAGTAACAAACCTTGAAAAAACCAGAAGAACCAGAAAAACAAAACGAAACAAACAAAAAAAATTGAAAAACATGTTTGAAAACAGGTAAATATTGTACATCAAAGATGAAAATCACTTGAAAAAAATAGCTTAAATTCAACGAACAAATAAAACCATGTATTCACAAAGAAAAAAAAACAAAACCAAATCGTACATCAGAAATCAATTGAGAGCAAAAGCAATTAATCGTTATGTAACCTGAACCAACAAACCTTGGTAAAACAATATCATATGATGATAGCAAGGTGATAAATTACAATTTATTCCATCCATCACATTTCAAAACATTGTGGACGTTATATTTTAGGTTCATGCATTTCTGTAAGGCCCGGTCACCTTGTCTATCTGATGAACTGAATGAAAGGAAACGAGGGTATTCTATTGTCATAGGCAAAATTTATGCATTATATATATATATATATATATATATATATATATATATATATATATATATATATATATATATATATATATATATATATATATATATATATATATATATATATATATATATATATATATATATATGTATATATATATATATTGCTTAATTGGTAAATATGCTTATATGATTGCTGGTGCGTTTCAGCTTTTGCATAGAGACTTGTGTGGAATTGTGCTCAGATTCGCGAAGAAATCAGTTGGGAGTGGTTCTGTGGGAAGAAGACAGAGGGAGGGGAAAGAAATGAAAAAAAAATGGCAAAATGATTGAACAAATTTAACACAAAGAGGGGATGAAAGGAAGCTAGAAAGAGAAAAGGAGAGCTAATTAAGAGAACGAAGCGAAGGAAATCGAAAGAGGAAAGAGAAAAAATTGAGTCAACCAGTAAAAAAAATGAAAGACAGATTGAATGTAAAAAATAAAGGGAAGGAGGGAAGAAATAAATAAAGAAGTCCAGATTTAAATTTTGGTTTCGACTGCTGATTCTCTATGAAGGTATGCTCTTTCCTGCAAGACGTAAGATCACCATTTTCCATATATTTCCCTCAAAAGGGCCTTGTGCCAAACAGAATTGACCCTAGTCGTTTTTGAATGAAGAGAAAGGCGCTTAAGAAGAGAAAGTTGCTCATTATCGAAATAAGAGAAAGTCGCTTCAAGAGAAGAGGAAAAAGAAGAAAGAAAAGGAAATGAAGGAAGTAGGTCAAAGGGAGAATGCAAACGAACGAGAAAAAATAAGAAAGGAAGACAGAAGATCGTGAGAAAGAGGGTGAGATGAAAATGAAGGAAGAAAGAAAGACAGAAACAAACAAAATCAAACGATCTGAGTTTTGGAGAAGATTTTGTAAGATTTGTAACAAAATTCTTGTCTAAACGACTTCCCTTTACAATTCACGTGGCCTTACCCTGCTGAAGGCAACACTTTTTCACTTTCGTAATCCTCCAGCGCTATGATTGAATAAACAAATAAATAAAAGGAAAAAAAAATCAGAAAAATAAAATTTAAAAACAAAATAAATAAAAGAAAAAAAACAAACTTGCCAACTCAGAATTTGGAATTCGTCTTGATGAAGCAACGCGCCTGGATGTGTAAGAGCCCTCCCCATTCTACACGCAACCCCGCTCTCAGAATTTGTGTCCTCATAGCCAGGCACGTGTAGTCAGGAAATCACACACCGTTATGTAATCTATTTGTGCGTGTGGGGTGTGTCCTCCGGAATTTTGTAAGAATAAAAAGAATTTGAAGAGTGAGGTTTCAACAATTTTATCCCGCTTCTTTTTTTTTTTTTTTAATGATTTTGCCACGCTCAAATTTTAATAGCACAAGTGACGATGGCAAATGAGATTAATCCTAATGTTAGGAGATGTGGGAATGAGGTAGTCAGCAAAAGTAGAAAATTAAAGAAAAAATATTCTCCCTTCTCTATTCTAGTCTGTTCATGCGCCAATCAAATTATTTCTATTCATATCTATCTATCCTATCTATTCATATCTATTCCTTCCTTCCTACATATCTATCTATCTATCTATCTATCTATCTATCTATCTATCTATCTATCTATCTATCTATCTATCTATCTTACCTTGAGCCTTTTCTATCCTTTCATTAATAAATCAACAGGTCCGGTGAGCAACCCAATGGAAACCATGACGTCATCAACGTCTCTTGACAGCACGTCGCGTTAAACTAAATGGGAAAAGATTAATCAGAGGAAATCACTTCTTTATCGTCGGATCACTATAAAGTCTGAATTTTCAAAAACAAGCATGAACAGTACCAGAAATAACATACGGGACCAATTTACCATGAACTCACACTGTAAATTGTTGATAATTCCAGTCAGGGCCTTAGGGGGTGGGGGAGTTACGGGTACCGGAATTAGGGTAGATAGAGTGAGACAGAAGCATTGGCGCCATTGGCGTAAGATCAAGTTGGGAAGATGGAGAAATAAAGAAAGAATTCTGAAACTAAAAAACTATTTTGAGAAGAATTTGAAAAAAAAACACGTTATTCTAGACATAATAAGGATTGAATGTTTAAAATTTCATACATCCAGCTACATTATTATGGCCTGTACACGTGACACATATGTAGCCAGTCAGCCAGTCAGAATCACACAAAATTTGGTTGGCGGTTTCTAATATACAAGTTCATCTACGTATGTGCCTATTTCTTCTTCGACGATCCAAATGTCCTTTTTGGAATTTTATTCAGTCCATATTTTGTTTTATATATATATATATATATATATATATATATATATATATATATATATATATATATATATATGAATGCAATACAATACGATAGGGGATGTGTGATGGGTTTATTTCATAAAGTGCTCAATACATTCAACATTAAACATTACGTTCAGTTAGAGTAGAGCTTGAAATATGATGATGGATTCGTTACATAAACGTGTTTGTGTAGCAAATACTTATTTCATTTTATATATATATATATATATATATATATATATATATATATATATATATGTACGTATATATATGTATATATTTGTATATATATATGTATATATGCGGTACATATATATGCAACTATGTATGTATATATATATGTATATAAATATATATATATATCTATACACACATATATATATATATATACATATATATATATATACGTATATGTATATACATATGCTGCACGTATAAGTATGTAGAAGTATATATACATCCAGCATATATATATATATAAATATATATATATATATATATATATATATATATATATATATATACAAGTATATGTATGCAGCATATATATGTATGCATTAAAAGTAAAATATATTCATGATTATCATATATATATATATATATATATATATATATATACATGCATCATGTTTACATATATATATATGCATATGTGTGTGTATACACATATATATGTATATGCACCATATATATGTACTCATATAATTATGCAAACATATATATATATATATATATATATATATATATATATATATATATATATATATATATATATATATATATATATATAAGCGTATGTGGTTGAGCGTATGTATGTGCATGTACGTTTCTTTAAAGATCTATTTTTCTACTCCAATTGCCGAGTCGTTTTTCAATGTGCCCCTTCCACCCACAAATAAGAAACACCATTTGCCATCTCGTTCGTTCACGTCTACTGGGAGATAAACATGTGATTCTGAATGTTTTTTATTCTCTCTTTGTCTCTTCCTTTCTCCCTGTCTTTGTTCGTGTGACTTCTTCTTGCGTCATTTCCCGCCAATATGCGAGAGGGCTCGTCAGAAATGGCGGGAAAGAGGGAACGAAGAAAGAAAACGTAATAAGCGATGCAAGAGGTAAGGTGGGCGGGGGGCGCTGGGGTGGGGTGCCGTACAAAGTTATCTGCGCACGTGTGCGAGACTGCGTGTGCTTGTCTGAATTCCAGTCTGTGCCTTCGGGTTGGGTGTACGGGTATGGGAATCTGGGGTAGATAGAGGGAGACAAGAGCATTGGCGCCATCAGGGTGAGATCTGGGTGGAAAGATAAAGAAATAAAGAAAAATACTGAGTGTGAAAGATTTAAAGAATGAGGCAAACGGGGTTGGGGGGGGGCAGATTCATGCATTTCTGAAAACAAGCAAGCCTGTGTGTGCTTAAGATAGCGACGCAGGATGACATATTTTTCTCTACCGTTTTCCCTTTTTTTTTCTAAGGTCGCCCCATATTCCGTTACACAAATTCATTCAATCTTATTGACTGGAATGAATTAAGCCCCCCACCCCGTTGTTATGAACGTTAATGTCATTACCGTCATCATCATCATTATTGTCACATTCGTTATTATCATACACATTGACGGCACATTATTATTACACGATTGCGAGCGGCTGTCTATTGAACATCCGGAGCCATCAAGGGTGGTGAAGGATTCTATCTTTAAAAAAAAAATGTTTGTAAATGTTTGTTTATGTGTCCCAGCGCTTCCGACCATTCCTTTTGTGTACCAAGTTGGAAATTGGCATCAGTACTCCACTAATCTCCTTTCAAAAAATTATATTCGGTAAAAAAAGCTTCTCTTAGAACAGCCCCCACCCCCCAAACTTTTCGGTCTTATTTTGACAGATTATTAATGACATCTAGATTCTCCAGAATGTAAATGTTTCTCGGTGTTTCCTTTACATTCTATTTTAGATGTTTTCGTGTGGAAAATGTCAGTGATGTCAAAAATAGGATTTATTCTGACCATATTTATTTTTTGATGGAATCGTTTTTGTACATGACTACATTGACTATACTAGCGAGTCAATCTATCTTTTTTCCAGATCTCTGTCTTATCTCCCCGATAACTAAAAAAAATTCTGGAGTTTTTTTTCCCGTCTCGGTCAGGTCATTTACTTCCTTAACCTTTGGAATCATTCAATGTCACTTTCTCACCCTAACTTATTTCTCATTAAATTCTCACAATCTATCTATCTATCTGTCATTCAAGTATACATCATTAAATCTATATCTATCATCGTATATATATCTATAAATATCAATTTGATTCGATCAATATCACTTTCTCCCTCGGAATCTATCCTCATTAGATTTATCCATCTCAGTCTGTCAAAATATATCTATTAAAGGGTTATTTTTTTCAGCGCAATTACTCTGTAATTTCACTCCAAATAGAAAAGCTAATCTCAATTCTGGAAAGTTTACTGATACGTTTACTGATAAAAAAAGTTAGATTAATAATACTCGATTCATGAAGATATAGACTGAGGAAAATGTTTTATAAGTAATACAAATTAGATAATATCTCGCATATTTTCGTCGAATCATAAGTACCGTTCCAGTCTCTAGCTTGAATAGCAAAAAGCAAAGGCAAAAGAAACGAGGAATAGAAGAGATTCACGAAGAAGAGGACATTGAATCTTTTGAAAATTAACGCACGGAAAATTTTTTGGTTTGTCTTGAAACAGGATCTAAAAATCGTGGATCATTTTCGGTCCTCCGCCTTCAAACCTTAAAAATATTTGCAGATTATAAATTTTGTCTCTGTCTTTTGAGATAGCTTTTTAGTATCTTCAGCTGTGATTCACGTTCTCTTTCTATCTCATATTCCCATCTACTGATTTGAAGATCATTATTATAACTACTTTCAGTTATATCAACAATCAAAAAATAAAATATCAACCCTACCAGGAAAACCACCGCGTAATCGAGATTCATTACAAGAGGGAAAATAAAGTCAAATGTAAACATCGAATACTGTACAAAATATATTACAGAACAATAAGCCATAGAGAATAAACTGATTTATCATAGGAAATGAGTTAAAAGGATTCCAGACAATATTAGGAAGGTGAAGAACGACGGATGTTTTGAAAATATGCAAAGCCATTTTTGACTCTTGTTTGCTGAATCACTTCCGACTACTTATAATTCCCCAAAGGTCTATTTGCTGTACTTTTGGGAGGGTGGAGTAATAATCTTTTTCTTATATATAAAAAAAAGTAGTAACAGCAACGATTAGCTGGCTACTGTTGGTGTGGTAGCGGAAAAGAAAAGTGTAGTTACTCATAATGTGTTGTTCCTAGAACAGACGAACAGAGAAATTCTTAGCAAACTCCCATCCCATTGCATCAAACGATGCCAACTGAAAAAACGAGCTACGTACATTTTCGGTGAGAAGGGGTTGTCATTCAAATCCCCTCCCCCCAGTGTATCTCTCAAAATCAGGCAGGAAAATAACAACAGAC
>OY735217.1:20589354-20599354 GCA_963457665.1 Thysanoteuthis rhombus
CCTGTCTAGTTCAGCATATATCATGTACAATACCGTGTTGGTGTTGTAAGCCGTTGAGCAATGGGCGATCGGTATCTTCTGCAAATACTGTATTTATGAAATAACGTTAGCGTTCAGATAAAGATTCGTTTCATAGCTTTATTCCAGTGAATGAATGTATACGAAACTCCATAAGGAAAAGTTTTCCGCTGTCTTTCAAAGAATCCGAGAAACATATCCCGACAATTATCTTGATTCGAATACCAACAGCAAGCTAAACTAATCTTGCTACTAACTAGGCATGCTCAAGAATTATAGTTTTTTTAAAAGTTGTAATTCACTGCAATTCAGAACATTTACTCATTTCTTTTGATTACAGCAATAATAGTATTCAGCCTTAGATTTGTATATCAGATTTATATTAGTATGTCGAACTTGCTGACAATAAATCTATGACAGGCGCCCTGCATAGCTAATCAAGTTTAGCCTACTTTAGCTCATGGGCACGACCTACTCTAAATCAATATTTATCGAATACAACTTACACGACGCCAGAATTCTCATACTGATTTTTAAGGCATGTAACCCTTCCCTACGGGTAGGATTAGAGCTATACAACTGTCCTACCCTATTTGACCCTGGGTCTACCCAAGTAAACTTAGTAAATGAAAATGATGCTACTTGTATAGATTACTATACGCTTATTTAAAACCATAGCTGTAAGTTCAGTGGAATGCTTACAAAATCCTTGCCATTTGTACTGCATAAAAGATAGTATAGTGTTTTATGTACCCCATTTCAGAGCTAAAATCCTAAATTTTGTCTTTCGTTTATTTCTTTGTCTCTTTTAAGATAATTGATATTTCCTTGTATTACACTAACACGTTAATATCGTATGTATGGATCCACCCCTTAACTAATGTGGAGTTTTGTTGAAGAATCATAGATTTTCAGAAAACAGGAGAAACTGGTTGGCCACTTGGGGTCAGATTCGAACAACATAAAAAAAATGAGGTATGAAAGTCTCGGGTGGCTGACCACATAGGAAGAGAGAAAGGTGAACGCAATCTTCTTTTGGAAGAAATTAGAATAATAGACAGGAACTGGTGGAGGGAACTGAAAGAAGAAAAAATCGAAGAGACGGTCTGTATCAACAAGTCGACTAAGCGTACAAGTCAGATAAGTGCGGAGTTCAAGCCTTTATTGTTTCCGCTACTCAGCACTGGCGACGTATGAAAATCAAGGACTCACAAAGGAAAGAAAGGAAAACACTCGATCTTACGTCATAAGCGTTGCGACCAAATATCTTGTTTACTACCATCGTATTCGAACAGTACACCTGAAGAAGCCCGTAGAATGGATCGGTCAGAACGTCGTATTAACAGCGCAAACAGCAAGATGGTATTCCCTCATTCGAAAAAAATGAACAATAATATGGACATCTATGAATTAGATTCTCTGAAATCCTAGTTCATAGAGTTAGCAAATAGGATTTATTTTCAATTTGAGTTATTTGATTATAGATATAGTTTTGGGCAATTGCCTATAAAAACATCCATTATTTTCCCTTGTCCCAACTGGCACCCCTTAGATTTTGATAGATTTCAGTAGGAGACATTTTTTTTAAAGAAAATTCAACTTAAGAAATTTCAGCTTCAAAAAAATCAAGACAAATTTAAATTTACAGCTGCAAGCCGCAGACATGATTTCGCCAAATTTGGCCCTTCATTATTATGCTATTTAAGAAGATATCTAGCTGGAATTTTGGTAGCTTCCCACCTAAATAAACCATTTCTGGTTTTGTTTTATCTCTATTTTATGGTCTGGAGGTTATCGGTCCTCCTAAATTAAAAAAAAAAATGGCCAGCCGTAGAAACTTAACTAAGGGCGTTGAAATGAAAATTCCTTTGGATTATATTCACTTGATGTATCACCTTCTTTAAAACATTGAAACATTGAGTTTAAAAAAATTAGATACTTTCTTGTTGATCAATAGGACCATTGAAGTAAAAGCCGAAATTTTATGTTTTTCGAAAGCACGGAAAGTAACGTAATCAGTTGAAAAATGGTCTGACTTTTGCTGAATTTATTTTCTTTTATCCCCGGAAATTTAAAACGTCCCACTTATACCTTACTTGGCCAGACTGCTACAAAAAGTGATATATCTTAGAGAAATTAGGTAATTTGATATGGAATGACCTTTTGTGTTCCAGAGCCTTTATACATTTATTAGTATAAGTATGTTTTTTATTCTATTTATTTATTTCTTTTTTGATTTCAGGAAGGAAAAAGCCTTAACTTTGATAACTAGTCGGCACCATATATACACGATGATACCTATCCACAAGTTGCAATTACTACAAAGAGTCATAGAGCTGGGTTGGGAAGTTTTTCTTTGTGTGGTTTATTTCCCAGACCTGTCACCTTCAGTCGATTGTTTGTTTTGTTCAATCCAGCAGTGCTCTCCCTACAAATTCCCACAAAAGGGGACCTCAAAAATTTTCCGAAGGAATAAACACAAACTTTGGTCACTAGCACCGTTGGTAAATACGTAATTATCTAGATATATGCTGTGCGTAGCTGAGCACATGATGTTACTCTGGGGAAAAAGGATGGAGGAAGATCCCATTTTACAAATTTCTTAGATGGAGAGGAAAACCCTGCCTTGGAAATTAGCATCCGAAACCCAGCGTTTTCTGGGACTCGAACTCCAACAATTATCGCTAGTGAAAAATACATAACTATCTCAGCCCTGCAGAGGCATATCATACATTCCTGAACCAGCAAGGCAGTAATAATTGATATGGACTCAAGATAAGAGCTGAAAATAGATATTTTGATATCACGTATTGATAATTTATGATTAAAAAATAGTTTGAGATCTCTGTGTAGTTCAGTTTAAATCTAATGTGCATTATAGTCCTTCCTTTGAATTCTTTCCATAAAATTAATTCTCGTACATCTATCGTTATTGACCTATATGTTCAGTATTTTAGCTAAAAGACAATTTAAAACACAGAAGGTGAAAATATCTCAGGATAGTATTCTTGGGAAGAATTCCTGTTCAAGGTTCAGGGGAAGAAAATTAGTTTTGATAATATATCATTGCTTATCCAATGAGTCAGCCACAGGATCAAATGCTTTTAATCTTGTGGATCATTGTTTGTGGGATCAATCCTAATTATAGATCACAGCATTTTGACTTAATCCAATCCTGGTAAGGAGAAACTTGGTCTATCAATCAATTTTACCATCAGACAAAGGGAACCTTGGGCTGGTGGGGTGGAGAACAAATGAAAAGAAAAGAAATGGTGTTTACAAATTGACCAAGAACTAACAAAGAAAAAGTGAAATCATTTTTTTGTTCGAATAACTTTTGGCGTATGATACACGGTCAGCTACCATTGAAATGAGTCTACGCCCAATGCATTCGAGAAAATGGTTTTGACAGATTCGGAGAGTTTGGCAAACCACTAAGCCGCGGGGAGGGGTGCGAAAGAACTGGAGAAAAATGAAGACTGGCCGAGTTTGGTATGGAAAGAAGAAAAAAAAAAGAAGCAAAATAAAAGTAGAAAATGCTGAGGAAAAGAAAATTCTGTCGGAATAAAACAGGAAAGAATAAGGCGAAAATCTAAAGGAAAAGAAAGCATATAAAAGGAAGTTCTCTGGAAGAAATGAAAGGAGGAAGACTGGGGAAACGATGAGAAGGAAGAAGAAAGGAAGATTTCGTGATAGCCTACACATTGTGGTTAAAAAAGAAATGCATTTCCCATCGGTGCTACAGGTCGGCGTTCGAGTCCTGGTAAAATCCAGAATTTCAAAAGCTGGATTCTTGAACGAGTAGTCAGGCCCTACTTACTCGAAAGATCAGACAACATCTTTCTCCATTGTGTTTCCCCAGTTTGGACATGCTGTACTAAAGCAAGCTTCCTCATCATCATCATTAACAACAGCGGCCTTTTAATGTCCGTCGTTGGTCATCGACTTCCCTCTAGATTCGGCAGACCTTTCTATCGCGGGTGTCACGACCCACTACTTTCTGAACTTATTTAGTTTGTCATGCCACCTTATGTATTGTCAGCCCCGGTTTTGCGTGTGGTTTCTGGGGATCCACGTTGTGAGTTGTGATGTCCAGCGTCTTTCTGACGTTCTCGCAACATGCCCAGCCCATTGCCGTTTTCTTATGGATTCTATGATATCTTGGCATATTGTCTTTCCTTGAATACACAGTGCTCCATATTATGTTGAGCATGATTCTCTCTAATGTATTCTGCATGGTTTTCAGTTTAAGGGTCTTTTGGTTAGGTTCAATGTTCCAACCACATCGGTGACTATCGGGAGTATGTATTGGTTGTATACCCTTATTTTCAGCACTAGTGGAACTATCTTGTTCTTGATCTCCAGATGATGATGGACAGACTGGACGAAAGAAGCAAGAAAGTTAGCCTCCTCCGGAAGTTAATTTGAATGAATATCATCAACAACGAATGTGTTGAAGACAAAGACTCAACAATCAAAATCAAAGACGTACAACAGGGAAAAGTAGACCAATGCATCTACCTACACCAACGAATCTCCATGAAATCCTCAAAAGAAGGAGAAATCAAGAGAAGAATCATACCAAGTAGACAAGCTTTCGGCTGGGCAAGCTCAAAACCAAGCTAAGTAAGCATCAAGAAAGGATTTTCGAGGTGGATTTTTGGAAAGAAGAAGAAGAAGAAGAAGAAGAAGAAGAAGAAGAAGAAGAAGAAGAAGAAGAAGAAGAAGAAGAAGAAGAAAAACAGGAAGAAAAACAGGAAGAAGAGGAGACTCATGAGAAACATGAATAGTGATTGGAGTATAATAATAAGAATGGAGAAGAGGAGAAGAAGAAAAAATGAGAAAGTGGTTTAGAAGAGGGAAGAAAGAGAGAAGAGTATTCAGAGCCAGTGAATGTTAAGCGTTCCCAGACCCGTAATTCTCCATGATCTGGTCGAAAATTAGTAAAGATTCCATGATGCATTCGGATAATTGAACTCCTTTTTGCCACAGGAGATTTTATTCTTTTTAAACATAAGGAGTAAATGCTCCAATGCTCAGCCCCAAAATACCATTGGATTCGACCTGATGCATGCATACATACATAAATACGAACATAACAAGACCAATTTAAAAAATGAAGAAACCTGTGATGACAGTTTTGGTTGACGGTTTCTTCTAATAATTCTGTTCAAAATTTTTTTTGTCTTAAGGTCTTCTCCTTCGCTCCATCATTTCTTCTTCTTCTTCTTCTTCTTCTTCTTCTTCTTCTTCTTCTTCTTATTCTTCTTCTTCTTCTTCTTCTTCTTCTTGTCTGACTTATTTACGAAACATATCTATAACCCTGAGATTTTAAAGCAAGCTCAAGTGAACTGGGCTCTCCACTTTTTCCCTGGCTCATTCTGCACGGGTCTGGATCGCTTTTCTCGTATATCGAATAGCGGCATAATCCTATTTTCTCGTGCCCTTTCAACAATTTTATCTCAATTTTAATTTTAATAAGTAGAAGATGACCTGCCTTAAGCTATTCTTGAAAATTATTATGGGAATTCGTAACCATTTCCCAATAATTGGCTTCGAAAGTTCGGATAAATGTTCGAGACGCTATTCGTTTTGCAAAAAACAAAAAAAAAAACAAAAAAAACCCAAAAAAACCTGCCGTACCTCAGTCATTACGGCAACCGAACTTTCCGAATCGAGGTCATCGGGTGCTCAGATGTTGCAAATTACTGCTTGCAGCAATGGTTGTCGTGTTTTTTGTTTTTTTCTTTCAACGATTATTGGCAGTCTTTTTTTTTTTTTAATAGATTTCCAGGGTTTTGGTAATGATGTAGTTAGAAAGGAAGTGAGGAAGGAGAGAAAAAAAAAACAGTGACAGGAAAGAAAGCATGATTAAAAAACAGAATTAGACGACAAAAAGTGTAAATGAGGCAAAAAATGGACAAAGACAAAAAAAAAAATACCGTACAATCTATCTATCTATCTATCTGTCTATCTATCTCTCTCTCTCTCTCTCTCTCTCTCTCTCTCTCTCTCTCTATATATATATATATATATATATATATATATATATATATATATATATATAAAGGGGAGCTGGATTATAATATATACGTATATATATATGTATAGATATATGAAGGGGAGCTGGATTATGATATATATATATATATATATATATATATATATATATATATATATATATATATATATATGAGTTTGTGCACGTGCACATGTGCAAGTACGCATGCATGTGCAAATGTGGAAACGACAGAACTGCATATCCACCCTTACGAATAATATTAGCTACATGTACACACACACACACACACACACACATACACACACACACACACACATGGTAAAAACCAATGTTTACTTACCACGTCGAGCTTACCTTGTTACAGGAGCATAAGTATACAGCACCTAGTGAGGCTCTCATTTGCTAGACACAATCTGCAGTTTTCGGCTCGTTAAAAGTTACCTTACCATTGGGCAACCAGATAGGTAAGACTATGCAAGGTTGCATTAATTTTTGCTTCCCGATACAGATATTGGCTGGAATCTAATTTGTTATTTCCATTGACCAAACAAGGTGAATAATGGAGATTCGTTGTTCGTGTGTTGGCAAACAAGAAAACAAGGATAATCATTCCGGTCCGTTCCAGGGTCAAATGAATTGAGCCCTTGCGTATTTCTAATACAAATCTTCGTAGACACGTAAGATCTGTCAATTTGGCTCCGTCGATAAGAGAGCCACCTATCAATCAGTTGGTCATGATTTCAAATCACGGTAGAGGAATGTTAATTTCACAAATAGGTATGCCTTAACGTGACCGGAAATCAAAGCTGAATTAGGAGAGATTTGTTCTTTTTGTTACGGTAGAAAACCAAGGTCTGTTCCAGATTTGGCCTGGTGTTTGAATAAAAATGAATATTTATTGTTCAAAATGCTTTTTCATCATAAAGCTAAAATACTTATATATATATATATATATATATATATATATATATATATATATATATATATATATATATATATATATATATATATATATAAGAACAGCTCACTGTACTTCTTAATAAGCTATTCTCCCATTTCAATACTACTGTAGTGTCCCGTACTTGTGTTCTTTTGTCAGAGAAAACTAATCTTAGTGAATACCTCCTTATAACGTGATCTGCCTTGGGCTTAAGATTAATTCCTTTTCCTCACCGCTAGTAGAGGTCTATGTTAAGGCTATGATTAAAATCATAATTTATAATGCTCATTTTCTAGGCAAGCACTACCAGTTCGTAAAATAGGTGCTATACAATATTCCTCGTCCTTTTATCTTTCGACTGGTTTTATGCTATATTCAGCTAAGCTTTGGTAGCGATGAGGTCTTATATGCGTAACTGGATTTGTTCCTAATTACAAAGAGAAAAAATTAGGGATAGATATTTCGTGTCTATCAGAGCGACTCTGACGTAAAGCATGCAAGGTAATTTCGTGAGGAAAAGAGTGACACCAGATAAGCGCATGGGTTAAATGAGGTGTGAAGATAACGAACGAAGGGGCGCATGCTCCGATGACTTCCGATTGGCCGGAAGTGAGTATAGTTGAGCCCTAATTGTTCTCTTCCTTCCATTTTTTTCTCTCAGTCAAACCAACTGACAGCTGATTACAGGACTCGTGCTCTTGAACAGAATATTGGGCAAGAGTTTCCAATTGTTTATTGCTCACCCTTAACAGGCACACGTATACACATACAATCACACATCATCATCAGTCTTTCAACGTCCATTGTTGGGAATAGACCTTCCCTCAGGATTTGGCACACCTCTCTCTCATGGGCGTCGCAGAGCCAGTACCTTTTGAATTTGTGTTGCTCATCTCTTCATCTAATATTCTGCCGGCCTCGGTTCCGCATGTGATCTCGGGGGATCCATGTCGTGAGTCGCGATGTCCATCGGTTGTCTGCCATTCTTGCAACATGGCCAGCCAACTACCATTTGAGATTTTAATGGATTCTATGATGTCCCTGACTCTTGTCTTTTCTTGGATGTACTGTGATGTCTTGTGGTATCTCCATGTAAGGCCTAGCATTATTCTTTCATGTGCACATTGCATGGTTCTCAATTTGCAGATCTGTCTCTTGGTTAGGTTCAATGTTTCAGCCCTATAAGTGACTATTGGGAGGATGCATTGGTTATACACCCTTCTCTTTAAGATTAATGGGATTTTTATGACTTTAACCCTTTTCATTTATAACACTTTTGTTGATCCACAAGGCTTCGAATCTGTTCTCTATCACTCACCCGGAATTTGGTAATTCTTTCGATCTTACTGGGGCGTTTCTTCTCAGGGATCTCGTACAAGTAATTAAGAATAAAAGATCGAGATGGGCGGGGTACATAGTGAGAAGAATGGACAAAGGATGAAGCAAGAGGCCCGGTACCTGTGGGACAGAAATCGCGTAGGAGGAGACCAGATATGATGGAGAGATGAGATAGTTTGAGAGAAGTCAGCCGTCAAGACGTTGCAGAGGTATTGAAATCATGCTCGTGATGGAAGTTGAGAGGTAAGACCTTTGTTCAGCAGTGAAATTTTAACAGCTGATGATGATTACAATGTTTCTTTTGGAGATTGGTTATGCAACTCTCGTCAACTTGTAAAGTTTATGATATCAAAAGATTTAGCAAAATGATTCATTCTTATCTTCAACATCTCTTATTTCTCTATCTCTCTTATATCTCTTATCTTCCTATTATAATGCGTAGCTGGACGACCAATACATTTCCCACAGAAATCGGTTGCTTAGGTTGTATTGCCAAACAAGCCTCAGGTTATCTGACTAAAGTTAGATTATCATTGACGGGAGAGAGAGAATAAATTGAAAGCTCCATGAAGGTTAGCATGGATTCGACTACACTGATGGAAAATCAAAATGCCTTGTGGTTTCGTAAGGTACTACTTCGGCCCCGGAGCCATACGTAACTTCAGGTTATGAATTCTATTTATAACTATTTTCAACAACAGCATGGCAGAATATATATATATATATATATATATGTGTGTGTGTGTGTGTGTGTGTGTGTGTGTGTGTGTGTGTGTGTGTGTGTGAGATGGGTCTAGTTAGTACATATTTTTACTTGGAAAGCAGTATCTTACTGTGAAATGTAGTCATTAGGAGGCAAAAATGACCAAAGGTTGTCATGGAAAAAGGGACTTCCTGTAGATGGGTCTTATAATCTATATTAGTCAAGTTTATTATATCATCATTTGAACATTCGGAAAAAGTGTTCCAACCTACTCCATCAGCGGGGATAATTGGTATCAATAGTTAGTACTGATTTAGTTCTCTTGCTTGAAGATACAGATGTGATCAATATAGTGTTATGATCGAGAAATATACATTTTTAACCCAGACTGAAGAATACATTCAGGAATATTGTGACCAACTGGGAGGACAAGTGGATTCATATGAGAGCAGACCTCAATGATAAATGATAATAAAGTAGAAAGTGGGAAAAAATAGGAATCGAATGACAGCACCAACGACTTGTTTGTAGCTTGTTTTGTTTTTTTGCCAGCTTTTTACTGCTTCTGCCTCAATTGCATACGATTTCAGATGACCAAGCCGCGCCACTCACAATGTCTCGACCAACCCAAATCTCATGATTTTTTTTAACATTGGAGAACACGTTCTAACCGAAGTTGCCTGAACTGTGATATATATATATATATATATATATATATATATATATATATATATATATATATATATATACTATTTATCGCATCTTCTTACAAGCACAGACTACGCTATTATCAGCCGCACATCACAGCATGAACTAGACACTCGTTGTCGAATGTGAAATATACTTACCAGGGTGAAAAAACGTTTTCTGTGCAAAACCTTTCGTGATTAAAACACATATAACTCAAACTTAGTAGCTAAAATGGCAAATACGGCTGTGTTTGCACGTGTGTGTGTGTGTGTATGTGTGTGTGTGTGTG
>OY735217.1:20601854-20649354 GCA_963457665.1 Thysanoteuthis rhombus
AAAAAACATCAAAGGAGAGCTAGACGAGACCAACCAGGGCAATGTCAGTTGAAGGTTTCTAGGAGTGGAAACTTTATATTTCTCGGTCCGTAGCTTCCGAAACGAACTATTTTGGAGGAGGTAACCCTGATCTGCAATTAGATAGATAAATATTTTTACACAATCAGTTTCATCACTTTCATACAACGCATGTATCACGGTACAGGCCGTGCCAATGGAACTAGAGAGATGAAAATTTAAACATTTACTCTTTATTATGTCTACAAAAGAATTTGCACTCCTCCCAAATAAACTTTTAGTGGTGGGTTGAATTTGCAATGTAAGCTTTTGCTAAATCGATTCCTTAGTTTGTGTCCGGCAGCCTGCATGCTCGTTTCGTAAAAATTCAGACTTTTTTGTGATCACTTCCCAACAGAGGGCGAGAGAAGTAACTCATTCATTGATTACCTCTTGGTCACTTGACGGTGTCTATTGAATGACCTACCAGATCTATTAACTTCTTTCATTGGTTGTGTCCTATGTTTTCTTTCTTTTGCTCTTTCATTCCTTCTTACTTTTCGTTCGTTCTTTCTTTCTTTCGTTTGTTTGTTTCTTTGTTCGTCTTCATTCATTTTATTTCATTCTATTTTACTTTTTCCCTCTGTTTTTTTTTCTACTTTCAATCTTCCTTTCTATTATTTCTTTCACTTAGCTCTCATTTTTCCTTGCTTTTGACTTTTTGTTCTTTTTTTTTTTGTTCCTCGAAAGAAAGGACAGTGCCCCAGAACATCCGTGACGCCAACATCGTTAGATCAAAGGAGATTGCAGTCACCTCATCAACTACCGTGGAATATCTCTCCTAAGTATCACTGGGAAGACTTCTGCCTGCACAGTACTGAATAGGTTGCAGACACCCGAAAAAAGTGCATACCCTTAGGCACAGTATGATTTCAAAGCGGTAAGATCTGCTATTGGCAAAATATACTTATATACTTATATACTAAAACAGCCGCAAGAGAAGTTCTTTGAGCAGAGGTGACTGCATCGTCTCCATTGACCTGACCAAGGCTTCGATTGGGTCTGCAAGAGAGGCTTCTTTATCCTGTTAGAGAGGATTGGGTATCCCTCAATCTGAGATCGGTAATAACTAGCTTTTCCATAAAGACACGCAACGGCTCTGCTTCATCCACTATACTTTCTCCAGTACTCTTTGGTGCCTTCTCTTTGTTGCCGTGTAAAGATCTCACTTGGTTAGCAGGAGTGATTTTTGCAGATGCTGCTGCCCGGACAGTCCAGCCCAGGAAAGATCTACGGCGACGATTCGGCTGCTTTGAAACAGTTTGGTTTCACTATCAGTCTCAGGAGGACCCTAATCATGTATCAAGTCATCATCAATATCCCCAGTATCTCCATCGCCGACTATACCCTTGAGGAGATGGAAGACTTCACACAACTCGGTTTCATTATCTATAATTGGCTATACACACAGGCAATAACAGCTAACATCCATCTACCAGGTTGGGTCTGGGGAAAACAACATAGCCATTAAATTCAAGATGATGATGAACTAGGTCTGAATGTTTGACATGTTGCTTGTATGGCAGCGAGGCGTGGCCCTTGCATTCTCACCTGGAAAGAAGACAGTGCATGCTCTCAAAAGAATTCCTGGCATCATCAGACAAGACTGCATTCTGGACAAAGAAAGAAAGTTCCAGCACAAACGGGAATAACAATCTTTTTTTTACCCAAAGGCTTTTGCATTGGCTCGTTAATAGAAGCTGCGCACAGGACATAGTGAGTGTTGAGATTGCAACTGGCTTAAGATTTACAGGAAGCCCCGTTTTTCGATGCAAAAACGTTCATATCCGATACCTGAAAGTAGGCTACATCAACCCAACAATGTGGGAGATTAGACTGGAGCGTATGGAGACTTGCCTTTGTGGCGGGAATCGAGATGCTGTTGGTATAGGGCAGGGAACCACCTGAAGGGCCGGACGCCGACTGCATCTGGAGGAACTGCAACAGGGTTTGGTGCTTAAGGACCTGGTTGCACAGCCATAGCAAGCGCTGCAGTTCAATTCCAGATTAATACCTGGCAGATGTTCCATCATCTTCCAACATAGAGAGATGTCGATAACGACGACAGCCGTTGAATATCGCCGTTGGATTTTCTTGCTACAAACAGCGCTACAACGTAAGATCAATACAAGAAAAATCTGAAATGGTGTAAGAAAGTAAAAAAAAAAATCTTTCTGACTACTTTCCTCATTTTGTTAGTTAACCACAGTATTTCAGCAAGAGTACACGCCATGGTTGTCGAGGTTCTATTCAATAATTCGGAAATGCGATAAAACGGTGTGATATAACAATTCGAATGAATCCATCTATAATAGTAACAATAACTCTTCCCAGAAATTCAGAAAGACATGGTTAATGGTTCAAGAGTTTATCCACAAGCAGACTCTGACCATACCTACAACATGTCAACAACATGTAACGTAATCCTCTGAAACTGAATGACTCTATTTTGTCACACAACTGATCTTTTATTACCCCGATTCAAAATAATACACTGTAATTTATGTAGTTTAGTGCCACCTTTAAATCAATAGTGAAACAGAAACTGTCATGTGACCAACGAGTTTTGGCAGCATAACCTATGGGGTGATCAATAGAAAAGTTGGGAAAAAAGTGTTCAATGAATCAGTTACATCTTTCGACTTGTGTTGAGCAGTGATCACCAAAAAAAAAAGCCTGGATTTAATAAAAGAAATGCTAATTGAACTAATTTAACGCCCACATAAAAGCGTTAGGTGCGTTCAAGAAGCAGAAACGTTTTTCAAGACATAATAAGGAGTGAATATTCGGGTTTTCAGCCCTCTAGATCCTTTGGTACGGCTTGCACTTGTCATGCATACATAGCGAGCCTGTCAGCCAACCAGACTGACTTGAAAACTGAAAAAAAACATACGTTGACATTTCTGTTTTGGTTGACGCTTTCTAAAATGATTTTTTCTAACCTTCTTTTCTATCTGAAAAAAAAGAAAGAAAGCCAAAATTAGGTCTCAGAAAATTCAGTAACAAGGTGGTTAAAAAGAACTTTATTTTTCTTTCTTTTTTCTTTTTTTTTTTGTCTTTTTTCCTTGTTTCATTCTTTTTGGTTTGATAGCCCCTTACTTGCTTTTCTCTGTTAACTGCTCTCTTCTTTCTTCGTTTTTATTTCTCCTTTTTTTCTTTCTTGCTTTTTCTCTCCTTCATTTTGCTAGCTTCTGTCTTTGTTTTTTTCTATCTCGCTTCCTATCCGTCTTTCTTTTTCCTTTCATCCTATCTTACTTTTTTCTTTATTCTTTTTTGCTTACTATTTCTTTTCCTTTTTTTCTTTTTTTCTAGTTTCATTCTTTTTGGCCTGGATGCTCCTTCCTGGCTCTTCTCCTTCTACACCTTGCTTCTTCTTTCTTTTTATTTCTTCTTTTTTTCCTTTTTTTACTTTTTCGCTTCTTCCTTTCTTCTTGCTTCTACATAGTTTGTTTGTTTCTGTCTTTCTTTCTTTCTTTTTTCCCTTTCTCTCTTTTTTCTCTCTTCCTTCTTGCTTGTTTATTTCCTTTTCTTTTTTGCTTATTATTCCCCCAGCTTGCCATTTCTTTCTTTTCCCCCATTTTCTTTCTCTATTTCTTTCTTCCTTTCTTTCTTTCTTTCTTCCTTTGTTCTTTCTATTTGTTTCTTTCTTTCTCCCATCGTTTTTGAGGCACTCGTTAATAATTCAATACACTTTTCTTCCTCTTTTTCCTTCTTCTCTTCATCTCAACTCGACATCGTTACTAAGATTCTGCATATTTCGTTGCTCTTTTCATATGCCCACTCACTCACTCTCTCTCTCTCTTACTCTCTCTCTCTCTTTCTCATTCTTGTACTCTCAACCCTCTCCCTACAACCCTGTTGTTTCTTCTCTCTCAAGGCCAACTAATGTGTTGTTGGCGTGCTCTGATCAATGTTTCACTCCAGCCACTGTCCAGGCGAAATAACAAATGAACTTGCTGATGTCCGTTGAGGCAATTTTTTTCCTTATGGACACATTTAATCCTCCCTTTCCTATCGAATTACATCAAATATTGACCGTTGATATATAGTTGAGAGTATACTTACTCCTTCAGCTTTTCACAGCCAGTGAACTTCCTATCTATCTATCTATCTATCTATCTATCTATCTAAGTACATCTTGTAATTTACAAGTTCCACATGCACTTTCGGAATCGAATACCGATTATTGTTTAAATACTCGTCTTTCTATTCTTGTTCGACGCAGAAAAAGGTAACTTTTTCGACTAGATAATGACTTGTAATGAAAAACAAGATTTATGATAAGAATCAAAGACAAACAAAACAGTGACATCGGTTTGAACGGAATGTACCAGTCTTTGATGAAATTTAGAGGGAATTTTTTCACGAATTTGTTTAACTTGGAAGTATTTCTACACAATGGTAGAATGAGTAATTTACCCGCTTGAATGACACATTAAACAGAAAGTATCCCTTGTGTACAAGAACTGGTTGTTTAGCAGTATGAAAAAAGTCTATATTTAGGTTGCAAATGCAACGCAACAAACAATCATAGATCCAAGTCCCTCCACGTGAGGCATATTCTCCAGAACTATTCTTTCACTTATAGCGTGATCTCTGGAATTTACTTTTACACGTGGCGTTTTCTCAAACATTATCAACCGTCAAACTAAAATTTCATGGGGAATTCATAGAATCGAAACTGGAATATGTTATGATAGAATACAAAGTTTAATTGAAAGATGACCTTAAAATCATTGAAAGCTAGGGAAAAATGATTCTATGAGTTTATATAGATGTAATATTGTCAAAATGGCTAAAGACACTTTATAATTTCTTGTATACAGAGTCACTGAGTTCATCTCAAGTCAGTGAATGGAAATTAATGCAAACATACAGTTATTAACAATTTCAGTATTTGAAGACTGACCATTATTTAGATTTGAATATCGAGTAATGTGAACTTTCAAGAGATCATTTCACGGTTGCAGTCCATAGATGTAAACGTATCTAGAAACTTTGAATAGTCAGATTTTATTTCGAATTAGTCATTATAATAAGGGATAATTACGAACGTGGTTACCGCGTTTTTCTAAGTCTATATTTTTAAAGATTTCTTTGCAATTATAGAAAGCTTCGGCGATTAGGATGTAAATAATGTTGATATGTATTTTATTGGCTGACGATTGAATAAAAATGTTTCAATGGGAGCTGTAATCTTGGAATCATCTTATAAGAAAGATCGATTCGATCGAAATTGTATATTTTGGAGGAAAAAGGATTGTTTTATGTAATTACGAATGCAAAACTTTTAACGCTTTTAAAGTTTAGCAAATAGAATGATTGAATTGGTAAAATGTAATAAAGTTGGTCGCAGAAACATGACTATTAATACTAATCATATCAGGATTATCATTCAGCAAGAACTAACATCATCCAGTACAAAGGAAAAAATAAGGACATATGTTCGATAGGAAGATTGTTTTGTGCCAATCCCCTACTTGGGAAGTGATTTTTCGTGAGATCTAATACTGATCCCTGGGATCGGTTGGAAAGATGCAACTCCAGTGAACCATTACACTTATCTGCATATTCCAGTGAATATCAAAAAGGGAAGGAAGAAAATAGTTGGACTATGAAAGTTTGGCTCAGTTTGACACAAGACCATATATAGTACCAAATTATAATCAAACACATTTATCTAGTTATCGTCTACGAGACCAGCTTGCTAACCGGTAACCGTCGACGAAGGTACCCAAGTTATTTATTAGGCGGTTTTTTTTGTTTTGTTTTGGATTTTTTTTGTCATATAAAAAGGTCACAAGTTTCGGACATGTATACACGATCAAACTTGCAATTCTGTTATAATCATCAGTGGGAGCAACTCGCTTATCATTGTTCACGATGGGGACGTCTTCAGGGATTTCTTAAGCTTAACTTAAATAGCAAAAGGCCGCTTATAAGGAGCATCGTGTAAGGAGCGAACCAGATTGTTAACCATTACGCCATATCGAGGCACCCAGGGAATGTACAGTGTCTGTTTCGTTGCACTATTCTGTAAAATAGGGTCTCTAATTCTTGTCGCCGGTCTTTTAAAACACAATTTTGGAACTTTGAAAACATATTTCCTATGTAGACTGGCTCTCTTGATAATTGTTTTCTGTTCTGATCGCTGTATTACATATGTTCTAAGGTATGTGAGAAATGTTTGAAGGAACAAGCAAACACCTGGTTTTTTGAGTAGTGCTGACCACTCTTTTGTTCCTCTTCCATGTTGGCCTTATGCCAACTTCACACAAAGCCGGAAGTTTTATTAGCGTTCCAGTCACATTCCCAGATGTTTTTAAACTTGTAATCTATATAATGAAAAGAAATAAGAGATGTTTTTGTAATAATTACGCTATTTGATGGCAATAAAGATGCTCTCTCGTTTCAGCAGGAAATATTTGGAAATAATAGTATTCTTTATTCATCTATCTATCTATCTATCTATCTATCAATCTATTAATCTATCTATCTATCTATCTATCTATCTATCTATCTATCTATCTATTAATCTATCTATCTATCTATCTATCTATCTATCTATTAATCTATCTATCTATCTATTTAACTATCTATCTATCTATCTATCTCAGCTTGTTCATATCTATTATTGCAAATAACCTGGTTTGTTCATACTTATCTCTTTGTTTATCTAAATGGAACCATTCTCTGATATAAGAGCTGTGTTTCCTTGCTGAAATTATCAGATCGATTAGAAAAATAAACAACAAGCTTTCAGTGTTTTAATTAAAATTCGTAACTAATTAATTACGTTTGCAACCCTTTCAAGGAGCATCCTGATTAATTTACGTAAATGCTCAATCAACGATACAGAAGAAAAAAAGATTCATAGAGTTGAAAAGTTTTTAAAAAATTAGAACGGCGAAAAAAAAAAGACAACATTGACTTACGATTTTTTAAATTACTGTATTTAACTAAACGAGACGTGTGCTTGTCGGAAGTCTCCTCTCCAACCAAGCCAGATACCAAATCCTGACTGCCGAACGATTTTTTTTGGATGGAAGTGATTTTCAAAAGAATTACAGAAAATTTTTTCAAGTCTATCGAAAAAAAAAATTGCTAAAACATTTTTCTTTCAATTATTTTCCAGTTATTTTTTAATGCATGGTTGTTACCCATAAGTGATTAAGTCTACAAAATGTTTGGCCAATTACAGCGGGGTTACTGATTGTTTAGAACATAAGTCAGCAATAAAAAAAAGTAACAATGAAACTATGAAGCTTGTACGAAAGGTTCTAACACTCTTATTTAAAAACTGAAGACTGAATACTCAGTTCGAAACGTGTTTTTCGCACGAAACTGTTGCATACCTCTTATAAAAGTTACAAGAAAGACAATATTTTACTTTATTTTTTCCTTTTTACTTCAGGACATAATTTCATCATGTCATAAATTACATACCGTGTCCCTATTTCAAATACGTGCCCTGTATTCATTTTGTTTGCTGCACTCTTTCAAGACCAATACCCGCTTTCAAGCGATAGTATTTACTCTTTGGAGATTCTCAATTGTTATATTATTAGCTTACACATAACGTTAGCGAAAAAATGTTGATGCTGAAAATGTTGCGATATTTTTTGACTACTTGACATTACTACAGAGAATCTACTCATTAATTTCATCAAGAAACGTTAGAAAGTTGTAATTATTAGCTTAAAATGAGTGATTATGATAGGAAAACAAAAATATTCCAAGAAAAAAAAAACTACTATATTATTTTGCTTGTTATCTTAAAGAGCTCGGGGAATTAAAAGAGTCACTGATATGGTATGGACCTAAGAAAACATTTCTTAACTTCAGCTAATAATTGTGGAATGATTTTCCACATTGTAATGCTTTCAATAATTTCTAAAACAAAAATCTTGAAGAACATTGCCAAAAATATTTGCTGTAATCACTTCAAAACACAATGTTGATTTGTGTGTTTTTTCAATAAACGACTGGCGAAATTGGCCAACAAAATAAATTGCTGGCTACAGAGCTGGCTGGCACTCCCATTTTCAGAAATTCAAAGGGTTAAAAATTTTCAGCGAGTGGACGGTAGGAAATTAGCATCTGGAAAGTTGAACAATTTATCAGTTTATGAGCGGCAGACAGTTTTCATTATTGGAAATTTTTCATGGGCTTAAAAAATATATTACTCGTCTCAAATTCAGAAAGAAAAGAAAATATAAATACAAAGTTAAAACTCTCATTTAAAAGTCAGATACAAACAACCAAATAACTAATTATGAAGCCGCCCAAACCAAAAATGTTTCTTTAATATCGAAACACAAACAAATATTCACTGTCTACTCTACATGAATACAATAACAACGGAAAAACACGAGTATGTTTTAACATCCACAGCTATGAACTTGAATAGTTGTATTATAATTTCAAATACACAAATGAAAACACGAATTAGCTTTGAAAAATCAATCTATCTAGCTCTTATCTATCTCTCTTCATTATCATATGTAAATGAAATGTATTTTAGGCGTACATATTTATCTGAAACATATTTATTCCAATGGAGCTCGATATTTTGAGTAGAGACAATTTGCCAATTAAATGTAGAAATTAATGGCCTGTAACAATGGTTACATCTTCGTTTTACTATGTAAGCTCATAGGATACACAGTGTTATTAGGCCCAATTATCATTTATGTAGTGTAGGAAATAACTTCCATTTCGACTTTAAATGTGACGGTCGGAGTAAATCGTAATTATCTATCTTTCAATACATTAAATGATATGGTAGAATTAAGTTATTTTACATTAAATTGCTATAATAGTTTTTTTCTAATTTTTTCAATTCATATTTTTTTTATAATTTTTCATGGTTGTTGTGGTGTGGTAGAAAGTTTTTTTGGGGATGTTATTACATTTCGGTATTTTAATCTCTGAAAGTTCTTCAAAGTATATTTCATTTTGTGTCAGCATTTGACGCCAATCTCTGACTTCGAATTAAGAAGTTTTTCTCCATTCCAAAATGTTAATAAGTACAATTTTTCTTCAAGGCCCTAGTTATACCTTGAATTAATGTTTCTACTCACATTAGTCTTTTTTAGTATTTTCCAGTCGATCATCTGATTTTTTCTTTTATCAGTGTTTTCCAAAAATGGACGGAGTAGAAGGTGTTGTTTCTGTGATTGTCACGTGTTAGGAAGGGATGGTAGTTAGTATGCTACAGAATTTAATATCTAGAATAACTTATAACCACATATAAAATCACTCGTATCACATATACAATTTATACAGAGCACAAATATACGAAGGTTTAACCACTCTTATAAACCAAATTTCCAAATCTATTATATATATATATATATATATATATATATATATATATATATATATATATATATATATATGCAAGGATACCCAGCGTTGCCCAGGAAAAAAAACTTCAGATATAACAACACAGGAAAACAAAATATATTTTATAGTTTTCATAAAATTAATCGTTTTTTTCAGTCATTATTTACCCAGATGTCAAGTTTAGCTTTTAAGTACATAGGATTCCATTCCTAGAAGCTTTGATATTAATTGTTCTCAAAATATGGCAAATTACCAGAAGAAACAAAGGTCATATTGATTGAAAACACATTGAAATTTCTTGCAAAAATTATTTCATTCTATTTTTTTTTTCAAATATTCGGCAAAATGTGCAGACCTGCCCGAGGGGTGCAACAACCGGCGCGAGAGGAACTAAAAGTACTGGAATATCATCCAAAATGCCAAAGTAGACACTCAATCAAACCCGTTTTTGAATCGGTGGTTTATGTTGTGTCGGAAGAAATTTATTAAATAACGTAGTTTTTCCAATAAACTAAAAATATCTTGGATTATTTGTAGAAAAGATACATGAGTGAATCACTTGAAAATATTGAAATAATTCTTCTAAAATGTAAATGTTAAGACAAAAATCATCAAATGAAAATGTCCCAAATCGCTAAAATCTTATTGGGCCCTGTCATTTGTCAATAGTCATTTAAAAGACAACGTTCGAAGGTTTTTTTTTTAAATTTTTACCAATTTTTTTGTGAAATATTCCAAAAATGAAAGGTTTTCGAAAAATCTATCTTGATAGAAATAAAAAATGACCTTGAATGATTTCTGATGCCAACCTCACCTAGCTCATTACCTTTGCTAAGGTAAGTTGTCCCTTATACCAGATATCACCTTCCAAGAGCAAAATTGAGCCTTAAAATCGATCAGAAGGGCTAAAATCATTTTACTGACCCTTGGTGACGTCGAGCAACCCCTAGATTTCAACTTCACAAGTCCCTATAACAAATTAAAATCCCCAGGGACAACATTATAACCTAACAGTAATTCAATTGGCTAGAAATGACCAGTAATGACTTCTGATTGCCTTGAATGACCTCCGACTTCAACCTCAAATAGCCCATGTCCCCAGCTATGAAAGGATGTACCCCAATGCTTCTTTTAGCATTTTAGACGCAAGATTAATTTCTAGTTACGTTAGACGTAAAATCAGGGTCCAGTTTAGCATCATAATTACATACTGAAAATCGTAAAACTTTTTGAAAAATCGTTCACCTAATGGACTCCACAGTGAAAATATGTACCACTACGCAACATTTCAGCTCCTAATACACAAAATTGTGGCCGACAAAATGGAACAGACATATTTTGAGTTATATATATATATATATGCATGTATATGCACGCTATTTTTATTTGGAAACGTATTCGAACTGACATACTGTTTTTACATGGTTAATATGTCAGTTAACGTAGACAGCGTGAACAGAATGAACAATTGAAAAAATGGTTTGCTGAAAGAGTCGAACTTGCGTTCAGGAGGAGGCCAACTGACTTATTCATCGTTTAAATAAAAATAACGCATTTATAATTATTCTGTTGGATTATGTATCCATTTATCATATATATATATGTATTTAAGAAATGGACATATCTGGTCAGACAAAATGATTATAAATTGCGTCATATTACAAAGAAACTTATTTGAAATGATCTCCTGTCGTTACACAAGTTTCTATATGATATAGCACAATTTATAATTCATTCCGTCGGACCAAATATGTCCATCTCTCAAATACATTATGTTGCGTTGAAAGAGGTGAAAAAGACAAGGAATGGACGAAATGAGAATTTAAGTTCAAAGCAGTTATTTGGCTTTTGCATTACCAGTAGGCTGTTCAGCACAATGGTAAGTACATCGCTAAGTGGAAGCAGCTACCTATCGGTGGCAGGTTCGGTTCATGCAGTAGCCCTATTTTCTCTAATTGTTTATTATATTTACGTTATTTAATTTGAATGATATGCTAACCGTATAACGACGATAGACCATTTCACGAATACGTTTGTCTATGATATAACGCCATTTATGATTTATATATAAATATATATATCTGTGTATGTTTATCATTTGATAGAACAGCTTAGGTCTTCCAAAATATGATACTTATATAAGTGTGTATCTATTTTTAAAACGCTGTGTGGATTCCTTTTGAAAGAGTGAGAACAATACAATAATAAGAAGGTATTTTCTAACAATACCGAGTTTCTCCTGCGCAAACTATGCCGCATAGATTTTTCACAAATATAGAACTCTGCCAACTGATTGAAAATAGACGAAAATCAACGGTTGTCGCATCATTTCACCTAATTGCTGAACCATGAAAAAGTCCATAGAAAATTCACAATGAGTAAGTGGTATTTCAGACCGGGAAATAGACAAATCTATTTGTTAAGTACTCGCATATATTTATAGATATATGGAACGATCTGGTTAGTCATTCAAGGAAACCGTCATGTGACCAATGCCTTTTGGCAGAGTGTCATGCAAGGGGTGATCAAGTTAAAAAAAAAAATTGGAAAAAGATGATCAATGATCAAATTACTTCTTCCACTTTTCGTTGATCCATGTTTACTAAAAACGTTTCAATTTCTGTGAAACGAGCAGAGACACAAACTAAGGATCAATTTTGAATAAAATTACATTGCAACTGAACCCATCTCGTTTAAAAAGAAAGGAACATTTTTTTCATTCTTGGAGACATAACAAGGAGTTGATGCTTGCCTGTTCAGTCATCTAGCTCTACAGATGCAGCCTGTACGTGTAATACGTACATAGATTAATGTAGGCAGGCGGCTGGACCAAATTAAAAATTTGAGCAACCAATGTGGATAGTTTTAGCTACTGCTTTGAGCTGCAGTTTCTTATATACGACTTTGTTGTTTGCATCGTGGCTCAATCACTTTTATATTTCATTCTCGCGCCACTGACCAAATTTCGTGCCTGGGTAAAGCCCAATACTTCTGATCTTCAGGACAGGCTTACCCTCCCAACTTGGAAAATTGGCGCAGCATACCTTCTGTGGATAACGCTCCCTTCTTCAGGGTAGAACACTCTATAGGTAGGGAAACTCGTCCACTATAAGCTACAATGGCAATTATCTTCCAAGTTTGGGATGGAGTACTGGTGGATGGGGAATCGTGCGGAAGTAAATATATCGCTTAAATTCGGTGCTACTGACAGTTCAGTTCTGCGTAGGGTAGGGGGGTGAAATGCCAAACTCAGGGTCTGAAGTGAAGGTTTCGATCCTACTTCGTGATATTTGATAGTCTGCAGGCACACTGATGAGCCATAATACAACGAAACATCTCTTCAGTGTGGCTATAGACTTTCCATTATCCCATCCAGTACCGCAAAGTAGAATTGAAACGTTCACCTCAGACCCGGAAGCCGATATCCTACCTCTGGATTACGGTACAAGACGGTCAGTAAGGCTGAATTTAAGCGATATATCTATTTACACTGAGATTCCTCATCAACCAGTGCTCTATTCCTATGGACTTCACGTTTTGGGGCGTGTAAAAAGTATCTGAGACTTTCATACAAGAATATGCAACGACAAATTCTCAACTACTGAGTATCATTCAAAACCTTTTTCTCCTTTTCGAGTACTTTCAGAAACCGTCAACCAAAACTGTCAACATCGGTTTCTTGTGCGTATAAGTTGGTTTTGCTAGCTATGACGTATGTATGGATCAAGCGCGCAGGTCACAGCAATGAAGCTAGAGGGTTAAAAATTCCAACCTTTGCTTATGTAGAAAAAATAAAAGTCTCTCCTTAGATAGGCTCTTGGCGGGAGGTGGTCAATTTGCAAGGTAAGTTCGTGCTAAATTGATCGCTTAGTTTGTGTCCAGCTGCATTCGTACCTTTTTTATATTTCAGACGTTTTTTCAGAGATCACTGCCCAACGAAAGACGAGAGTAGTAACATCCATTGATCACCCCTTTTCGCACTTTTTAAATTCATCAACCCCAATACGACCTGCTGCCAAAAGAGATTAGTTTCATGACAGTTTCTATTGAGTGACTGACCATACGTGTTTTCTTCCTATTCTTATATTTTTGATAAGCCATCGAATAGATAGGTATAAAAATTGTTAGATTGATAGATAGATAGATAGATATTCCAATCAGTTAGATATGGTAAGGTAATCCCCATCTACTCATATTTATGTATAGGTGAATGTTCTAAAGCATTTCATATTTACCTTCCTGATATATAAATATCTTTTGTGAAAGGGAAATATCCGGAAATTACTTACCTTCCCACAATGCTACATGTGTGGATATATATATATATATATATATATATATATATATATATATATATATATATATATATATGTGTGTGTGTGTGTGTGTGTGTGTGTGTGTGTGTGTGTGTGTGTAAGAGAATTAAATTGTTTTGTAGACGGAGAGATAAATAGATAGAGAGAAAAACAATGTCCGTCAGATTCACTTGGCTTGAAATCAATGTCGACAAAAAACTTTTGGACTAATAAGAAAAAAAGATGGATGGAAAAAAATGACGCGGCCGTCTGCGATGATCTTTTGTTGTACAAGAGTAAATCAGCTTCCCTCTTCCGGAAAATAGCTGCGATGAAAAATTACTCTGGCCAAAAATTGCGTGTGGCCCGAAGAAATATAAGCATTTTCTTTTGAACGTACATATTCGCCCACACAAGCTCAATTATGAAAGCATTAATATACAAACAGTAAACATCAGCTCCAAAATAAACGTTTTTTTTGCCTGTTATGAAGAAGCAAGCTACATGTATTTATATGCAACAGAATGAATCGATATTTACGAATATTACCTTAGTATGACACAAGGACACTAGGTATGGTTTTAAGTGGGGATCGAACTCAGTACACACTCAGTATAATGACTTTCAATACTTAGCTGATGCCCATTGCTCTGTGTTGAATTGTAGCCTCATGTCTCTGGTATTATGTAAGATAAGGGAACAAAGTTTCTAATTGTAAACCGTTGAGAAAATCTGTAAAATCTATTTGCTCTAGAATGGCCTATCGGGAACAGGCTCAGCATGTACTTTTCACTAGCAAGATTTTCTTTAACGCCGAGTGAATTTGAACAGTAACTCCTTTGCGCGATGAATTCTTTGTTATTAACCTTACATCTTCATCTGACTTCACTTAGACACTTCGCTCATTCCGTGCTGTAGAGTCATGCATGTGTCACCAGAGAAGATCATTTGATCAGTTCCTCAATAGCTACCGGGAGAGTATGTGTATGCAGATATAGAAGGCGTTGAATTCAAGTAAATGACGTACACATGTATAAATATATACATAAATATGTTCAAATAGAAAAAGGTTCACACATGCGTAAACGTATGCACACACATACATATACATAGAGAGACATACATATATAGTTATGTAAACAATTTTCATGCATTCTTACTGTGTTCAAGGCAAAACTTGCATAACGTGAAGATTACAAGTAATTACTTTCATCTGTAAAATTAAATTGTAAGCCCGCATAAGCACGCTTACAATTAAGAAGAGATCATATTTTAGTGTCATTAGCAAAAGGTTTACAGTCGTAAAAGTGTTTACCATTACTACATCCGCACATTCTGAATAGAAAGAGACACGCATATCACTTTTTGGCTCCCCCGGTTACCCTGTTGTCGATGTGTGCAGTCATCTTGACGAATCTGAGGGTAAAAAACGATTGGAGTACATTTCTGTGATTCTATGTCCTTTTCATACGTTACTCTGTTAAAAAAAATGTCATTTAAGAAGTGTCCATTTAAGAAGTAATTTGATTTTTTTTCTTGATCTTTTTTTTTGAACACTTCATAGTCATCATGTTTGTGTCTTATAGATATTGCTCGATTGTGAGTTTAGACATTTCCACACTCCTACAGACTTTCACCGTTACACGTATACGTACAGTAATTGATAGCAAAATTTACTTTCGGATAAAATCTGAGGGGGGGAATATTTTTTGTTGTTTTTCTTTCTGTTTTATTGTATGCTCCTAACTTGTAAAGTTTCTTCCCGCGGGGCTCCAAATGTTATAACACGAAAAATCATACTTTTAGTAATAGTTGAAATTTTCCTTCTCTTCAATACGTACCTCAAAAAATACACGGACGTACTCGCCCATAACTACAAGGCTATCACATCTAGTGCCCCCCTGCTCCCATTTCCCCCTGCTTTTCATTACACTGTATTGTCTCACTAACGTTTAATAAAATACAAACTTGAAACTTTATATCCATAGCACCACAGGATATCGAAAGTTATATGGCATCCCCACTATTAGTGGAACAATGAAGCACCTTGAAGAGCTATATGTTCGAGGGAAATTTTGTTCCAGATGAGGAAAAAACACCTTTGGAAATGACCTGTAATATTGCAAAAAGCATATGGAGAGTATCTTTTCGAGGCGTGTGCAATGCCAAGGGCGGTACCGGCGTCTCAAATTGGGAAGAAAATCTACCTAGGACGATGACAAACCTGGATGAACTGTGAAATCGAAGGTAAATGATCGCATCGAAAAAGTGCGCCCTGAGATCCGTGGAAATCTTTCCCCCTGACTGTCTGCGAAGTTCCTGAAGAGTTAAGTGAAAATACGAGCCACATTATTTTGAAAGGGAAACTTATTCAACCTGTTGAGCTGAAATTCACTTTGAAAAAGAAATAGTTGAAATAGAACAAAAGAAATGCACCACCAGACCTACACACTACCCCAGAGAACTTCTTGCAGAAGACGCTCAAGAACAGGAAAAACGTTCGAAATGATGTATCGATTGTGTCGGAGGGTATTGCAAGGTAGACATGTTTTGAGTTGTACAAAGTGGTATAAATTTGCTCCCTGAAGGAGTTCAGACACTTCCCATATATATATATATATATATATGTATATATATATATATATATATATATATATATATATATATATATATATATATATATATATATATATATATTTATATATATATATATATATATATATATATATATATGTGTGTGTGTGTGTGTGTGTGTTTATATATATGTATATATATATATGTATATGTATATATATATATTCATATATATATATGTATATATAAATATATATATATATATATTTATATTTATATATATATGTATATATATACACACACGTGCATATATATATATATATATATATATATATATATATATGCACGTGTGTGTGTGTGTGTGTGTGTGTGTGTGTGTGTGTGTGTGTGTATGTGAGGTGATCCTATGGAATGCTTGTCATTTTCTATAATTTCTGATATCATAAAAGTTTATTTTCATCTTCCCAACCCAAATATCCCAACAGTAAACTAACTCTAGTTAAGACGAATACAATCAAAGGAAACTACCTTGAGTTAAACGGTAAATCCAAACCAATTTGAAAACAACTGGGAACTGATCAAAACCTTCATAATCCATCAGAGGATACAACGATCAGTAACGTAAATACAGACGATGATGGTGAAAGTGGTTTAGTAATAAGGTTATTCATATCGCTACATGAACAACACCAATACTAAGTGTGATAATTTGTCTGACGAATACAAGTCTTTGCACAGGAGGGAACAAGCAAAAATAAACATCCCTTAAGAGGGACCAACGAATATTTCATTTACAGTATGATCACCTATATTAGTCAGGCTTTGAAACACTTACTTTGTATCAAAGTTTATTAACAATGGAAATTTAACGAATCTATGAAACAAGAAAATGAGAATAACGCCGAATCGGTGGAAATACAATTAGATTTTGTCGTTAGTTAAAACTAAACCAAAATAGCTTCTGGAACGACCTCTTACTCTAGGAGTCGGTAGTTCGTAAAAATATCGCTATAATTATCTTAATACTATTCCCCGGAGCCACTTGCACTGACCGGTTTAAACTTCAACGCTGAATGTTTTCGTAAGTATAAAGAGGTAATCTAAGGCGTTAAAATATAACAAAACTAGCAAGAATGAAGAAGGAATAGACTGAATAAATGAAGTTGAATGATCGTCCAAATTCGTCGGATATTTCAAGAAAAAGGGAGGTAAGTCTGAAAGTTAGTTCGTATACGTACATGGTAATAATGGTTAGAACCGTTTGACCTCAGAGATCCTTAAAACTTGATCAGATGCTAGTAGTTCACGTTTTTCAAAAGTGAATTGGTTGGTTGTTCTTAAAATCCAAAGGGAACAAAAAACGATCGGTGGCTGAAGAGTTCAACAGGTGCAAAATGTTTACATTCACCTTGTTAATATCATTTTTATATATATATATCAATTGCTCTATTTACTGTGTTAAATATTGACCACATTGATTCTTCACCGAATAAAATTTGTTTTCTGTTTGTTCGTTACAAATTGAGAAAATATATGCATTATGTAATATATAGATATCGTGGTCCAGAGGTAGGATATCGGCCTCCGGGTCGGATGAGGGTTTCAATTCTACCTCGTGGTACTGGATGGGATAAAGTCTATAGCCACACTGAAGAGATGTAGTCTGTAGATGACACAATAATATATATATATATATATATGTGTGTGTGTGTGTATGTGTAAATATATATTTATATGCAGATATAAAATAAATACATATTTTTGATTCTTTGTAATCCCTATCTTTGTGTGTGTGTGTCTGTCTGTCTCAGTCTCTCTCTCTATATATATTTATATAGTTATGATTTTTGAGGGTTGAGTAATCTATACATGACTCTGATATTATGAGTTTCATTCCAGTCATTCAATCATCAGCCCGTCTACGTATATATATATATATATATATATATATATATATATATATATATATATATTTGTGTGTATGTGTGTGTGTGTGTGTGTGTGTACATGTATATTTTTATAACTTTACTCGTAAATTAGATTCTAAAAATATAGGATTATACCGGGAGAATGGCCCACTGATTGTAAAAATAGTAATGCACAAAAATGTAAAAACATTAAAATATGAATCATAGAAGAAACGCAGAAAATGAAATAAAAATCAAGGCTAATATAAAACTTTTACCCTTCCTATCCATTACTTACAACTTAAATAATAACGCTTATGAACCATGTAGAAAAGAAATCTTTGTGACTGAGTACATCAACACAACTTCTAACTACTCAAATAAAGTCATCAAAAAGATCCCTAATTCTATAGCAACTAGATTGACATCTAATTCCTCCAACGAAACAATACTTAAGAAACTTTGATCATATATATATAATATAATCGATATATATATATAATCGATATATATATATATATATATATCGATTATATATATCGATTATGTGTATGTATATATATATATATATATGTCGGTCAGTTTATGGTCATTTCTCTGGATATATATATAGAGAGAGAGAGCTCGGAAGAAGTATATGAAATTGTCACTCCGCATTATGGACTCAGAAAATAGTGGACCACACTTGGATGTGACCCAAATCTAATGTTGCTGTGGACACTAGTGTTGACAAACATAGATGGGTCAGTCTTCACCTGTCAAAGGGCGGCCTGATGATCACATTTCGATCGTGTAATTCAATGAGGCATCTGCAGACGTCTTCAACAGTTCCATTAGGGATTCTTCACGAGGACGTATATATCATCAAATCATTGCATATATCTTATGTGTATTCAGATCTGCAACTCTACTGTCAGCCTCTGTGTCATCTAAGTTGAAAAGAGGTTCATGTATTCGGTCGTGTCTGTTCGTATATTTATTTGTCCATCAACACGATATCTCCGGAAGTACCGTATGAATTCGAATAAAGTTTTTGTATCAGGGTTGGCAATGGGGTACGAAAGAGTCAGTAAAGTTTGGGGGCTGATCCAGGATTTTCTTCCTGATTGAAAGATATTTTTTTACGTTTTTTACTCTTGTATGAACTCGGTCATGACTGTGCACACGATTTCTCCAAAGTTATCCATGAATTCGTATGAAATTCTTTGGAGGGGACAGAATAAGCTACGAGAGAACTGATGAAATTCTGGAGCAGATTCATGCACAATTATCTCCTCTGCTACGTAGCTATACGCCCAGACCACATAATATTGCCCCCAAATTCTATTTTTGTCCACGCAATATCTCTGAAAGTTCTTCATAGATCTCTATAATATTTAGAGTATGAGTGGATATGGGTCATGGGAGATTTGATTAAATTTTTGAACGGAGCCTTACACAATTATATCCCCTACGTCGCAGTTTTATGTGAAAATCATATAATATAGCAGTATCTTTTACTCGCCTCAAGACATCTGTAAAAGTTATAGAATTTCAAGAAAATTTTGTGGAAAGGCGAGCCATACACTAAGGAAGAAGTAATTGAATTTGAGAATGGATCCAACCACAATCACCTCCTCTATGTTATAATTATGCATCTAAACCACGTGATATCGTGTACATTTAATGTCTGTCAACACGATATCCCCTAAAGTTCTGCGTAGATTCCAATGCAATTTTGTGGAAGAGTGGGCAATGGGGCAAGAAAGTAGGGGGTGAAATTTTAGGGCGGATCCAAAAAGTCTTTTCTATTGAAAAATTTTTTCAGTTTTTTTTTTCAATTTCATTTATGTATACGCTCATGACTGTCCAACCGATATCTCCAAGAGTTATCAAAGAATTTCAATGACGTTTTCTGGAAGGATGGAGAATAGGCTGAAGGAGAATTGATTCAATTCAAAATCCACGCTCAATTATTCCCTGATATCCAAGTTATATATCTAGAACACATAGTATTGCCTAAATTTCATGTCTGTCCACACGGTATCTCCAGAAGTTCTCATTGAATTTCAATGATGTTTTATGATAGGGGTGGGAACAACAGGCAATGGAAGAACTGATTAGATTTGAGGGCATATCCATCCAAAATTACATGCCCTGACAATGACCTTAACAGAGGTATGTGCGCCCTGAGAACTGTCGGATTATTTAACAACTGTGGCCATCAAAGATGGGAGGGTCATATCCTGTTTTGTAAAGGTGCTTGTCTTTATTTTGTTTGTTCGTGAGTTCCAGCTTTGGCCATACTGTTTTGTCTACAGACTTGATAATCGGCCTCAGTATTCCACAAGATACTTTCTAAAGTTTTTTTATTCTTTATTTTTTTTCACTTTTTCGAGACTTTGTTCTGACGGGTTTATTAATAACATCTGAACTCTCTAGAATCCAGATGTTTCCAGTGTTTGTTTTTTTTTACTCTATTTTAGATGTTTTCCGGTGGAAAACGCTTGTGATATCATCAGTAGAATATATTTGGGCCATATTGATTCTTTCATGGGATTTTTCCCATGTATTCAAAATTTGACACTACAGTTGTTCAATTATTGACTGTGATGGTAAATTTATGTTACTCTATTCATTTTCTATTTATAATACATATTTTTCTACCATGTTGTACCCATCAGTATGTATGTATGCATGTATATATGTATGTACGTATCTATCTATCTACCTATCTATTTATTTTGCTATTTATTTAGCTATGTAGCTATCTCGCTCAATTTATATCAGTCTCTCTCACAGCAATTTAAATCTGCATTTTAGCCTGTTAGTCTTTCTATCATTCTCTTTCTCTCCCTCACATATAAATAAACCGCCGAAACAGGGCTATGGTGAAACAGCTGGTGAATCCAAAAATAAAATTAATAAAACATTGGAATTAAATTACAAATGGAAATAAAAATGTGACATAATTACCTGCACCCAGATCTTAAAATTAAGTTAATATAGTTATAAGTAACATGTTGAAATAATAGTAATCGGATTAAAAATCACTTGCCCAGCACTTCGGGACTATATAAATGTTGACTTGAGATTTCCTTTTAAGCGTTTAAATATGAAAAATTTACACGACTATCTATCTATCTATCTATCTATCTATCTATCTATCTATATATATATATATATATATATATATATATATATATATATATATATATATATATATATATGTATATATACACACAAACACAAACGTATATATATATATATATATATATATATATATATATATATATATATATATATATATATATATATATATATATATATATAATTAACGCTCCCCTCTTTAGGGTTGAGCACTGTTAAGTGGGGCACCCGTCTATTACTGCTATCTGCAATGCTCTCCCAACTCTGGAATAGAGCACTTTGATATGTCTGAAGCAAAGGTTTCGATCCTACTTCCGAGAACTGGATGTTGGATAGTCCTTCCCAAAACTGCTAGGTACCGTTGAAAACTTCGCTCTAAACCCTGAGGCAGATTATATATATATATATATATATATATATATATATATATATATATATATATATATATATATATATATATATATATGTTAGAGTCATTTTTAACAATGCTCTTTCTGTCTTTGCTATTGCAAGTTTTGTAATTTTCCTGGAATGCAAAAGTTGATATTATGCATCGATTGTATATTCAACGTTTTAGTTATCGACATTTTACTTTTTTGTATGTTTCTATTCATACCAAATGCTTTCCAGTCAATTATTGTGTTCCATCTTTTTTTTTTTTTTTTTTTTTTTCTCTCTAGCATCATCGACTGACTAAGCTAAATGTATTCTTAAACTTCTTCGAAGGTTTCAATGGCTATTCTTGTGGTCGTTTTCGGGACTTCTCCATTAAACATTATTTTATTGTCTTTCGGACATTTTCAACCTTATTTTTTTTAGTTCTATCTGAGTCATTTAACATGTTTTGTACATCCTCACAGTTTCTGATATTAATGCATTATCATCAAAGTATTGCATATTGTTTGTTTATTCTCCGTCTATGAATACGCCTGCATTTTCCCAGTCTGTATCCCGAGCGGTACTTTGAAAAGTCACTGTAAAATAAATCCATCATGTAATAACGGTAGATCATTTCAAATAAGAGTTTCAATATAACATAACGCAACTTACGAGGTAGAATCGAAACCTTCGCTTCAGTCCCAAAGGCTGGCATTTAACTGCTGCCGTGTGTGTGTGTGTGTGTGTATGTGTGTGTGTGTGTGTTAACAAATGGATGTATAATCCAACAGAATAATTATGAGTGAGTTATATTTTTGAGACTCTATTCAAAATGACCTCCCGTATCGAACTTGAGACCGATTAGGTAGCCCCTTTACCGTAGTGTTGCTTTTACCATTGAGCTAAACAGCCCAGCGGAAAGGCAAAAGCCTAAATGGGCAAAAAGTAGCTCTACAATACTGATAGGATCATATTTAGTTTCTAAGCTGCTACATTAATGATATTTGTTCTCGACACTATGGCCCTCCGTAACACACAGTTTCCGGTTAGCATTGATGTCCATAAATGCTTGCAAGATGAACTCCTTTAATTCGTCGACTCTTAGAGTCTACCCCTAAAAACTTTAATGAATTTTTACTGCAAAATTAGTACGTCTACAGATTCTATTGTCAAGACCTGACGAAGTGATAAATATCCAGCTAAGGCGAAATTTTATTCACTACTAATTACTAACTTACTTTCAACGTATTGACATATTTAATAAAATTATTTTCAGTGCACTTATTTGTCTTTGCAGTAACTTTTTCTGCTTTTAAATGGCCTCTCCCGAAGTCGAAGCGAGGTGAAGGCCGGGTAGTGAGGTTGTCAGATAAGTCTTTCGTACAAAAAAATAGCCCCAAGGAATATTTACTTCAAAGCCAGTCAGAGTTGCCAATTTAGATGTGATTTTTTTCAAATTTTCGGTACTGGAAGGAAATTCAAAAAATCCAAAAAATTTTGCTTGGCAACACTGGACGTCTAAACGAGACTAGCATTAAGAAAAAAAACAACTAAATATTATCAACCCTGGACTCACAAATTGAAAAAAAAACAAAACAAAACAAAAAACAAAACAACATAACGAAAACATCTAAATTGATTACAATACCTATTGTCAACACCTGACTAAGTGATTAGTACACAATTGAGTTTAAATTTTATTTATCACAAACTATTGACTTACTTTCGCCGTATTTATATATTTAATACAATTTTATTTCAGTGCACTTGTTTGTCTGAGAAAAGTGTCTTTCCCAAAGTTGAAGAGAGGGGCAAAGTGATGGCGGGGATGATAGATACAACTTTTGATCAAAAAGGATATAACCCGAAGGAATATTTACTGCAAAGTCAGTATGCTTAAAGTTCTATTTGTCGAAACCTAATAGAGTGGTAAGTACCCAGCGAAGGTGAATTTTCCTTCATTACTAATTGTTATCTTATTTTTAATATATCTGACATAAATGATGCGTCAGTCTATATCCAATCAAAACTTAAGAAAGAACTGGCGGAACAATTTATCAACCCAAAAGGGGGCCTGGGATTGTAAGGGTACTGTAAGGGTACTCTGTAAGGGTACTCTTCATGCAAAAGTTGACAGTCCTCTACTGTCAGCCCAGGCATCTGCTTCATTGGTGTGACGCCTCAACTTTCCACATTGTCAATGTAGATATCTCTTAAATTATATTTCAAATTCAAATACACACCTTCAAAATGCTGCTACCCCTTTTATGTTATTATCGCAAAGGGGAATACAGGGATGTAAATAAGAAGAGACTAGGATGAAAAATGGTCAAGCCAGTTAGATTTAGGCATGCTAATTAATGTCATAATATACTTATCATTATAGTTCGTTATTCCCTCTATCATCACGGGTGTTCAATTTGCAAAGATGGTCGTACTCCACTCCTCTATCAAAGCTTTTTCCCAGGGGTGTAACCCAGACCTGGGCTCCAAACAGCATGAGCAGCTATTCTGTCGGGTTACTCCAGTGACAGAGTAGCAGACCTCTATAACCAGATCGGTCAATAGCCCGACGGAGTGTCTACGTCGAGTTGTTTAATTACAGATGTCAGCTATACTGTCAAAACATTGCCGCAAAGAAGCAACAAACCCCGACGGAACATGGTAATTGCCAGGAGAAGGGAACTTCTGTCAAAACTACGATTATGTAGACCTTATTCCTATCCATGCCACCTCATTGGAACATAGGATGCGAACCCTTGGTTGAAAGGGTGGGGTCATAAATATACATTTATACATATATATATCCTACTGACCGTTCAGCTCTGCGTAGGGCAGTGGTAAAATGCCAGCCTATGGGTCTGAAGCGAATTTTTCGATCCTACTTCGTGGTACTGGATGGGATAATGGTGAGTGAACTGAAGAGTTGTAATACAATGGAACCGCTGTCTGTGGATGACTCAGTTATTCAATTATTATATATATATATCAATACCAAACTCATTTAATAGTAAAATCGTATGAATGTTTATATAGACTTTAGATAGGATTCATTCACGGCAATACAGACAGTTTATTTCATAAGATTTACTCCGTTTCGAACATGAAGTATTCGACGAATCCTAGAAAGTTTTATTCATCATTCAGCTTTATTTATTATTGAAATTAATAGAATCAGAACAAAAGATTCCTGATTCTTCAACATAACTTTTCAGAGTTCGATCTATTTTCAGCATTCTTTTGATGTGTTGGATAATCTTTGACAAATCTTTTGTCAATTCTGAAACAGCATTTAGATGTTGAAATGAACTTTCCTGAGTGAATTGGATACATTTTGCACTCTTTACGCATCTTTTATACATCGTTTGTCAGCAACAGTTGAGTTAAAATACATACACACACACACGCACGCGCACATATGAATATGATTAAACACACATCTATGCTTGAACACGCACACTTACACACACACACACAAACATACACTCTCTCTCTCTCTCACACACACATATAAATATGAATATGATTAAGCACGCATCCACGCATGAGCACGCATACTTACACTCACACACACACAGACATAAACACACACAGACATAAACACACACACACACATACACACACACACACACACACACACATATATATATATATATATAGTCAGTGCTACTGAATCCAGAATAAGACTTCGGCTTCAAATAACTGACAACAAGTCGTTTGAGATATCTATCATAAATCGAATCATGCGGAAAACAATACAATCTTGAGACGACCTATTGACATTGAGGTCATTAAGTACCTACTTCCCCCTGTTCCTCCCTCACACGCTCTTTCTATCTCTCTCTCCTTATATATATATATGTATAGAGAGAGAGAGAGAGAGAGAGAGAGACAGACAGACAGACAGACAGACAGACAGACAGACAGAGATTCGCATATGTAGTCGATTGATAACGTAAAGATATTTATGGTTGGAAAAACATGTCAATAATGGAGATATTAACATAAATTTATGGACATATATTTTTCGAATGAGGTAGTATCATTCAATGAATCATTCAAACTGTGTCTGTTGTTTCTTTCAGTCAGATGGTCAAATCTCTACCTTTCCTCAAGCGTGCGACGTAGCCAGGTTTTTTTTTTCAAGGGTTTTTGAACTATCAACTTATTTCATGGTTTTATGACTCTTTCTTTAAACCTTTTGCTACTGACATTAAGTTTAAGGGTACATTTGTGATTTTCGATATAATTCCAAGAGGGTCAGAGAGTGAACATACTTGAAGCTTTGATCGAATCAACAAAGATGGAGATAAAAATCTGCATGGAACGATGCCAACACCTCATCTCAGAATTTCAGTTGATATTCATGTTGACTTGAATTTTTAAATGCTCGAGTGATCTTAGACCTGATTCAATCCACGTCTCATGATTCATATAGATGTTCATTTATTTATGATGACCTTATCGGCACTCTCAAAATGTGTATTATCATACAATGAATTAGCTGGCCCCGTACCAATTGAATATATACGCAGATTATCCACAATTGACTCATTTCATTTGTTCACATACACATCGGCTGAAACGTTCACGGCGTCAAGGAACCTTTCACAGATCTACCAATGCTGCACGAACAACTTCACCAGAGACAGGTAGATCCACCTGGTAGGCAGCTTGTAACACTCTACATAAACAAAAAGTCGGCAAAGCAATGAACCATTGAATGGTTAACTGTGAAGAGTATATATATATATATATATAATTGCATTATATCATATTGAAACAATATTTGAAATGATCTCCTGCAATGACACAGTGAATGTATCATTTGGCCGGGGCAACGTAAATAGAGTAAGGAAAATTGAGCTGCTACAACAATTGTTTATTATATTTACTTTGCCTAGACCAAAAGATACATTCATCGTGTAATAAGTGGAGATCATTTCAAATATAATTTCAATATAATATAACGCAATATATAATCAATCTGTTGGATCATATGTAAATATAAAAATAAGATATGCATAGATGTATACCCAGTAAATGTTAACATTTCCTGCCAAACACACTCATCTGCAACTGGCAATATCTTCTGTTCTTGCAATTATATTTGCTACTTGTTGTGATAAATATTGAGCTACAACGGATAAAATCTCTTTTCTATTTCTTTCTTCTTGTATTCTTACAAATTGAAAATATATTATAAACCATATATATATATATATTTATATATATACGATTATTGGATGGATGGCTTATATCCAACTTAATGGTGAAATGTTTTAAAGACAACGAAGAAAACAGATTGGGTGAATAAGTATTTATTCACAGACGTTTCGTAGGGAATGTCCCGCATATCATCAGTAATATGGAGAAATTTATGAGGTAAATGGAAAGAAGGAATTTTCTGTGTTGTCAGTCGATGGAATGGGGGTGTTCGAGGTTGTCTGTGGATGGATAGCTAGATTTTGTCGGGCTGAGGGGTCATATATGAAAGGGTCATACATCTGTCATTGTGCCATCTCTATTGGATGGGGAATAAGCATGCACGGATGTGGTTAGTGTTGATTCTTCTTATTTCCTGTGTATGCATGCATGTATCTAGGGTAGGTAAGTTATAATCACATACATATGTTGGTTTGCGCAACATGTACATGTATGAACATTCACATATCAGAAAGCCTTGTGCGTAGTAGTATGTCACTAAATATATATATATATATATATATATATATATATATATATATATATATGATTATTAATTGCATTTTATTGTACTGTAACTCTATTGGAAATGATCCCCTGTTATCATACGAAATCATTGGCCTGACAAAGTAAATAGAATATACAATCAAAGAAAAGGGGGCTGCCGCATCTTTTTGAAATTTTTAGGCGATCTCGCCGGACAGAAACTTGAAGTCACCACAAATCACTAAATTTTCTGTGTACACCTATTTACATTCGCTCCTTCCTCGATATCTTCATTCATGGATAACTCAACCCTCGAAAGACAATAACAATATGAACATAGTCTAAAAAGCTTTATGTATATATATATATATATATATATATATATATGGTAAACAAGAGATATATGACATTAACAATCTGTCTAAATTCAAGTGGAACACGTCCGTCATTCCGGTGCTTCTTCCCAGGTGTCCTCTACGGAGGGAATAAATTGTGAGAGAACGTTCGAAATCTAAAATACCAAAGATACTGCAGGACAGGAGGGAAAGTCACTAAAGTATCCGATGAATAACTTACTAATTACACACACACACACACACACACACACACACACACACACACACACACACACACACACACAAAAACACATATGTGTTTATATATATATATATATATATATATATATATATATATATAGGAATAGAGCACTCTGGTGCATGGGGAATATATGCTAAATAAATGCATTGCTTGAATTCAACCTTACTGACCGTATAGTTCCGTGTAGCAAGAGGTAGGATACCGGCCTCAAGGTCTGAAGCGAAGGTTTCAATCCTACCTCGTGTTACTGGATGGGATAATGGATAGTTTATAGCCACACTGAAGAATTGTAATACAACGAAACAGTTGTCTGTGGATGACACAATAATATTAAAATATATATATGTGTGTGTGTATTGTCAATAGACGTTTTGGAACTCCTTGGTTAAAGTGGAGCAAAGGGTTCGATTTGCCTTAATTTTATCAGTTTTTCCCGAATTTTGGAGGACTATCGCTTCTATGCTACCCTGGGTCATACGCCCACATGGTTGCCCACATACGTCGTTTTGTGGCTTTTTTTTTCAGAATATGCAAACCACCTAAGCAACTGTGGATCCACCCAGAGAAAAAGCAGTTTGTGTATGTGTGTGTTTATGTGCGTGTATGTGCACGTATGTGTGTGTTTATAAGCCTTTATTCCAAGTGTGCGTCTCGTTTTTGTCTCTATATTTTCATATTGTTCCAATGATTTATCGGATATGTACGAGAGAGGATGTTTGTATTTCTCTCACTGCGTGTTTGAATCTTTGTTTTTAACAAGAGTGTGGTTTGATTCTTTTTTTCTTTTTTTCTTGTATTCGTCCTACTTTCAAACAACATCACGACCTATCGTAATTTCTTCAGCAAGAGCAACGATCGACTAACTCACCATCGACCCCCACCCCCACCCCTGCAAGATGACATTCACTTCGTGTCGTCACTTCCCCTTCCGCCATCGGCGTGAGTTATTTTTTTTCCGTTTGAAATGATGCAGCCATCCATTGAAAAAGACAAAAAAAAATACATTATATATATATCAAAGATCAGAATTTCAATTATGGTTCCATCCGCAACTAACACAAGTGAAAATTCGTGTTTACGTTCTGGAAGATGGAGGTATCCTTTGCAAATGGGTCAACGTATAGAAAATATACTTCGATTTTTTTTTCTCTTCTTTCTCGATCGCATCGGAATAAGTGACGATTTCCCACAATGCAAAGTTCAGTCAATATTTAGAAGATAACATAAATGAATGAGTCAGCTCTACGTGGATGCATACACACACACACACACACACACACACACACATACACACACACACACAAGCGTACTGTATGTATATCTATATATGTGTATGTGTTGTATGTGCGTTTGTGTAAATGTTTATACACGTACACACACACACAAACACACACACACATATATGTATATATATATATATATATATATATATATATATATATATATATATATATATATATATATATATATATATATATATATATTTATATGTGTGTGTGTGTGTTTGTGTGTGTGCGTGTGTTCCCCTACACAGATACATACGAGTGTATATAAGTAAGCATATTAGGTGAGTGTGAGATTCTTTAACGATACGAATGAAATCGCAAAGTTCATTCAACTCTGTTACACGACTTAACCAAAAATTTTAAGTTTAATACACACACACACACACACACACACACACACACATATATATATATATATATATTGAGAGACATGGACAGAGAGAGAGGATCTAGATAGAGAGAGAAAGAGAAAGGTTATATACATGGTGGTTTGACACAATTGACTTGAAAGAAGCAACAAACATTTTTTTTTCTTTTAAATTCTCAAATAAAAACATTTCTTATCCGAGATATTATTGACATGCCAAACCTCAGATTCTTTTTCAAGTATCAAATCAACCGGGAAATAACTATGAAGCGTTTCAAACATTACAGCTTCATTTTATGCTACTTAGTAAGGGACACCTACGTTTGTCATTAGGAGGATTTGGTTTTATGGTATTTATATCAGAAAATGAAACAGCGAGGGTGATTTCAATCCTGTTTGTAGCTTGTTTATAATTAAACAACCGTAGCTATAAAAGATGGTAAAGTTTTTTGAAATCTTTTTGATATATTTGTTAGTATTTGTTTATGTGTTTGTTAGTGTTTGCTAGCACTCCTGGCCATACTGTTCTGTCAACAGACTTGAAAATTGGCATCAGTACTTCCCTAGTCTCCTTTGAAAAAAAAAGGAGCTGTTCAATCTTTAGGGGCCTTATTCTGATGGGTTAACAATGATACATTTAATCTCCAGAATCTAGATATTTCTGGATGTTTTGTTTTTTTAATCCCTCCTTTAGATGTTTTCCTGTAAAAAACGCCAATGAATAGAATTTATTCTGGCCATATTACTTTTTAGATTGTTTTTTTTTTTCACACTTCTTCAAAATTTGACGCTATAGCTGTTCAATTATTGACTGTAGTGGCGAGTAGTTATTATATCCATTACTTGAAAACACCGAACCTTTGAAATTCCTTCTTAATAAAAGACAAGGGTATTTGCTCAAACAGCAAAATTGAATCTACTCCCCCGTCTTCCAGTCTCATTGTAAGTGATATATTGGCAGTCATGTATCATTTCTGTTTCTAAATGAAGAGATTGAGTGAGTGTGATGCTGGAGATATCTTTCCGAGTATAAACAAATCCCGTGAGAAAATGTGAAAACCTTTTTGGTGTTACGGTGTGATGTTACTTCTGAAAAGACAAACATAAATCTTTATATCTGAAAAAACAAAAAAACAAAAAAACTGCGGTTAAAATAGAGGATTGGACACAAAGAAATTTGTGCGTTGTCTCTTCAGAAATTTTGAAAAAAATCATCTTGCAAAATGGGAAAATAATACTTGAAGTCAAATTAAATGAGGATGAATTAATTCTACCAAATTTTTTTCATCTATAACCATTAACATAGTAATTGTTTTTCTAGATAACAATAAAAATTGACGATCAAAATATTAAAGCATGTCTGTTTTACTACGACTGTGAGATAATGACCATGGACCATTTAAATTCTTACTTGCACTTTCATACAAGCAATATTAGTGCAAACAGTAAGTAACCATGTACAACGAGTCTTCCCAAGTATCTTTGGTATTCTTGCCGACTTCAACACCGTTCTGTATCGTCTGAAATCTGTTCTTACTGCAATTATCTTTTGAGTACATCCTTGTGCTCCAGTAATGATGGGCATGCCATTTCCCTTCATATTTCCTGATTTTCAACGTTCTCAACTACGATATTGACTCCTGTTATGATTCAATGATAACTAAATCACCTATTCTATCTAATTATTTTTGTTTACAAAACTCAGTCTAGATTCGTAACCCAGATAAAATTATCTGTTATTATTTAGAATACCAACGCAATAGAATTAAATTTATTGTTGTTGGTGGCTGTCGTGGTGTTTCTAAATTATTGAGTGTATGAAATTGAATTAAAAGAAAAAAAACTAAACAAAATCGATGGAAACCTCGCGGAAAACATTTTGTTTGTCTGTGTTCCATCAGAATATAACCAGTCTCTATGTCATATGACGCATGCGCAGTCAGTACTTTACAACACAACCTTTCAAAACAAAATGGCCGACTGATGAAGAGGAAAAAACAGTAATGCTCAGAATTTGTATTTAAGCTAGGATGGCTGATTTCATTTTCAGCTCTGCTTGTCTTAGACAATAAGAGAATAGCGAGTGTATTTTAATGTTCAGACTAAAACTTTCAATACTTTCACTGATGGAAAGAGACATAGAGAATCATTTTATCAATCGTTTGAATTCCGGCTGTTTGATTCGGACATGATCTAAGATTGTATTTTATTTCAATAGATGCTCATGCAACAACTTACAGGCATAAATAGAAGCATATAAATATATATATATATATGTGTGTATAAATATATATATATATATATATATATATATATATATATATATATATATGTATGTATGTATATGTGTGTGTGTGTGTGTGTGTGTGTTTTTCTGATAAGTGGGAGTATAAAAAAGAAATAGAAAAAATATTTTTCCGTTGTTGATAATATTCAATCCTACTATTAATCATAATTTCAATACTCAATATTTACCCAAGTAAATAGACTTATTCATATATGAAACAGGATGTACAAGGATATATATCCGGTGAATGTTAGCATTTTGTGCTTAACGTACCCTTCAAATGAGAATGGGCTTCTTAACAGTTGCAGGAGAATGCATGAAACACTTAATGTTGACATTCGCCGAGTATATATATGTCTAGTTGACAAATACATGAAGATGAACTGAACTCATTTTCTCAAGGTCACGTCATATATATATATATATATATATATATATATATATATATATATATATATATACCTAAGTACAAATCTGTAATTCAATATACTATGTATTATGGTTTATTCAAAATGTGCTCGAGAGAAAAACATTTAGTTAGAGTAGAACTTTAAATATACGGAGACCAAGAGGTAGAAACACCAGCGCGCCCGTGTAGCGCTGCTACGTCGTAGCGACCACCTCATTGGTCGCTGGTTCGATTCCTAGTCAACTAACGATTCCTACAGCAACTTCGTCTTTCAAAATTTATCCATTCTGTTCACCCCAAGTCTTTTGAGTGACTCACTCTCAGTGTAATAACAAGGGGTCTTTTCAAATGATGTTTCAAATAATACAACGTATATATATATATATATATATATATATATATATATATATATATATATATATATATACGCACGGAGTCGAGAGGAAGAAGAGAATTGAGTTGATGAGACGGTCTGAGAGGTTTGCATAGACTGATAGATACAAGAATAGAGGTGTACACAAAGAGAGAGATTTCGAGAGGAAGGGTAGACATTTATGAGGACGACTCACTTGTACAAAGGTAAACACAAGAATCACGAACAGATACATATAGATGGAAACACAAAAAAAATAAATACACACATAAAGACACATGTATATGTATGTATTTGTGTGTGTGTCTTGGTGTATAATTTAATGACTTGTCAATTTGGAAAAACGACTCAATTGTATTTTTTTCATTTACTTTTTTCTGATTATGCATTTCGCTTAGGGAAACAAACAAGACGGACATAAGTATCCAAGTGAGAACCGAATAACGCCGTCGAAACGTAATATCACGTGGTCTCCATAACAATGTTGGACCACATATATCTTAAAATTATTGAAATCGAATCTGAAAACACTAATGAAGCGAAATGCATTATCGGTAAAAAAGTATATGAAAAATTCATGATTCAGTCCTTTTTTCCAAATTGTCGAATGATTAAATTACACTTTTCTTTTAATTAAAATTCATTTTTTCATAAACCTCTTTCATTTGGAGAGGTATTTGTATTGATCTGTATCGAGCTGTCGGTCAGTCTGTCTGTTTGTCCACGCAGCATCTCCAAAATTTCTCAATGAAATTTTGTGAAATAGAAAGGCCAGGGACTATAGGAGAAATGATCAAATTTTGAGATCGATCCAGGAATTTGTTTTTTGTCAAGTGTTTTTTTTTCTACTCTTCTGGCAAAAAAGTAAAAATGAATAACTAATAAAAAGGCTAGCTTTATATTTCTACTGATTTAATATGCAAAGACTTATTTTATTCTCATAGATAAATACATTTATAAAATTAATGTTTCCCTACTGGGAATTGAAATCACGAACAAGTGGTAGGCCATTCGCTAAATATTTTTTTAATTGATCGACCCCAACGCAGTATACAGCAAGAAGGCATTGGTTACTAGATGGTTTCTATTGAGTGACTAAGCAGACTTGGTTATTTTTTTTTTGGAGATTTTTTTTGGTGGATGTATATAAGCAATTGGAATCACGTTCTTCTACCGACCTAAAATGAGATCGGCTGTCGATATTTGCTCACGCATGTAGGTTTATTAATGCTTAATTGTCTATATTTCACTTCGTGAGGCGTGCCAAATCGAGACAGACTAAAATAATGTGTAATTACAATAGACAGACACAGCCAACCATCGGCCGTTCTGCGTACCACACCTACTTAATTCGCTACATACAGACTGGCCAATTGAACATAGAAATATTCGATGGTGTGTAAGTAGAACGTCCATTCCAATTCCCATAAGTTGTTTACGATTTCGTTTTTTATGAGTCTTGTTTGTTGCCAAGCAGACGATAAAATAAGGCCTACCGGGAAGCTGTTTGAGATTCATCAGTTATCTATCTACGTTGCCATTTGTTGCAGGAAGCCTATTTGGTTTGCTCTTCGTTGGTCAATTTTGGGGGATTTGTACTGTATTCTTTCTGTTCCTTTTTTTTTATCGCATTGTTAGTTGCTGTTTTTGACTGATTGAGAAATATCTATCGATAATACAATGAGTTCGGGTTCTTTTTCGTTTAAACTGCATTTTTCCATTTCTATTAATGAAGGTTTATTTTCTTCCGTTCTTTCTCACTCAAATTTTCATCCCTTTCTTTCTTCTTTTTTTGATATGTCTTACCTTTTAATTTTTTCCTTCAAACCCCTTTCTTTCTTTTAGTCTTTATTCCAGCCTTTTTCTTTCAGCATGTTTTTTCTTCGCGCAGGTTTCTTCTAATCTTTCTTTCCAGTTATGTTCTTTCTATCTTTCTTTTAATGTTTAATTTTGAATCTGTTTCTCTCTAATTTGCACTCTCTCCCCCCTCTCTCTCGTTTGCTAATTTCTTTATCTTTCATCCCTTTTTCTTTCTTCCTTTCTTTCTTCCCTTTTCCTTTCTCTATTCCTCCCTTTCCTTCTTTCTTCCACCATTGTTTTTTCTTCCAGTGTTCCTCTCTTCCTTCCTTTCTTTCTCTCTCCCAACTTTTCTCCCTTACCTCTTTTTTGTGTAATCTTCATTTTTGTCAAACTTTCGGAGTTGACTGCATTATTAGTCAGACTCGGATTTTAAGATTGCTGAATTTAAGGCAAGAATTACTGAGGGAGCGAATGAGATAGAGTGATTTTTTGATGTCATGTCGTGTAAACTTGCGTTTCTGACTTCTCAGTATTTTTTGTTGTAAAGCAAAAAAGCGCATTATGTTGGCAAGGTCGACTTTCAAAAGCAAAAAAATCCCACTATTCCTAGAAAGAGGGGTATACAACCACTGAATCTTACCGATAGTCACTTATGAAGCTGAAACATGGAACCTCACCAAAGGATTGACCCTCAAACTGAGAACATACAACGTGTACATGAGAGAATACTGGATGGTGTGTAAGTACAATTTCGCTTTGAATTCTCATCAGTTGTTTACAAATAGAGAGATCATAAGACACCACAGAATATCAGAGAAAAGATAGAGGTCCAAGACATGAAAAGAAACTGTTTGAAAACTAAAATGACAATGGACTGGATATGTCGCAACGACTTACAACGTGGATCCCCTGACATCATATGCAAAAAGGTAAGATGGCGTGACGACCTAGATGAATTCAGAAAGCTCTGTGATGCCCATGATAGAGAGGTTTGGCGAATCTTGGAATAGGTCTATGTCCAATAACGGACGCTAACTGATGATGAATTTCTGTGTTGAAAACCTGTATTTTCATGAAATAACAAGTTTATCTATCTATCTATCTATCTATCTATCTATCTATCTATATATATATATATATATATATATATATATATATATATATATATATATATTGCTTTCCGATGGAAATTACTGGATGCTATTAAGGATGTCATTAAAACTGTTAATATGATAACAGAACCATAAAATAATATAGAAAAACAATAATTTTTAAAAAGCAGTGGATATTTCTTCCTGATTTTTAAGGTATTTGTCAGAAATGTTATTCATAATTAGAAATGAGTTTTTTCTATGGGTATCTCTGTGGTCTAGGGCGTTCAGCCAGACATCAATAAATTTTTAGATCAATTCCAACTGGATGCGAAATTTCTTTTTCTTTCTTCCTTGCATTCGAGATCTGTAGTAGATTAACTATCAGGCCGAGCAGGCCTTCCCTTTCTTGCTTTACATGTTTTCTTGCTTTAGATGTTTGTGCTAGATTAACCATTTGGTTGAGTAAGTTTCCTTCCTCTTGCCAAACTCTCACTACTCAGTTATTTTCGTATGTAACAATGATAATGCCCAGGAAAATAAAAACGAGTGACGTCCGATACAAATAACAGTGACACAGTGACACAGTACGCAAAAATTGATGACGGATTCACTCTTAACTCTGAAGCTCGATAACTTGGGTTTATATGTTATGCTAATGTTGGCAAATCTTATTTAAATCGAACTATTAATAAACAAATTGAAATGAGACGCAGTCTTTTTTAAAAAATGATATTGTAGGGAAAATGAATATTTTTGTTTGCCTTATAGATTTTAGGGAGACATTGGAGTTTGTCTTATTCTGTTTCTATGTTTCTTTCATTCTTTCTTTCACCATCTTTTCTTTCCCTTTTTTTTTTCTCTTTTAATCTGCATTTATGTTTGTGTTGTATTCCTTTCCTTCCATCCATTCATTCTTTCTTTTACCATCTTTCCTTTCTTTCCCTTCTTTCTTTCAATCTGAAGTTCATTCAGTATCCATTTCTTTCTTTTCTTTCTTCCTTCCTTACTTCCTTCCTTCTGTCCTTCCTTTTTTATTTCATTTATTCAACTTTTTCATTTCATTCTTCTCCCTAATCACTAGCTTCTCCTTCTTCTTTTTCTTGATTGTCGTTTTCTTCTTGAATTTCTTTTTCTTCTTCTTTTTCTTCTTGTTCTTGTTGTTGTTGTTGTTCTCCTTACTTCCTTTCTTCTTGTATTTTTTCGTCTTGATTTTCTTCTTGTATTTCTTTCTCATCTAGTATTTCCCATTTTTTGGTTCTTCTTCCTGTTCTTGAATTTATTTTCCTCTTTCCTTCTTTTTTCTTCTTCTTCTTTCACTTCTTTTTCTTATTTTCTTGTATTTGTTCTCCTCCTCCTCTCCCGTCTTCTTCTTCTTCTTCTTCTTCTTCTTCTTCTTCTTCTTCTTCTTCTTCTTCTTCTTCTTCTTCTTTGTTTCCAATATTATAATTAATCCCATACTCTCACAACACTCGTCGCTTTTTGAGTAATTATGAATTTTATTATTCCATACGATTTTGTTCTTTCTATCATTTCCAGACGCATTTATATATATATATATATATATATATATATATATATATATATATATATGTATATATATATATATATATATATATATATATATATATATATATATATATATATATATATATATATATATATATATATATAAATGGAACACATTTCTTTGGTATCCTCTGCTATTTTTTGTTTTCATTTCTCATATTTCTCATATTTATTCATCAAGAATGTATCGAATTTGTTGTGTCCCAAATATCGATCTGTTTTCCCGCAGAAAACCGCTAGGGAATTTCTTTATTTATTTTTAATAATAATCATGATCTGTTATTGTTATTCCTGATTTGTTTATCCGAGGTAATTGCTAAGTACACATCTTACAAACAATTCATTGTGTTGTTCCAGCTGTTCCGTGGTCACTCAATGTCTTATCATTAAACACACACATACAAACAAATATATATATATATATATATATATATATATATATATATATATATATATATATATATATATATATATATATGTGTGTGTGTGTGTGTGTGTGTGTGTGTATGTGTTATAAATACCGTGAAACGCTTTGAGAACTGCTCCAAGCGTTATGCCTGTTACACCTGCTAGGTATTTCTGCATCAATAGCGTTTTTTTCCTTTTTCATTTGGCTGAGAAAAAGAGCAAAACAGTGTTTCACTTCGAAAAGGGAAGTAAATATCTCTCGAGCAAAATAATGGCAACGAGATAGGATGCTCAAATTTGGAAGTAGAGATCTAATTTAGCATTATACAGTAATATTCCGAAGCACATAAACTTCTGAATAGAATTTTTTCCTTTGTTAACGTCAGATCACAATTTCTACCTCAACTGATCAAAATTGGATCTAAAATTTCCCCGCTTCTGTTCTCGAAGATCAACAGAAGAGCCTCTTAATGTGTATTAAAGCAGCACATCAAGGAAATTCATTATCTTTCCTTCTGAATTCTCACAATTCGACAAATTGCTAAACCTTTATAAAAGTACATTGAGAGTAAGAAACTAAAGTATTGGAAGCAGCGATGGTATGAGTATAATTAATCGTAGCAAAGGAGGACAGGATAGTAGCAGTCACAATTGGCAGGACGCTACTTGCATTTGTAGTAATAGATAACGAAAGGAATACACCGAGGAGGATTTTATACGTGAAATGTTTTATGCATACTATACTGGCCACAAGAAAAAAGAACATATTCGAGCTATTCTCAAACAAAGTTGACATACAAGACAAGTTTTGGGGGACAGTGGTTCTCAGGAAAGCTAATAAAATGAATAAAACAATGAAACTTATAGAATGTTCTTTAGTTTTGATGAATTCTATCCCTTTCCTTCCACTCGTTAGATATGAATTTAGATATAAGATATCTAAATTGGGAACACCGAAGGGAGGTAATCGAAAAAATTCGAAGCCATAGTTTCATACGATGGACGAAAAATTATTTCCAAGAGAGTTATGACAGACTGCGCTACATACTGTAACCCTTCCTAACATGCATCTTTGAAACGGGTATTGCACAATGAAGATGAATTAAAAATTGGAGATTCTGATGAGATTCTGGAATTAGACATTCATTAAAATATATGCAGATCGTCATGTCTCTTTGCGTTGAAGATCAGCCCTTAAAACTTCAAAGGTGCTTCAGCATAGGAAGATTGCAAGGTCGGGTATTACGTAGAGAAAGATATATTAGAGCATACGCACACACATGCACACACACACACACACACACACACACACACACGCACAGACACGCACATTATTATTGACTAGCTTTCTGATCATTGGTATATGGTAAGCACCCAGACACAGTTTTATTTCATACAGAACGCACTGTCATATAGGAGGTACCAATTTTCATTCGCTGGGCGGGGAAGAAAGGGGCATTTGACCCCCTTTGGATCAGGCCTTCTGACTGAGGGCGGTTGGTTTGGAACTTGGAACCTAATAGTCAATAAAGGATGATGGTTCTTTACGATCGTTCCATATGACTCAAACTCAATGTTCTCAAATAGAAAAAGGTTGTATCGTTATTTGCTGGTACTCACTGCATCTTGGGCTCAGATCATGCGTCTCTCGCAATGGTGAAGTGCACCATCTGACATCTTAATCATACTGCAGGTCAAATTTGCTTGCATTATAAATAGCGCTGGGATGCACATCGTGTAACGGGAATGCCACAAAGGTATATCCCAAATATATCATTTTTTCCTCCGGATAATATGTGCTTTTAAACGCATCTTCAATAGAAACAAAATTCAAGCAGACGCCCATGAACGGATCCTATTAGGGCACTGCTGATACAGAATATATATGCATTCTAAATTTGCTTCAATCGTGAAATTTTTAGATTCAAGGCTTGATCATCGTGGAGGACGCAGAGTGATTTGGGGGCTGAGATTTTGAATGAATGCTATATAAACAATCTAATACGGTATTATAAGCTTAGCCTTTTTTTTATATAGGCTTCAATATTGAGCCCCCAGTTAGAACTGAACTTACTTAAACAGCAATGAAATGGAAGAGTGCTCTAACTTTTGTTAAGACTGGCGCCCAACATGTTGAAGTTTACTTAGCTTAGCATAGTATGCTGCCGAAGACAAGAAGGAATAACTCACTACACTATCAATGGCCTGCGCAACAAACTAGCGCAACATTGGTCCAATGCAGCCACTTAAAATAAGCTGAGGTAAATTCTTTTGATAAAATTCCATCTTTTTAAGGTGAAGCTGGAAACGACAGAATAGTCTTTGCGCCGATACTTCAGGCAGTTCACGGGTCGTTCGTAGATGAAAGCTTCTTGACGCTTTATAGAGGAAGGCCAGAGAGAATTGAAACAAGAAGAAGAAAAGAAGAAAGGAACTAAGGCCAACCTAAAGAGAAAAGGGATGAAGGAGAACAGAAAGATAAGTTTGAATGAGAATATAAGTTGCAAAAAAGAAAGAGACTGAAAGAAAGAAAGAAAGTCATTGCTGCAGAGAAGAGGATGAAAGAGATACTGGGAAAGAAAAAAAAAGGAATGAAAGAAAGAAGATAGAAAAAAAGAAGGAAGAAATCTGCTTCGTGAAAGAATGAAGGATCGGCTGAAAGAAAGGAAGGGAAGAAAGGGAGAAGGAAAGAAAGAAGATCTGCCATGGATTCAAAGGATAGAATGAAATAGATATTGAGAAAGAAATAACATGAAAGAAAGAAGAAAGTGTCTCTCCATAACAAATGGAAAATCCTCTGACTTTCTCGCTAAAAGAGTTTAAAGGAAAAAAAGAGAAAGAAAACTTTAAAACACAACAACATTTCAAGACCAGACATATGAACAAAGCTAATTACTTCTCGACTCTTCGTTTTTCTTTCAACAACGATTACAACGGCCATAAGAATAACTACAATATACATTATACAACACATATATATATATATATATATATATATATATATATATATATATATATATATATGTATATATATATATATATGTGTGTGTGTGTGTGTGTGTGTGTGCGTATGTGTGTGTGTGTGTGAGTGTGTGAGCATACAAACGGTCATCACCTTCCCAAGAAAATAGATTACCATGAAATGAAATGCCGACATGAATTTTTTGTAAGTATGCCCACTAATGAGATAGTAGTTTCAACTCGTTACTCCCATAGTTAGAAGAAGAGACTGGGAAGTTGGGGGAAGGTGGCCGGCGATCTCGGATGGCATCTGGAATCTGAAAATTAATTGGGCGCGAATTGTTTTAGAATAAATGAGAATAAAATGATTCTTGGAGAGTGAATAAGATGGAACAAAAGAAGCAAAGAAGAAAAAAAGAAAGAAAATGCTCGACTGGATATATGCACACACACACACACACACACACACATATATATATATAAGTGAATATATCAATGTGTGTGTGTGCGTTGTGCGTGTGTTATTGTTCCCTTTCATAAGCAGGTAAAGCACACACACACACACACACACACACACACACACATATATATATATATATATATATATATATATATATATATATATATATATATAATGGACATCGGGCAATTGTTCAATGTCTAGTATTATAAATCTCTGCAAGTGAGTTCGACCCTTACACTAATCTTTGATATATTTCGTGCAATTGTAGCATGGGTTATTATCATTATTCTACGAGTTATTCGGGCTTTAGCTGATTTTACCACTACATTTCAGCCGATGTGTTCTCCGGCCTTCCTTGCCTGAAATTTTGAGATGTGTCACAAAAATCAATCCACTACACTACTTATTCGAAACTATATCAGCAAAATTTTTATGTGCATCCCAATAATATCAACTAAGTGAAGCTTTGTGAACATTTGATTGCTTGGCCAATTTTGTTATACCTCAATTTAGTTACTTGTCAAAATCATATATACTCTATGTTTCTCTATTTTACAGTGATTGTTCATAAAACGGATTTTGTCAGATGGAAATGAATCATTTTATTAAAAGAATTACACATTATAAATTAGGGAAGGGATTTTGGCGGGGGGTTAAGTTTTTTTAAAGCAGAAGTTGGGAGACCCTACTCTAATATAAGACGTATCAACATCCATATATTGTACACACAACCATTGTTTCATAGACATACTTTTTTTCAAATATGATCATTTACATGTTCAAGGTCCCATACATGAGACAAAAATCATAAAGTAATGCATCTTTTCAATTTGACCACTATTAATTCTAACGGTTACTGCTGTGAAGCGTTGGTAAGTAAACTTATAACGTAAACCATTCAGTCTTCAGAGGTTTCTAAACTATTATATCCATTTACCAGATAAAGTTAAGCCAAATATCTACAGTCCAAGATAAATTCGTGTTGAAATAGAGACGCTGATGGTGAGCGCAGAACGGAGGTTTCAACTAATTTTCCAGACAACCTCGTGTATTCAGTATTCCTCTAGCTATCACAACTTCAATGCATTACTGATTCTCTCTCTCTCTCTCTCTCTCTCTCTTTCTCATCCCTGCAGGTGAATTTAAAGTTACAAGCTGTCATTGTCACGTTAATCTTGAGTTAATCCTACAAGTTAACGAAGGCAATAGTCGTCCAAGGATTACTGTAAGGAATAAAGATGGCAGAGAAGATTTGTCAAGAACGACAGAGAGTCAGAAGATAAAAAGATAATTAAAAAAAAGGACCAGGGACGACGAAAAAAGGGGGAAAAAAGCGTAAGTTTTTATCTTAGTGGAAAATGGGAAAGTTCAATAGTGATCGAGGTAGAATGGAAAGAGAGAGAGAGAGAGAGAGAGAGAGAGAGAGAGAGAGAGAGAGAGAGAGAGAGAGAGAGAGAGAGAGAGCAAAAAGAAGAGAGGGAGAAAAATATAAAGCAATCTGAGGAAATTTAAAGAAAGGGTATGAATGAATGAAAAGAGAATGAAATTGAGTGAAGAGTCTTATACAAAAGAAAGAGGAGGCGGAATTTTGTTGGTGGGGATAGGTAGCTGGGATATAGAAGAGGAGGAGGGGGAAGAGGAAGAGTAGAAGTAAGAGAAAATGAAGACCTCAAGAAGGTTAGAATGTAGTAATTTAACAGTTAGGAGAGAAGAGTAAATGATAATGTGTTATAATTGGATAAAGACGAAAGAAGAGTAAAATTGTTGGAGATGAGGCTTGATAGAGAGGAGGTGAGTTCAATAGTGGGAGTTGTAGTTGGAGGAGAGGGAAAAGGGCAAAAGTTAAATAATGTGGATGCTGTCGTATAGAAGAAACTAGTTAAATTTTAGGATTTGGTGTTGAATAAACAGGAGGGAATGGCTTCTGTTTTGTTTTCACTGACAATCGAACCACACTGGACACATGCCTGAGGTAAGTGTACAGAGATCCTAGGATGTCCAGTCGTCAAAATCCCCCACTCGGACCCTGTTATCTAAAGGGAAGTGGAAAATTGGAACGATTGGCATCATTTTGGCTACGTGAGCTGCCGAAATGACCTAAAACTGGGCGTTGAACCGCCTCAAGGGGGACTCAACTCCCTGATTTGGAATCAAAGTTGTCCTCCGAGATTGGCTGCAGAGAGCCCAATCTACATCAACTACTTTACTTTCTTTTTTTACATTTTTTTACTGATTGATCTATGCCTTTTCCAGGGGCATGAGTGCTAACATAAACAGCTTTGCCCGGAGTTCGAACTCTGGTCACCGATTTCATTGCCTGTGCACCAATCGGAGGAGGAAATGATGTCAGGTAAAAGGATTTTCTTTTTAGAGTGATGACAGTGAAATAACAGGTGCCGTTTGTCAATGGAGAGAAAAAAGGAATGTTGATAGGTACAAATTGCTGTTGAATGAAGAGGGAAGGAGGAGAGTTGAATAGTAGGAGTAGTTGTTGTGGGATAGAAAGCAGGTGGGCAAGAGTTGAATAATGGAAGTTTTGATTGGGTAAATAGAAGAAAGGGTATAATTGAATACCTGGATGTGTTTTCTGGATGATTGAGGGGAAAAGGTTAAATACTAAAATCTACGCGAAAAAGTTAGGAATTGTAGTTGAATAATATTGGAAGAGGAAGAGAGTTAAATATTTGGATTCGTAGTTGGATGATAATGATGATAGTTGAATGGTCCGAGTTATAATTGGATAAAGGAGAAAACCCATTTGTTATATATATATACTTCAATGCAACAGTTATGTATCAAGAAATGGATATATATGACCTGACAGAATTATGAATTGCATCATAACCACATCAGAGATAAAAACACAAATATCGAAATCGAGGACACGGAACTGGAGAAAGTAGATCACTACTTCTACCCAGGACAACGAATCTCCATGAGACCCTCAAAAGCAGAAGAAATCAAGCGAAGAATCACTCGGGGATGGTAAGCCTTTGGCCGAGCAAAAATAAGAAGATCCCATTAATCCTAAAAAGGGGGGTGTATAACCAATGCACCCTCCAAATAGTCACTTATGGAGCTGAAACATGGAACTTAACCAAGAGACAGATCCATGAATTGAGAACCATGAAACGTGCACATGAAAGTATTATGCTGGGCCTCACATGGAGAGACTACGAGACAGCAGAGTACATCCAGAAAAAGACAAGCGTCAGGGACATCGTAGAATCCATTAAAAATCACAAATGGCAGTGAGCTGGCCATGTTGCACGAATGGAGGACAACCGATGGACCTTGCAACTAACGACATGGATCCCCCAAGACCACATGCACAACCGAGACGGGCAGAATATTAGATGGAGAGACGAGCTAGACAAATTCAGAAAGTACTGGCTCTGCAACGCCCATGATAGCGAACTGTGGCGAATCCCGCGGAGGGTCTTCGTCCAACGATGGACGTTAAAAGACTGATGGAGATGATGATATAGAAACACTAACTTGAAATGATTTTACACGATTAATGTATCGTTTGACCTACATAGCAAAATAAACCATTAAAAATGATTCTGCAGAAATCAAACCTGCAGCGTACGTTGCTCTAACCATTGAGCTAAACAGTTGCCAGTAATGCAAAGGTCCAAACAACTACTACAACTCCAAACTCTCATTCCATTTATCGCTGTACATATTTATAATTAACGCTCCCTTCTTTAGGGTTGTGCACTGTTAGGTAGGATACCCATCTATTACTGCCATAATGCAATGCTTTTCCAACTCTGGAGAATTATGTGCAAGTAAATATATCACTTAATTCGGTCTTACTGACCGTCCCGTTCTGCGTAGGGCAAGGGTAGAATTTTTGTCTCTGGGTCTGAAGCAAAGGTTTCTATTCTACCCCGAGTTGCTGGAAGGGATGTTGGTTAGTCTATAGCCATACAGAACAACTGTTGTACAACAAAACAGCTGTCTATGGATGACACAAAAATTATTATATTTATATATATACATATATATATATATCGAGAGAGAGAGAGAGAGAGAGAGAGACTGAGAGAGAGAGAGAGAGAGAGAGAAACATACATACCATGATTAAAGAGACACTAATGTTTTGAAAAAAGTCAATGGAACGTTGGGTAATCTAACAATATATCCATGTTAACGAGAGAAGTATGGAGTATATACCATATTGCAACAATAAGTAGATTGAGGTATCAGGATATTGGCCATTATTTTCCAAATAACGTAATAATGAATACATGCCTTCCGAATATTCACAAAGAAAACACATGAGAAATAACCTTACAGTCACTTCACAATGCCTCGTAATCCAGGTGTACAGAAACAGCCATACTTCGAAAGAAGACGTATTGTTGGTCAATCGCTGGCTGTGAACAATTGATACTATGGGTCTAAGAATATATTACGCCTTTCAAGACCGGCATGTGAAGTAAACTTGGATCCAACAACGAAGATATTTTTATACAACAGATCTTCTCTTTCTTTGAGCATAACTTCGTGGGGTGTTATTTATAGGCAAACTGTGTTCTCTGTCATTCCCTAGGTCTGTTATGCTTACGTTCGAATCGTCGATATAATTAGCCGATATAATAATGATTGAACTGCCCCGTCGAACATTCACCGTATGTGCCTTTATTTATGTTGCAATATTTAGATATCAAGCCAATATGGTTGCGATGTTCTGCACAGCTGATTAATTGGTTTATAATGCAATAAATATTGATGATACTTGTACCTGTCCTTATCTATGCACATCGTCCGATCTGTATTCACTGTCCCGTTTCTTATCTTCCATCTCACGTGCAACCCTTTTCTCATGCATGGCTAGATTTATCAACCTATAAATATTATTTCAAGCCTATCTATCCCTTGACCTCGCTATTCTAATCTATAAACCAACCTCTCTGTTGATATCTATCAATCTATAGTATCTTTCTCGAGAAGACTGGGTTACTTACCTGATTCGTACCAGCCACTGTTGTCGGCATTCGGGCACAGGTCAGTGCCAAGATCTCAAATATTGATTTTTCAAGACATTTGAAAGATAATCACAATATTTCTGATAGTGAGCACAGAAATGCACTCTTACGGCTTATAATTGCCAGGGTATTTAAATACCGCGTGTATGAATATAACAGTACAAATCAGGAATATAGTATGATATAATACAATATAATGCAATATCTTATGTGTTATGGGTTTATTTCATAAAGCGTTCGATACATCCAAAATTAAACAATGAGTAAAGTTAGGGTGAAGAAAAAAACATAACAAGTAGTGATCAACAACAAAACAAGGGAAAGGAAAAAAGAGAAGAAAGAAAAAATATATAAATAGAATAAGAAGTAGGTTATCGTTCCTACAAAAGATAGACCCGCCCCCCACCAAAAAAAACGTTCTAAATAGGGATCTAAAAAAGATCGAATCGTTTGCCTGAAGAAACCCAAGAAGGACAGAATCATATATGTTTCCGCGTATCAAATCCCTTATTTCATTTTATATATATTTGTATATAATGAAATAAAAGATAGATAGATATATATACTATTCAATATCTCAAAAGGTCCTTTAAAACCAAGATTGCCAATCATCACTCCTTCCTAGTTTTAATCCCCATATTCTATTACGCTTTTCTCTCCCTATTTGGAATGTTCCCATGGCAACCTGACTCTTGGAGACTTGACCTTTGAATGACCCCTAATCATGCAAGCCAGTAACCTCTCCTCAAGACAGCTATTATCGTTACCAATCCAGTTCACAGTAGGATGGACATAAAATGGAATATCTCATTTTACATAACCAACTACTGTTCTACCAATGCTGAAGATGCCACACCTTTTTGCTGAAGATGAAGCTCTTTCGCTTCGAAACATATTCAGAATAGATCTATGTAGATAAACAACATCATATATACAACATATATATCGTCCACAGAAGCTTTTTTGCTTTAAACACAAAACATTAAAAATACTTTTTCGAAAATTCTTTTGTGTCACTTCAGTCACTCATTCCTTAATATCTGTTGAAATAATCTATGTTATTTTCTTTAATGTTTTTTTCTTCATGTTCTACCTAGACTTTTTTATTATGGTACTAAGTGCAAATTTTCTCTTGTTGAAATCATCAGTTGTTTACCATGTGACAATTTCGGGGATTTTGAAAACAAAGCATTTATGATAACATGGCACCCAGCATTATTGATCAAACATCACCTCCCTTTCAGCTTTGATTTGAATACATAGCTTATGTCATACATGTCGTTTGTTATTTTATACATGGTGTAATCATAATGCATTTTATACATATGTTATTTTATACTGTACATCATTTAATCTTTTTGAAACAGGGCTCACCGACGTGGGTTACCCCCGCAACGTATGATGGATATGTAAGTATAACAACTGACATGACTTGTTGTTCGTGTCACTTGTACTGATACTGGCTCAAATGCTTACAGACCAACTCATTTTCCGTCAATCATTGTAGCTTTTA
>OY735217.1:20654354-20691854 GCA_963457665.1 Thysanoteuthis rhombus
CGACGCTTTCTTCCTTCAAGGAAGTCACTGGTCAGAGTTGACAGTAAAGAAAGAGTAGAGCGAACTATTATTCATTCTTTTTGGCGAATTCATGTATCTATCAGTGTATCTATCTTTTGGCAAACTCCAGTACGAAGTCTAAAGTCGACTTTGTTTTCCTTTCGTAACAAGAACAAGAAAAACAATCTTTGTCAAAGTGAGGAGTGTGAATCGATGTATACAGCCAAGATTCCCTTACCTTAATTCGAACTTACGACTAACTGATTGCCAGGAGGCTGTTTTACTGATTGAGTAATACATTGACAAGTTTAAGATATTAGTAAAAATTCATTCTGCAGATACACGCAGGATTATTTTATAATAATAAGTAAATAGGTTTATACCGATTATATTTTTTATGACTTTTCATTTGTTATGCATTCACTACAAAAGTCACAATAAACATCTTCAGTCAGAACAAAAGTTAGAATAGAGTTTGAACCTGCAGTAGCCAGGTTTGTCAATCGCCCAGTATATCATCATGAATAATCTTGCATGCAAAACAAGCAAACAAACTAATTATCAATCCATCCATCCATCCATCCATCTATCTATCTATCTATCTATCTATCTATGCGCTTACAGGTATCTATTTGCGTTTATATCTAACCATCCATCTACCCTGATATGTATATTATTCACCTCTGTCTATCTAGATCTGTCAACATCATTCTTTCACCCTGTTCATATATATATCAGTGTGTTCGATGTATTTATCTCTACTCGTGTTTATATATCTGTTTAAATCTCTATTAAAGTTTGTTTGGATATTTTCCCACTGTATTACTTGAAAACTTTAGACATTAATTATTTTTTGCCGTCACATGCGGACTTGTCACCTCTTTTTGAATGCAGGATACTATACGTAAAACAGCAATAAATCCTCACAAATAATTCTGCAAATTAAATTAGATCATTTTTTTTCTGTTCATTCTTGTATGATTCTCTGCCAAAATGCAAGCATCTTCAGTCGACTCTTGAAACCTCATGAGGATTTATCCAATATCAAAATTATATTAATTGCGTTAGGTGTTTGGGTTTTTAGAGGGGTATTTTTTATTATTATTATCATCATTATTATTACTCGCCTTTATATATTTCCAATTCCACGCACGGAATCGCATAAGTCCACACATGAATTGATATACCACTTGAAATGTGTGCCTAAAATGTGGAGCTCTGCTTCTTCTCATCACGAAGAGCGTTGGCACGTGTCTTTTTGTATGTCATTTAAAAATTTTTTTTTTCCATTTAAACGTGGTATCATTGGGGAGAAAAAAAATCATCTTTTTAATATCATATTAAATTTATTTCAACATCGCTAAAACTGTCCCCCAAAACGACGCTTGATGACGATGCTGATGATACTGATGATGAGAAGAAGACTCCAGAGCTGCAGATACTTATAACTGCCAAAATTGACTGGACAAATAGAAGACCAGAAAACATTTTCTTTTTAAAACCCTAAAGAATGGGAATAAGAACAACTGAGCAATTATTTAAAAAAACAAATAAACAAAAAACAAACAAAAAAAACATCAAACAAACAAACAAACAAAAAAACAAACAAACAAAGGGTATTGGAGATTAGATGACATGGTTCCACGTTGAACATTTAAAGAGATAAACTGATTTACCATAAATGGCACAATAGAATAATTCTATAAGAACTAAGTACTTTAAAAGCTCGGCAAAATAGTGAATGTTGACTTTTAGAAAGGACATTCAATCATATGATAAGCAAATATAGCTAGTGTCGGGAAGGGTGCAGTAAAAAAAAAATGACATGACTGGGTTGGAAAGGTGATCAACAGGGAACTGTACAGACAAGAATATTTCACTTTGTGATTTATTGGAACAGTGATCTCTGCTGCCAGACCATTTCTTCTTCATGATGACCAAATATATCGATTTGAGAGTATTGGAGAAATTGTGGAACAGAGTGGACAGCTGTGCCCATCATTATTTGAGCGCTTGGAATGATGTCAAACGGTCTGCTAAAAAGGCTAGAAGGGGTGAAGATCAGGGGGAAAATCGACACCATCCAGGTGGCAGCACTACTGAAAAATGCTAGAATATCGTGAACTGTAATGTAGTATTGAGGAAACCTACCGTAAGGTAATCTGTAATGTGAGGTGCCAGTTACAAATGGTGTGTACTCAAAATCAGTGAATAATAATAATAATAATAATAATAATAATAATAATAATAATAATGATGATGATGATAATAATGATAATGATAATAATAATAATAACTGAAGAAGATATGGAACATGGAAGACAGGATAGTACCAGTAATAATACGTGCACTAGGAACTGTCCCGAAGACACTGAGGACGAGACTGGTGGAGATCAGGATAAAAGGAAGGATTGAGACTGTACAGACCACTGCACTGCTAGTAACCACTGAGAAAAGTACTGGAAATATAACGTCTACGACACTAAATCTTAGCTGTGGCCTAACTGAGGAAGGAAAATGGAAGCGGAGATGTGAACCACAGCACTGGCGTGATAGGCGAAAGAGAGAAGAGATGTGAGCTGAAGACCTGAGGAGACTTATTGTTACTCAGCCTCCAGCGATGACCATCGGGCAACTGGTGTGAAACTATAAACCACAGAATTGCTGTGGTCTACGAGAGTGTGGGGAGGAGGGCTGGAGTACTTGAGGGGATTTGCTGTCACTCAACCTCTAGCGGTAACCACCAGGCAACTAGTGCGGAGGAAAGTGCTAGAAATATAAGAACTGCAACGTCAACTGTCAATAGTGACCCAACAGAGGAAGGGAAATGAGAGCGGAAACTCAAATTGTAGCCCTGACATGATAAGCGAAAGAGAGAAGAGATGCTGGCTGAAGACCTGTGGAGACTTATTGTCACTCAGCCTTCAGCAATGACCACTGGGCAACCGGTGTGAAACTGTAAATCGCAGAATTACTGCGACCTATGAGTACTGGGAGAGAAGGGCTGGAGACTTGAGGAGACTTGCTGTCACTCAAACTCCAGCGGTTACTACCGGGCAACTGGTGTGAGATTGCAAATAATAATAATGATAATAATAATGTGAAGAAGAAGAAGAAGAAGAAGAAGAAGAAGAAGAAGAAGAAGAAGAAGAAGAAGAAGAAGAAGAAGAAGAAGAAGAAGAAGAAGAAGAAGAAGAAGAGAAAGAAAACATAGATTAAAAAGAAGGTATTTCATTGCAAGTTCTTTTTCCAAATGTTGAAATCTTCTGTGCAAGGAAACGAGTTTTATGCAGGTGAGAATGTCATGTCTTACAACGGATGATCGTTCCTATTGGAATCGACAAGGCACTTTCTCATCAAAATCCAGGCGGACCTCTCTGCGTTTGTTTTCATTTTTGTTTTTTTTGTTTTATTTTCATTTTTCCTTTTTGTAATTTTTCTCGGCCATAAATCATATTCTTGTTTCTTGCTAAACAGAAACATTCGGCTTCTCTCAGGGCGGTTTTGACCAGGAAACACACTGAGCAGAGGGAATCGGAATGATTAGTGCTAACGAATCTCCAGTATCGGATTTGTATGCGTTTAACGAAACGAAAAAAAAATGACTGCAGTTGCGTGAGAAATAATTTTACATCAACGACTGGGGACATGTACACACTAGTGTATGACAAATATTATCATACGTGTCATGTACGTACCTTATGGTAGAGGCAGAACACACATATATATATATATATATATATATATATATATATATATATATATATATATATATATATATATATATATATTTAGAGTGTGTCAAAATTGTATTAACATACAAAAGTTTTGTAAGAGCAGAAATTCTTTTGACACTATTTTTTCAATTTAACAGGTGAATGTATAATCATTTTTTAAAATTTTATTTTAACCTGTTTCCGTGTTCTTTACATATAAGTAAGTATATCGGCCCATTGTTGGATCTGGAACATTTTTTCTTCAAATTGAGTGTTCCAAAAATATATCATATTTTATTAAATATGACACGCTATTTATTCTAACAATAAGAGTTAACGGAGTCGATATTTTGCACTGTTACCTTATGATAGTAATGTTGCTTGAATCTTTGATCGTATAAGGAGTCTAGGTATGTGTTATTATATTTTCCCTGATAGATTGAATCGCTTCGATTGAAAAGTTTCGGGTCATCAATTTTCCTTTTACTTTTTAACCTCCGAAATTCCTAAGTTACCCTGAAACATTTTCCGTTATATTCAAATCGGGAGAATAGTCTTGACAGTCTAGCCGAGTTGCTTACTAGAAAACGAATTTTAAACAGGACGACAGGGAGCATGATAATGTATGGATATCCGATTTCTTGAATCTTTAGAGGGCGTTTGAACGGGAAGAGTTAACTCTCTAAAACCCCTAGGTACGTCGTTGCATTCATCCTACCTTCAGTGGTGTGTAGGACACTCTTGCTTTTGGGGGTTATGTATCCCCATACCGTGATCAACAGAGGGAATCTCACAGTGCATTTTATTGCAAAGTTTACACATTTCTCGGACCTTTTCTTCCAAATATTCTCATTTCCATTGCTGGAAGTATATAGAATACTGTACTCATCGCTAAAAATTACCTCTCCCCAATCGTTAACAGTCCAATGCTTGTATTTATCACAGAAGTCTAATCGGGCTTTTACCTCTTCGTTTGTTTTTTTTTGTTTTTTTTTTTCAAGTAAAGATAGGTTTCTTAACCTTACAAGCGCTTACCTGTCGAAATTATTTTAGTCTTCACCGAATAGCCTACCAGCTGAATCTCATATCCTGTATCCGTTTCAAGCTCAACAAAGAGGTGAGGGTGTCTCTTTATATTCTCTGTAAATATTCAACGAGTGGAACAGCGCTTAAGCGTGGACGTTTAGTATTCCCTCTAGGCTTTTATAAATAAGATCGACTAAGCTTCATATGCGTTACTTCATCCTGCTGACTCATACCTGGAGATGCTTAGTTCGATGCCAGTTCCTTATCACGGGCACTCAATCCCTTTGCCCCTATGACGGTTCGTGTACAATACGAAAAATTACATATAGTACCAGAAAGAGGGCATTACTTTAAATATATCTTGGACTTAAAATCGTCTTTCCATAGAGAACGAAAACAAAGAGACAAATAACGATACAATTAGTCGAATACTTTGAAAATTGAACAACCGTAGCCATGGCAAAGGATTATATCCTTTTTCATACACGCGTTTGTTTGTGTGTTTGCTTGTTTATTTGTTTATTTTCTGTTCTAGCGCTCCTTGAGGGAAAATCCTGTGATATAAAAAATGATTTATTCTGACCAAATTTATTCTCTGATGGAATTTATTTTACATGTCTTCAAATTTTACGCTAAGATTGTTCAATTATTGACTGCGATGGCGAGTATTGTGCATTTTCGGAAGCGACGTTTATTGAAATCAATGTAAAACAAGCTACTAAAACCATGTATTTATACATTTATATATATATATATATATATATATATATATATATATATATATATATATATATGCATGTATGTGCTTATTTATATGTATGTATGTATTTGGATATCAATCAATTAATTATTATATTCACTCACACTCTAATATATATATATGTAAATATATATTTCTTATATGAGTTAACAAATCATACGACGACAAGCACTCATCCATGATTTCGTGAAATTCACGTACACACATACATATAAACGTTTTCTAATAATTGTGCTTAATTCAACATACATTATAGAAAAGTATACATATATACATACGTATAACTTTACACACACACACACACACACAAACACACACATATATATATATATATATATATATATATATATGTATGTATGTATGTATGTATGCATGTATATATAATTATTGTGTCATCCACAGTCAGCTGTTTCGAGGTACTGCATCTCTTCAGTATGGCTATAGACTTTTCATTATCCCATCCAGTGCTGCGAGGCAGAATTGGAACCTTTGCTTCAGACCTGGAGGCCGATATCCTACCTCTGGGCTACGGAACTGGACAGTCAGTAAGGCTGAATTTAAGCCATATATCTATTCACACAGAAATTCCTCATCCACCAGAGTGCTCTATTCCTATGGAAGAGCATTATACACACACACACACATCGTGGGTGTGTGTTTCTCACGAGAATAGTAGCCCATATTTTACGGTTAGATTCCAGCATCCATTACAACTTAGTTTTTCAGAAGTTTTCCTAGTAAACATTGTGTTACTCGTCGGATTGTCACATTGAAAAAATCAGCACTGTTTCTATCATTGAGATTGTTTTATTTCATTCTACAGAGGAAGTCTCAGCTTATCAATTTATTAGTTTTACGTATATGATAATAGCGTGTCTAGAGTGGTGATCTGTTTTTCTTAATAATATATCTCCACTTAAGAGGAGTATCTCTGGCTTTACATGCAATTTTAGAATATTCTTGAGATCGTCTTTTGCATGTTTTTAAGACAATTACAGTTGTCTTGCCATAATTAGGGGAGTGTACTATTATATGTAGACATAGAAAGATACATACGTTCTTGTTATTGAGGAAAGAAAAAGAAATATATGAAGAAAGGAGGAAGAAAGGGAGGAAAAAATAGATTTAAAAACGAGAAGATAGATAGATAGATAGATAGATAGATAGATAGATAGATAGAAATTAAAGATTGGTGGGTAGGTAGGTAGATTGGTAGATAACTAGCTAGCTTGATTGATAAAAAAAGACAGGGAGCAAGCTAAATAGATAAAAAAGATAGCTCGCAAGCTAGCTAAAAAGAGGAAAAGATAGATAGCAAGATAGATGGATAAAAATATTGGTAATTATCTAAATAGATGAAATGATAGGTAGCTAGCTTGATAGATGGAAATATTGGTTGCTGGATAGATAGATAGATAGATAGATAGATAGATAGATAGATAGATAGATAGATAGATAAAATGATAGGTAGCTAGCTAAATAAATAGAAAAAGATGGGTAGCTACATATATAAAAATATGGATAGCTAGCTAAATTGATAAAAAATAGGTAGCTAGCTAAATAGATAAACAGACAGGTAGATAGATAGATAGATAAAAGGATAGGTAGCTAGCTAGCTGAATATATAGATAAATAAATAAAGGGAAAAGAAAATGCCGATATAACCTGAACTAAACTTTTTTTTTTTAATCAGGAAGAAATGAAAGAAAACGAATAAGTAAAAGAAAGAAAGAAGAGAAGGATATGAGATAAAGAAACAAGTAGCAGGTTGTCAGTTTATCAATTTTTTTTTTTTTTTACTATTTATTTACCTGTCTTTTTATTATTGTTTTTTTTTTCCTTCTTCCTCTCTTTTGCGCGTGGCAAGATCTAATTGAGTGACTGAGTTCAGAAGTACCTATGATCTCAATCCTTCAGCGTCAACATCGACAATTTAGACAAGAACTGACGCACTAAAAACAAGAGCAACAATAATATCGGCGTCCGCCGTTCTCGCTTTTCCCATAAAAATTAAATAAAACGAAGAAATAAATTCAAATGAGAAGAAGAAGGAAAAACAAAAAAAAAAAAAAACGTATCGAAAAGAAATTCCCAAGGAAAGAAGTCACACATAGAAGAAACAATGAAAATAAATGCGTGAAAAATTGTTGGAAAATACAGAGAAAAAAAAAAGACGGTAAAAATAGCTAAACCGAGAAAACGAAAAAACAGAAAACAAAAAACAAAAAAACAAAAAATGTAAGCAATGATAAAAATAGGAGAGAAATTGCTAGAGAGGCAAAACACAAGAATAGAACAAGTAAATAAACTGTGCAGATGAAGATTGGAAGCTTTGAGAACTTACATGGCGGATAAAGATTCCGTCGTCAATTGAGGTGATAAGAAACGAATGAAGATGAAGAGAAATAATGAAATAAAATTGAAAAAGAAAAATGATAAATATTGGGACAGTGATGAGTGGCAAGGTGTAAACTTCAGTGGCGTCTTCAAAGGCAAGATTTCATTTCTCTTGGGTAAGACGTTAAATGAATACAAATTGTACAGATAGGTAATCGTTAATCTAAAGAATACGGGGAAAATGAATGGCGGCAGATGAACGCGCATGCGCGTGGAATAAAAAATTACATAAACCGAAGATGGAGGAGAAAGAATTTAATAAAGAAAAAGACGGGATGGAAAAGATAAGAGCCACAAAAGAAAGAATGAATGAAACAATTGAATAATGAATAAGAAGAGGGAAATATTCAATTTAAAAGAATAAAGGTTTTTCAAGGATTTTAAGGACGGTAAAAGGAGGCTGAAGAAAAAGGAAGGAGGAATGGACGATAAAAAATTTTTGGAATTGAAGAAAAGAGAGAAATAGAAGGAATGAGGTAAAAAAAAATCAAAGGGTAGGAAAGAAGTAATGAAGATTGGAAGAAAAGAATGAAGGAAATAAAGAAACGAAGGTATGAAGTAAAACAGAAAGAGATGAAGTATAAAAAAAAGGGCAACGGAAGAAGAAGAATGATTTATGAAAGAAAGAGGGTAAAAGACGAAAAGAATAAATGAAGCGTAAAAAGAAATGCAAGAAGAATATTTATTCATGAAAGTAAGAAAGGGAGTTTGGAAGGAAGAAAAATTGTGAAGCAGATTGAACAATTTAGAAAAAAAGAGAACGATGTAATGAGCAAAAAAAAAAAGAAAGAAAGAAAAGAAGGAGAGAAAGAAAACTGTTTAAAGAACAGGTTGAAACAAAAAGAAGAATTGAAAAAAAGAAACGATGAATTTTGACAATGATCGAGAAGGAGAAAAAAGTAAGGAAGAATGCATTATTGAAAAGGCTGAATATTATAATACAAGAAACTAACAGAACAATAACAAAGGAAAGAAGTTAAAAAAAAGGAGAGAAAAAGACGTGAGCAAAGAAAGAAAAGCTGAGTGATTATATAAAGAGTACAAAAATATATAACATTTCCATAGAACATTCATTACCTGGACATTTTCGTAGCGGAAGGTAAATGGAATTTCTGAAGGAAGAAATGGATTGATATGTGCTGAGCTTGCGTTTTCAATAAAAGGTCTTGTATTTATGACGTGGTTAGAAGGTAAATAATGGCCTTGCGTTAGGATTTTGGGTCAGATTGTTCGGTCGAAAGAGAATGAATAGGACGAACCCTAAAATAGAAAATACGAAAGAAAACATCAGGTTCTGAAGACAGCACAGAGAAAAGAGGGTCATCATTTGAAATAGGAGGTAGGAAGTTCGAATTCACCTTGAGATTGCTAATAATACTTTCTCTATATTACCTTTGGGGAGGAACTGAATGTCCCTCTATTTCATTGGCCCGTCTACTTATTTATATTCTTGTCGCTATTGCCCAACAATGGTCGACAAAGAAAAGAATAAGAGAGTAAGTGCATTTGCGCAACCCAGTCTCCGAAAATAATATTCCCATGCACTGAGATTAACATGGCTGCTATATCCATTGTCAGTTTGCAAAGATGAAGGCTATTGACATTTTTTTTTCTGAGCTAATTTTGATATTTATGGAATACCAAACGAAAATCGAACCCATTAGCGAATACTTTCCTAGGATGACCTCCAAACTTTAAGCAGCTTGGTACGAATAGAATGAGGAAAAAGGGCCAAATGATTGATAATCGACCAAGACAGACTAATTGATTGGTTGTCTGACACAAAAGCTTTGCATATGTTGAAAGAGAACATTAACGGATCGATTGTTCGATCAAGATCAATTTAGTGATGTATTGATTATCGTATATCTTTTAATATAAGTCGACCATGAGTATAAGACGGGTTTAGATTTGAACTAAAATTTTCAGAAGATAAACTGATTTGAATAAGAGCCGATTTTTATCTTGCAATAACGTCGTCATGAGACATATCCCTTTTTTTATGAAAACACCGTTTATGGCACTTGGTCAGCTATCATTGAAACATGAATCCATTTCATCTTCAACATATTAACCGTTGTTTTCAGGCCGTAAAAATGAAATTCGCATTAGTGATTACAAATCTACCTGAAAAATGATTCAAAATGAATATTACATAATGCACACCGTATGATAGCTTCATAGAATTTCATACAAAACCATGATAATGAATTGAGATAACAAAAAACGGCTTTATCACGCGTTGATATGCAATGCATCTATCGATGCTATATCCATTGAGGCAGAAGTATTGGCCATTTTTTAATGACCCCGGTATAAGTCGGACTGCTGGTTTAGAGGCATTTTTCAGTAAAAGAAAAACAAGTGTTTTATAGCAAAAAAATTCTCAGCATATCATTTGTTATTGTGCAACACTAATTACTCGATCTGGAGGAATGGTGCTCCTTTTCAAATGAATATTTTAAAACTTAAGGCTTTTAACGCTACTTATATTCACGTAAAGGTCGACCTTGGAATTTGGGCTCAGAAATCAATGCATTATTTTATTTTCGTGCACGGGTCAGTAGGTGTCACGAAATAATCTAATGAGTTAAACGAACTAAGCAACGTATTTTATGGCATATAAGACTCGTTTTTTTACTTCACAGTCTGTCCAGTGCATGCCTTCGAAAGGATCTAACAAAGATATATATATATATATATATATATATATATATATATATATATATATATATATATGTGTGTGTGTGTGTGTGTGTACTGTGGATTTTTTATCAAAATAATCTTTTATCATCTTTTATCTAGAATTATTTAAAAGGAATATCAACGTAAGATTTTAGTGTTGTTCCAAAACGGCCAACAGAGACACGAAAATCACTTTTTGGGAGGAGAAAAAAAAATAACAGATTTCAGGTAGTGCTTCGTGGTGTAATAATGCAAATCTTCATGGTTGTAGCTCCCCTCAATGTGAACAGGGGCATCCTGGGACACACATACATGCATCAACTCACACACAGAGCCGAGCAAAGAGGATAGAATATGTAGACCACTCACTTGGTCGGTTGGTTGGGAAGACCATTTGTGGTGCTACAGTGATTCGATATATATATATATATATATATATATATATATATATATATATATATATATATATATATATCAATTCTGCCTCGCGGTACTGGATGGGATAAAAGTCTACAGCCACATCGAAGAGATGTAATACATTGAAACGGCAGTCTGTGGATAATATATATATATATATATATATATATATATATATATATATATATATATATTGTGGATGTGAAGTGATCCGACAGAATGTAAATGAAAATTAGATAAGTTTTACTTTCCCCCTTCCAATAATCATTTTAATCTACATGCACACTCACACATACACACACAAACACACCCGTGCGCGTGCAAACACACACACACACACACACACACACACACACACACACACACACACACACACATAATAGATAGGTCTGTATGTGTCTGTGATAATTTGTAAATGTGGGTGTGGGGAATGCTCTGAGGCCCCTGCATATGGACAGTATTCTTTCAATAGTTTGTTAATTTCTAAGTGTTCTATTCGATTCAGTTCAATTGACAATTGAACAAACACGAAAGAAAAACAGCAGCAAAAAAAGTCAAAATTCGCCCACAAACAAATTTACAATCAGAAACACTGATCCATTAAACTTTGAAATATCTTCACATTTAGAGAGCCTAACAAGAAGAACTATTTTATTTAATCTGAACAAGACTTAGTTATTCGTCAAGGAAGAACTTTTTTTTTTGTTCAGTTTGTATCGTGGTTATGTCGGTAGAGTTGGTAATGATGGTGATGAGGTTAGATTCGCGTAATTTTTCTTATTCCTCCTAATGTGCTTTTTATTTAGTTTTATCCTTGGGAGGCTTCTACCTTTTATTTTTAAGGAAAAAATACAAAGAGACACTTAACGATTATTTCCCGCATATTTTTTCTTTCGTTTCAAATTGAAAAAAAAATTTTGCCCTCAAACTATTGAACGTCCACTTTTAACTTTCTTGATCTTTTTTTTCTGTTCAAATCTAACCAACATCTGACATGTTTTTTTTTATTGTTGTAATCGTCTTCTTGCTCTTCCTCCCCTCCTTCTCTCATCTTAGCTTTTCTTTTTTCGTTTCCCTCCTTTGTTTGCTCTCTTTCTACCTTTTTCTTCTTCTTCTTCTTCTTTACTATTTTTCTTCTTCTTCTTCTTCTTCTTCTTCTTCTTCTTCTTTACTATTTTTCTTCTTCTTCTTCTTCTTCTTCATCTTCTTCTTCTTCTTCTTTACTATTTTTCTTCTTCTTCTTCTTCTTTACTATTTTTCTTCTTCTTCTTCTTCATCTTCTTCTTCTTCTTCTTTACTATTTTTCTTCTTCTTCTTCTTCTTTACTATTTTTCTTCTTCTTCTTCTTCTTTACTATTTTTCTTCTTCTTCTTCTTTACTATTTTTTTCTTCTTCTTCTTCTTCTTTACTATTTTTCTCTGAAACTGTATTTTTTTTCTACTTACATTTTTTGTTACACCTCAAGGCTTCCATTCACTTTCTCTCTAACTGCCATTTTGAGCTTCCTTCATCTGGCAAGACACCCCCAATCCCTGCGTCACCCTTTTTTTTCTAGAGTTATTCTTAAGAATAAAAAGGAAAGAAAGAAACATAATTAATTAATTTCTTTCCCTGTTAGCACTTCAATTTCTTTCTTTTGTTTCAAGACCATATTTAGCTCCGAATAGTTCATTTTTTTCCCAGTTATCTTTGAATCTTTCCCAACACTTGCGATCCAATTCATAACTTCATTCTCTCTCCAGGTTCCCAAAACATGCTTTTTTTTCTTCCCAAAACATGCTTAATTTCCTTCACAAAACGTGCTCTCTCTGAAAGCCTGGGCCTTGTCCCGATTCGATTGAACATTTTTGTGTATCGTATGAGAATGTTTGTTGACTAACATTCCTATTTCAATTATTTTGCCTGTTTTTTTTTATGAATTGTTTTCAATATTGAATTATTTTCCAATTAAACTCGCTAACATATAGTAACACAAAAATTGCCCTTCTTTTGCGAACGCTGCATAATTTATTGATATTCTTTACCTTTCACGAAAATATCTCAGAAGTTTATATACAGACTATTTAATCCATTCTTAACCCTCTTTCAGGCTTTCCTTTCTCGCCTAAAAAAATATTCTTTTCTTTTTTAACAGATTCTACTTCTCTTCGACTTAGCTTTACTCTCTTCCCCTCTTCTTCCCTCCCTCTATTTCTTCCCTTCTTCTTTTTCTTCTTTCTTTTCCTTCCTCTCCAATATTAACTTGAAAAAGAGAGGTTCAATTTACAATGTAAGTCTGCGCTAAATTTTTTTTTTGGTTTTGTGAACCATTAAAAGGCGAATAAAATAACTTGTTCATTGATTACCCAATTCCTAATTGCTCATCCCCAACACCAAAAATACGTTGGTTACGTGATGGTTTCTCTTGAGTGAGTAACAAGACCTATTTTTCTTCTTTTTCTTTCACTTATTTCTAATGCTACCATTTGGCATTTCCTCTGTCATTACTTTTCCAGCTATTTCTTTACTTATATATTCATCTATCTCCTTTCTCGACTTGTACTTCTATCCTCTCTCTTTCGCACGTATGCTCTCTCTCTCTCACGCTCTCTCTCTCTTCTTCCCCCTCTCTCTCTTTCTCACACACACATGTTTCCTCCCTTTGTATTGTTTCCTCCGACACCTTTGAAATTTTCAAACAGCCGACATTAAATAATATTCTCTTTGTTTCCCTTCCAAAAATGGTTTTCCTTATTTCATAAAATTGAAACGCCCTTCTGGAAAAAAGCCCCGACCCAGACCTGATTAGAAAACCAATTCTTTTGTAATGGTTCGGAATATTCCCTTTCGTCTTTGATCCTTTTCGACACTTGGTTTAACTTTTCTGCATCTTTTCCCTATTCTAATAATTTTTAACGTCTTCGTTTATTTTCAAACAAAAAATTATCTTTTTTTTTTCTTTTATTTCCTCCGACTGTCTTTTTTCTTCTGTACGTTTCTCTGTCTCTCTGTCTCTGTCTGTTTGTCTGTCTGTCTGTCTGTCTCCCTCCCTCTCTTCCCCAGGGAAATATCCCTCTTTCTACCACGTTCTATCTTATTCATTTATCTATTTATTTATCATTTATTCATTCATTTGTTTTACCAAATCAGCTGTTTACGTCTTCTTAGTGGAGCCGACGACAAACAGAAAACAAAGAAGTGAAAAAAAAATGACTTCCCAACATTTTAAGTTGTCTCAGTTATTCTTTTCAACTTTGTTAATCATTTTCATGATTTCTCACTGAATCTCTGAGAAGAGGAAAACTATTTTTTATCATATACTGATCTATTCAAACTAATGTCCACATCTTGTTTTGTTTTGGTCGTTATATCCTCCGCCCTTCCTCGGGTGACTTTTGAACTTTCTTGAACCGAACCCTTTATTCAATATGTGCGGGTTAGATTGCTCACGGTGGTTCATACTGAGTGAAATCTCGAATCAGATAATTTCTCTTAATGAATTCGTCCTTGAGATTCCATTTCTTCTCAGCAGCCTTTGGGCATCCTTCCTCAAGATTATCCCGATCTATTATCATGGGCGTCGGGAAGCCAAAACTTTCTGAATTGGTCTAGTTTGTCAAGCTATCTTATTTTTTGCCGGCTTCAGTTCTATATATGATCTATCTCCTCATCTTTGTGGTGAGCTGTTATATCTAGGGGTTGTCTGGCATCCTTTCAACGTGATCACCCTATTACCATTTGAGTTTTCTTATGGTTTGTATGATGTATCTGACCCCTGTTTGCTTTCGAATACAATATGCTATCCTGTGATGTCTCTGCGTGATGATGAGCATGTTTCTCTTCTGCGCATATTGCATGGTTCTCAAATGCCTGACCCAAACAACCATAAGGAATGAATTGGCAACGTTTGAGACTATAATTCCTGCGTCTGTCTTTCCTTTCCGACAGGACAACAGTCTTGTGGATGAAAGTTGTGTACACATTACTTGGTGGTTGTGTGTTCAATCCCCGATGCATGGAAATACTTACATCCTCTAGTTCAGATAGATTAGATGAAGATGGGAGGCTCATCCGAACATTTCAAACACTTCTCATTTAAGACAACCATCTGAAAAAAGCCAAAACATTGTGTTCTAACGATGACTCAAGATGCAAACATCAGTCCAAAATATTAATATATAAAGATGTTCTCTGATATAAAAAAAAAAATAAGACGATAAGAATCAATCAATACGAGATATCCCTCACCAGGAAAAATCATCGTATGAAATCTCACCGCTTATTTGTATTAGAACACTAACCGGTGGTACATGATCAAGAAACGAGACTACCTCAGCGAAGAGGTAGGCTTAATAGATACAAAAACCAATGCATCCTCCCGATAGTCACCTATGGAGCCGAAACATAGAACCTAACCAAAAGACTGACCTGCAAACTGAGAACCATGCAACGTTCACAGGAGAGAATTATGCTCAACATCCCATGGAGAGACAAGACGGTATTTTTAGGGAGAAAGTCCATGACATCCTGAAAACCATTACAAAATCAAAGGACAATGGGCAGGTCATGTTGCAAAGAATAGCAGACAACCAGTAGACATCAGAACTCGTAACATGGCTCCCCAAAGATCAAATGCAGAACCTACGCCGGCAAAATATGAGATAGCCAGACGAACTGAACAGGTTCATAAAATATTGGCTCCGCAACGCCCACGATAAAGAAGAGTGGCAAATGCTGGGGAAGCTCTATGTCCAACGACGGACGTCAAAAGGATGATGACGATGACGATGATGATGATGATGATGATGATGATGATGATGATTCGAAAGTTTGGAAGATTTGAAGCGAGATATCGTTTCGTTCAGAAAGTTTTAAAAAAGATAGAAAATGCAGTAATTCCTGATGGGAAGATGTTGAAAGATGTCCTGCAAGATTGCATAATCAGTATCACCGTATTCTACTAGCATTAATTCGTGTTCACTGATAATTCCATTGTTTTTGATCTTCAGTACATTTAGAGAGTAAAATCATCAACAATGCATTTACATTATGTATAAATTCTTGACTATTGCCAATACCGTTCAACCTGATTTTTAATACATTTCACTTGTAGAGTTTCCTGCGGCGCTTTTACATTAAATATAGAATAGCCGTATTCTGTCAGTAACACTTGCCTTGATTGCTGACAAAATTACCTTCTGTTTCTATTGTTTTCAATTCAAATACTCAATATATACTGCTGTGACATAACATATACTGTGGCATAATCTAAGGAAAATTTAGAAAAAAATATGATGAAACTCCGAACTTATAAATCATACAAACTTCACCCTCCCCGCCAGATAAGTAGTACGCTAGTTGCGAGAATAAGCATAGGTGCCGCATGCATGCAGTTGTGTACCGGTAAATTCAGTGGGCATCGATGAGAGAAGCAAAAATCTTTCCTGCATACAGCAAATTGAAGTGCAAGCAGAGCGAAAATGAAACAGTGAATTCCTGTGACACTATATATAAGATTGAGTGAATGTTTCGATGTATCTATTTAATAGAACCTCCATGGTATCCGACAGGTAGCATAACCAGCTAGTTATTGTGCAAATGGCTCTTGGGTTTATCAAATATGATATAAAAAGGCTAACTAGAAAAAAAAGCAAAACTTTGGAACATGGAGACACGAACAGTCAGATGACGATTTCCACAGATCACAGAATGTAGTTTCTCAATGCGATAGTCGTCAATTGACTAAGAAGGGAAACTGAACGCACTACGCACACGTTCATTTTAGCAAGTGTAGCTCAAATATTAACAAACGTAACGAGATGCAGTTTTTTTATACATAAAGTCAAAATCACTGGCACACATAACAGTAGTGAGTACGCTGAAATTTCTCATTGGAACGCTGCTTTTAAAGTGATTATTTTTGGAGATCCCCCGTATAAATAAAAATATCAATGCCTTTTCTTGGAATTTCAGATTCTATCTGTTAATCAATTGCGATGTCGATCTTAAACCCCCTTGAAAAACTGGAAGGTTTTATGGGTCAATTAAGGATTTCTCATGCAAACAGGTCCTATCGGCACTAAAGATTAATACATCAGAATCTTCTACTTCAAATTTCGCTCTGTGTCACACTAGTCTAACATTGGCAAATATTGGAACTGTCAACTTGCTATGCCCTGTTTATTCATTATTGAAGAGGTGGTCGGACCTCGATCACAAAAGACAGCCTCGTTTTCATCCCTTTCTTATACTTCATCAATTTTTTTTCTCACAGTCATTAATATAGTATCAAACTACAACCAAATTACTACCAACATTCAAGTAATAGCTTTGACAGTATCATCGACCACTGTGGAGTTTGTATGCACAAGAGAGAATCTAGAAGCTGGTTGATCTGGAACGATTTCCATTAGAGAAACCCATTAACTGATTTTATTGCTTACTTTTTGATAGATATTCATTCAATGAGATGTATTTTTCATTTTGGCTTGTAAAAGAAATAACTGTATCAAATGGTGGTCATTGGACGTTCGAACCGACCATTAGATTTTCAAATATCTATCCGGTTATTCAAACTCTTTTCAATTTTTTCTTCGATTTTTTAGTTCGAATGCCGAGCAGCCAATCAATCACTGATTCCCCAGGTAAAATATATTGATTGATAAGAGATAGAATTACACCTCAGCCTTTAAATTAAATCTGTAGAAACGTGCTTTCCCATCAGGGAACATGTCTGGTCAAGCGTGCCTAATGTTTTTTTTTCCTCTGACAGGTCATCGACGTTCAACCAATATTATGGATCGCATCTTCTCCAGTCTATTTTATGCTTCAACTCAACAAACATAATAACTTTTGAGGATATGACACCCTTGAGGCAACATAATTCAGCCCAAAAGCTTATATATATATATATATATATATATATATATATATATATATATATATATATATGTGTGTGTGTGTGTGTGTGTGTGTGTGTTTATTAAAAAATGGATATATATTCACCGTGTAATAACGGGATGGTCAATTCAAATCAAATTTCAGTATAATATAACGCAATTTATAATCATTCTATCGGGTCATATACTTCCATTTTCTTGATAAAATATATATACATATAATTCTTTTGGCAGTATTCTCCACCAGCTGAATTAGTAGTAAAAATTGCAACTTATTTACTTATTTTGAGCAATTCTAAAACATTTGAATTCTAGATGAAAAGAGTCAGTTGTAAACAATCATTATTATTGAGAGTTATTTGGACTTGTGTTCAAATGTTCAAATGTATAGTTTTTCACGTTCGAAAAAATTTACGCTGCTTCACTAAAGGAAGTATAGCTAGAAAGATAATTTGCATCATTTTAAGATAACCAAATTTTGATTGTGGCATCCTTATTTTGATTCCATTAATTTTTGACTAAATCAAAACTACGTATTTATTTTGTGTAAAAAAACCCTCACAAAATTCGGAAGATAAACGATGTACAAATTAACTCCTTGTGCTATGAACAGTGGAGAATAGAAAAAAAAAACATCTTTTGAATTATTCAAATTTGGGCTCCCTAAAACGTTATCGTGCAAAAAGTTCATTGTGGTCCATGTTTTTGCTGCGCTCATCGAACTTCGTTCGGTAAATCCAAAGTCAGTTCGGATAGAGTTCGTAAAAGCGTACATCCGTTATATCGAGGTCCGTTTACAGTATAGTATAACTGTGTTTGAGAACTGCCAATAATCTTTGTCACTAAGATATGTTATGGAAAAAGCCAGACATTTGCAGTCAAGAGTTCTCACTTCATTCAGATGTCCAACGAAGAAAGAAGGAGGTGTCAAATAAAAATATGTATTTTTTCTCTGTAGACAAACAAGGGACTCACATTTTAACACCTTCACCCTAACTGTGACTGACTTACTTACTGCCGTACTGACTTCTTGGGTACTTATTCTGAAGACCAATGTGGCTAGCTAGCCGCTTCTTACACGTTTGTGTGCTAAACCAAGTTGAGTTAATAAGTAAAAGCTCGATAACTGACCAAATAAAACATTCATTACGACGGGGACGGGTAAACAGATCGGTTAGTCACTCAATAGAAACTATCACATGAACAACGACGTTTGGCGTCATGCCATGTTGGAGGTGAACAATTGAACCATTGAAAGTGGGGTCGCAAACGAATAAATCACTTCTCTCGACTTTCGTTGAGCAGTGATCATTAGAAAAGCCTGAATTTAAAAAAAAACACCGTGAGCGCTGTTGAACACTGATTGAGGGGCCAATTTAGCATACACTTGCATGGAGTGATTGCAAGACAGCACTGTATATAATGAAGAAAACAGGTGTCCATGACGTTATAGAAACTATTAAAAAAAACTTAAATGGCAATGGGCAGGCCATGTTGCAAGAATGAAAGAAAGCCGATGGACATCACGTCTCACAACATGGATCCCCTGAGATCACGTAAGAAAACCGAGGCCAACAAAACACAAGATGGAGAGATGATCTGGACAGATTCAGGAAAAACTGGCTCCGCGACACCCATGATAGAGCAATGTGGCAAATCCTGGTGGTATGTCTATGTCCAATGACGGACGTTTAAAGGACTGATGATGATGATGATGATTATGATGATGATGATGATACATAATTGTGAATTGAATCCACACACACACACACACAAAAGCTTTCGGGGAGGGGTAAAAAAAACAATAAAAATGTTCTTTTTAGATATAAGAAGGAGTAAAAAAAAATGAAAAAACTTATGTCGACACTTTTGGTGACAGTTTTGGTTGACGGTCCCCAATACCAGTTGACTGTCTACTGAGTCAGCTTTTTGCTGAGTTAGCTCTCTCTCCCTCCCTCTCTCTCTCTTTCTTTTTTTTCAACTTGTCTGTTCAAAATGGATTAAGTAAAACGAAGCTAGACGAACAAAACAGACAGTCACTCATAGCTTATATCTATGTCAGTGAGGTGACGAAAAAAAAAAAAAGAAGAGAGAAAAAAAGAACTGCGTTAAAATTAGCCCAAAACAAATGAACATCGGATCTACTTTCCCATTCGCCTGTCAAAAGATCTATTTACCTGATCTGGTTTCTGTGTACATCATTTCTTCCTACTCTCATCTTTCTCGAATCCATCCCCACGCTCGCCCCCCCTTCACTCTCTCATTCTGGACCCACCTCTCTCTTTTCCCGTTTTCTCCAGATTGAATGCACCACCTGTCGTCGTGTAGTGATTTAGAACTCTTCTCAAACCCGGATCAATCAATCAATATATAGGTATTTACTAAGCAACATTACGTCTGGAAGAGGCCACAAACGCAGGACACCTAATGAGAATCGAACTCACAGCAGAATTGATGGTCTGTAAGAAGAGCTAATTGCTGCTAATTAGAAACTGTAAACCAAAACTGTCACCAAAACAAGCACTATAGATTTCCTTGGTTTTTAAGTTGGTCTTGCTGGCAGGCTTGTGTATGAAAAGCGCACTCAGACTGCAGCAATATTGCCGGTTGGCTGGATATTTAAACGTTTACTCCTTAATATGCCAAGAAAATGCAAAAATTGGGAAATCTCTCCGTAGATAATTTTTGCAATGTAAGTTTATACTAAAGTGGGTCATTATTTTGTGCCCTGCAGCAGTTGTTTTTTGTTATGTTTTTTAAATTCAGACTTTTTAGTAATCACTGAATGGTTGAGAGGAGTAACTTATCCATTGATAACCCCCTTTTCCTGTCAAAAATGAGTTTGTCTTTTGACTGACAAACCAGATCTATCTTTTTCATCTTTGATTCTACTGCAAACATTTTTTAATTCACTTGATTGTACATAAACTAAGTGAATTATCATTTGGCCTAGACAACGAAAATAGGATAAACAATTTTGAAAAAAAGCGACACTGCTGGAGGAATCGAACCTGCAACCGATAGGTTTGCCGCTTCTATTTGTTTCTTACAAATAGAGAAAATATAGACATTAGATGAACAAAATGAGAATTTGGAGTTGAAGCTGTCATTTGGGCATTTGCATTACCAACGGCTGTTTAGCTCTATGGCAATATCAACGTTACGTTGAAGTAGCTATCCTATCAGTCGAAAGTTCGATTCCTGGAGCAAATCCACTTTCTTTAATTGTTTATTATATTTACGTTGTCTCGGTCAAATGATACATTAACAGTGTAATAACTGAGGATATTTTCGAAATAATATAATGGAATTTATAATCACACTCACACACATATACATATAAATATATATATATATATATATATATATATATATATATATATATTGAGAGAGAGAGAGAGAGAGAGAGAGAGAGAAAGAGAGAGAGAGAGAGATAGATAAATAGATGTATGGATAAATATCATTATGCAGCCTGATTTGAATATATGGAAGGTATTTATGAATAAAGACTCAGACATATACACACACACACATATATATATATATATGTGTGTGTGTGTGTGTGTATATATATATATATATATATATATATATATATATATATATGAGTATGTGTATGCACATTTGTGTGTGAATGCACATATGTGTTTGTAGACAGACGGTTAGATGTAAACAGAACGATGTTGATAGCTTCATATACTTGAGGTGAAATAGATCGATATGTTGATATATAAATTGATAAATAGATAATTCGATGAATCTGCGATAAATTAGTGAAATCTGACATACGTACGTACATAAAACCTTAGGGAAAATCAATGATAAATGTTTGAAAATTGAGATGTATAATTTTCTAAGATCTGAGTTATATTAACGAAACTACAGAGATATATATCCGCAGAGGCAAGACCGTCTGTAGCCAATGCATTTCAGAACATAGAATAGACGAGTGGATATGATTGAAGTATACAGCCCTATGAGATGATACATATGTGTTTCTCCCTTTTTACATACAGCCCTGTCCTTTTTGTGATTTGCAACCATTGAGATATTGTGGGCGGAAGTAAGAAGAACACAGGTAGGCACTGAATAATGATCCATTTCACCCCTTCGCCAAACTCACCAATACATCCCAGCCATCAATACGGTAACGACGTGCGAATGGATCGATCACCTTGCCTATACACAAAGGTGAGTGTGTCGATATAAATAAACCCTGACGTCATCAGATCAAATGATGAAACGTCTGGCACGCATGCGCATACACATATGGCGAACCCGTATAAATAAGTAGGCTTCGCACAACACATGGCTTTGTGAACGAGAAGAAAAACACATACACAGGAAAGAATTGACAAATATTGTATTTGTGTAACACGGCACCAGAGCACATATAAGTACACCAAAATATAACACACATTGACTCTACACATATCATCTATCAAAATCTCTATGCCAGAGTCTTGATATCTATCTTACTGTCTCGGTCTATTCATATTTATCTATTTTTCTGTCTCTATCAATCAATTTATCTATTCTCATTCTTGGACACCTCGCCATGGAGCAACGGTTAGCACGGTCGTCACTCATGCTATTAGTGTGTACATCATGTCATCCAACACTCTGGGTCCTGTGTCCAACTAAACTGAACTTAGTGAATAGCTGCGTATAGTTGTATCTATCTTTGCCAACATCTATCTATCTAACTATCTATTACATTGAAAAGACAATTCGGGAAGTTGATGTTACTCATAAGATTTATTTATTCAATTTGAAACGTCTCGGTTGTCTGAGCTAACTCCTTCACTCAAACAAACAAAAAAAACTGCAGAAAGCTTCAATCTAATAATGCCGGATGAATGATAATCCACAATCTCACAATGGTCATATCATCTATCTTTATTGCAAGGTTGTCTTGATTATCTCTCAATCTATTTGTCTGCCTGTCGGTCTGTCTGTCCATCTATTGGTAAACCATAACCATTAAAGATGGCAAAAGTTCTATCTTTTTTTTCAAGTATGTTTGTGTAGTTGTTTGCTAATAGATTTGTTTGTGTGTTCGAGCACTCTTGGTCATACTGTTTTGTCTACAGACTTTGAAATTGGTATGAGTACTCCCCTACACCCCTTCTAATCTTTTGAAAAATATTTGGGAAAAAAAAAATTCATTTATCTTTTTAGGGGATTATTTTGACGGGTCCATTTATTCTCAAGCATCTAAATATTTTCAGACAATTTTATTACTCTTTTTTAGATGTCTTCCACTGTTAAATGCGAGTCATGTCATAGATATGATTTAGTCTGGCCATATTTATTCTTTGATGGAATTTCTTTTCTACATGACTTCAAAATTTGATTCTACGGTTGTTCAATTATTGACTGTTACGGTGAGTCTGTCTATCTTTCATGGTCGATACCCATCTCATTCAGTTGGCACTCCACCATGAAGAAATGGTTAGAAAGGCCTTCGCGGTGGTAGTCTTCATTTGGTGTAACGTACTTGAGAAATATGCAACGTGCACACAAAAGAATTATGCTTGGCCTCACATGGAGAGACCACAAGACAGCACAGTACATCCGGGAAAAGACAAGAGTCAGGGAAATCCCAGAATCCATTAAAAATCTCAAATGTCGGTGGGCTGGCCATGTTGCACGAATGGCGGACAACCGATGGACATCAGGATTCACGACAGGGATCTCTTGAGATCACATGCAGAATCGAGACCGGCAGAATATTAGATGGAGAGACGAGCTAGACAAAATCAGAAAGAACTGGCTCCACGACACCCATGATAGAGAAGTGTGGCGAATCCTCGGGAAGGTCTATGAAAGACTGATGATGATGATGATGATGATGATGAATGTGATGATGACTTGAGGCCTCTTGCCAGATTAAGCCAGTAAATAACTTGGCATTCATCTATCTGTCAATCCATGCCTTGCAGTAACTTCATGAACTTGTCTGTCATACAAGGCCACGAGGGTGTGATGCTTAGTGGGTTGGGATTAGTAGCAATGGTCTGCGAGAGAAGCTTTCTAACCATTACTCCGTAGCGACGGACTCATCTTTCGTTGTTTAAAAAGAACATACGTAATTCAGTATCTATAGTCGTTTACGTTACCTATCTTTCGTTCTATTACCGCCTGTAAGAATCTATCAATTTGTCGATACATGTATCTGTTTATCAATAGAACATACTCTGTTTGTTTTTTTAATATATCTGTCACTGAGAAGTTTGTAGTGTAGTTATTTTCGATTGGCAGTGTATTCAATTCAGTTTGTGGCAATGGATTTAGGTGTGAATGGCCTCCGTTCTGTCTCGGCAGACAATGGAATGACACTACAGTGTCCCCTCAAGGGGGCACGCCCGTACAAAGTGTAAGGAGATACTGGTATGCCTAGTCATCAGAACCCTGCCCCCCGTCGCGTCTTTGCTGGTGCAAAGAGTGATACACCTGGCATCAGTTTGGCTCCAGGTTTTGCCGGGAGGACTTCAAATTGGGAGTTAAACCGCCCCGGGGTGTCTGGTTTGGAATCAGTTTCCCTTCTTCTAGAAGGGTCGCCTTCCAAAAGCCAGGGAGCTCAATCTGCCCTGCTATTCTACTCATAGATTGGGAGGGAAAATAGAATCATGTCTTTGAACATTAAAAAGATTAAGCAGTAGATTAACCATTATATCCGACTACAGTATTATATACTGAATGATTTCCGTGAATTTGTGATGAAAAGCATTTTGATTTGTGTTCAATTTGTGAACGTGCGCATGAGAGAATCATGCTCAACCTTACATGGAGAGATCACAAGACAGCACAGTATATCAGGAAGAAAATGGGAGTCCGAGACATCATAGAATCGATTAACAAACTTAAATGGCAATGGGCAAGCCATGTTACAAGAAAGGTAGACATCCTGATGGACATCACGACTCACAACATGGATCCTAAGAGATCACATGCGAAACCGAGGGCGACAGAACACAAGATGGAGAGACAAACTCGACTGGTTCAGAAAGTACTTGCTACGCGACGCCCACGATAGAAAAATTTAGCAAATCCTTGGGAACGTCTATGACCAACGATGGACGTTAAAAGAGTGGTGATGAGTCCATTCTCTTGTCTTTTGGATTACGATTGTGATTCTAAGTAGATTTCCAAAAATATTTTTTCACTAGTGTACATATATGAGTATCTATGTGAATGCATACGTACATATAAATACGATTATATCTTACGTATACACGTGGCTCAACTAACAACAGTCTGAATAAAATATATCTTCACAGACCATCGTCCATTAAATACACATTCATAGAATTACACACTAAATCTCTTGGGAAAATAAACAGGTAAAACCTGCCATTCCTTTGTTGAAATCCGTTTTTTTTTTCTTTCTCTTATTTGAGTTTCCTATTTCCCGTTGTCATGCCTTTTCTTGTGTACTTATTTACTATTTTGATAGGTTGCAAAATATGGATGTTTCTTCCGACTTCTTCCACCTGCAGACATCATCAGACAGACGATATCTGGTAGACTCATTACGGGTCTAGACGGAACGAGAATCAACGAGAACTGACGAGAATAAATTGGATGATTTAAAACTTAGACAAAATAAAGAGGATAGAAGAATACTTACATTTCAGTGAAAGAAAGAAAACTTTGGAAGATAATAGGAAGTGTCAAGCAGAATCTCTGAGTTCTTCCACACATACTTTCTAGTAATGAGAGTAAACAAAGTAAATTCGTCAGATTCTACTGCATAGTTTCACGTACATCTTTGAAATGTTAACCCTTTATGGACTCTTGAGACACATATATCCTAACAGCTTTGATATATATATATATATATATATATATATATATCAAAGCTGTATATTGTATCACCTACAGACAGCTGTTTCGATGTATTACATCTCTTCAGTGTGGCTATAGACTTTATCCCATCCAGTACCATGGGGCAGAATTGAAACCTTCACATCGGACCCAGAGGCCGATATCCTATCCTCTGGACTACTGAACTGAATTTAAGCGATACATCCATTTACGCAGAAACTCCTCTTCCACTAGAGTGCTCTGAAGAGAGGAGCATTAATTATTGTGTCATATATATATATATACACACACATATATATATATATATATATACATATATATATATATATATATATATATATATATATATATATATATATACATATATATATATGTGTGTGTGTGTGTGTGTGTTTGAATGAGTGGATGTGTGTTTGTTCTTTAGATCACTTTTAGAATTCTACATTGACGTTTGGGTCACGGAAAATTAAGTAATTGAGATTTCCCTGCCTTTTACAGCCATAGATAATTATGCCATCGTAGTATGAGAGCCACGCGAAAAATTCATACTGGATAGACAAGGCATGTAAGAGACATTATCAACTAATTCCTCTTACGTGTCCTCGGATGAGTTTTTATTGGGACAACTGTATCCCATCATGATTTTGGTTCTTCAAAATATGGGCTTCTTTTGATTTAATTTGAGAAAAGTTTTCTGTAACCGTTTTTAGGGGAAACATGCATTAAATGTCTCCTTATCTTATACCAATCATCACATATAATGGTTTGCTGGCTGAATCTTTCATAATTTTGTCATGTTTTCTCACTGGTTACACTTTATATTGTTACGATAAGCGCCCTAGTCTGGCACAAGGACGTGACAAACCGTATGAAGCAGTGTTCGAAAGAGATAATACACTCATTTTCTTCAAACCCAGGCTCTACCCTACACCCTTTCTCCCTGAATATATTTAGGGAGAGAAATACAAACTTAATTCTCATCTCACTCTCGTTACAAAGTGTTATTTCTACACACACTTATGTCTTTGTCACAAATACGTATTGTTTGCGGCTGGCAGATATGAACACTTCAACGCCCATCGGTCAAATGAGAGAATTGCCTTGAAAAAGTTAATTTAGATCCAAAAAGCTTCTTTTCATCAGCGAAAAGTTTGGGCGCCAAACATGAAGACGCCATTTTAGAGCGAATCAAAATCAAGATAGAAATCTGATTCGGAACAATCTTTTTGGTTGTAAAAATAGAAGTGAAAATTTTCATTTATGAGCGACCTCGTTTGTAACGGCCAGGAAGACACCAACATCCAAACCCTGACTTCCTTCAATATAAGATAAGTTTAATCATAAGAGACCGTCTTCAATTGAAACCAAAACTGTCAAGATATGTTTCTTCAGTTTTTAAGTCGGTTTGCCTGGCTGGCTACGTATGCATCACGCGTACAGGCCACGCCAATGGAGCAAGAGGGCTGAAAATTTAAGCATTCACATTTTAAAATTATTATTTCTACAAAGAACTTTTTATCTATTTTTTTCAAACCCCACCCCTAACATTATTCTTTTAGTGAAGGGGTACAATTTACGATGTAAGTTTATACTGAATGGTCCCCTTGGATTGTCCCCGGCAGCGTTCACCTCTGTTTTTAATTCGACTTTTTAGTGATCACCCAACGCCCAGGAAAAAGGCGAGAGACGTAACTTATTCATCAATCACTTTTTTTTCTAATTTTTTAATAGATCACCCCCAACACAGCATGCTGTCAAAAGAAGTTGGTTAAGTGATGGTTTCTATTGAATGGCTAACCAGATCTGTTTATTTGGATGTTATCGCTTCTTTGATTCGTTAAAGACTGGATATCTGCTTCTCAAAAAGTGGCTGTCCAGGACAGTGATTGATTCGAATAATCGAAAGTTAATCATTTCTTCCCCTAATAGATGTTATAAAACAATTCGTAATATTACAATGACGTATTTCTATTCATCATCACACGCTGGAATATTATCTCACCCGTTTACACCCGTAAAAAAATTCGTAGTCACATAAGAATGTATATGAAACTATTTTCCGAGAAAAATAATCGTGACTTTGTTTCAGTTGAATAGTCCAGTGTCAAATATTAGGAAGGGGACACTTTTATACATAGAAAATTTTTACCCTTGTATACGGGGAGCAAACCAAGAAAATCACATTGTTCATTATATCAGTAGAATATACCAGTCAAAAATGACAGAGTTACGCATGTATGGATCGGCACTGAGGAGCCTAAAACAATTTCATTGGGTGAATTATCTTCAATAATTCAAATAATCTCATTTTTAGTTTTTTAAAGTCTCGACCCATCTCTAGCTATTTTAATGCGTGGTGATTAGACACGAAATTTTAAGAGTTTCTACGACGTAATTTTTCTTGTAATGTCACAGTTAGAAGGTTAATCAACCAATGAGATCATTCTATTTCGGCAAAAAAAAACAAAACAAAAACAAATTAATAAACTGAAAAATTGCATATAAGCTCATTATATGGTAAGATAGTAAAAGCACGAAAAGGTATCGGACCATCAATTATGAGAGATCCTATGGATATCAAACCCAATAAGTACGGCCAGCAAGATCAGCCTACGGCATCTCTCCTGAACTGGGATATTTTTTCAAATGAACTACTTATAAATTCCAAAAACACAGAAATGATTTCCTTTCAGATAATGTACCAACGTAGGGCCAGGTTGGATGTGAGAAAATATAGTTTTGATTCCCGTATTATTCGTATATTGAATCGTCTACTTTATGAAATAGTGTGTTCAAAATGTGAATTCTTTCAAAAATAGACTTAATAGATATTGAGATAAATAGGAAATTCTATACAACTACAACTCCACAATAAACATCTGAAAGTTACGTGAAAACGTAAAATGATTACAGGATTCTTTTGGCTGTTCCTATTCCAAGAAATATCACTAAGCTAAGCTAAGTTGAAATGAAATATGTATAGATATTCTTCGTCTGACCTACCTACCGACATATATATATATATATATATATATATATATATATATATATATATATATATATATATATATATATATATATATGTAGTGTTCGAGGCATTTTCAGGGTTCAGTCTCACAATGGCATCTGACTGTCGATCTCAGAAGACCACGGAAGAGTACCGTTTCACACATACACAATTGTCACCCTTGATTGGTTGTTGAATTATATAAAAGTTATGCAAACAGGTTTCAAGAAATTCAAAATGGCGGTATAGTTTCAGGACATACCTCGGATATATAATATCAAAACTTTTATTGGTTAGCTATCGATCCAATCGCCTTTTTACTCAGCGAACCAATATTCAAACCGACTAATTATTCAGTATTTCCCCATAGGTCTCTCATCTTATCATTTAATCGATATGCACATTGATCAGTTAATCAAACCGTATCAACTTATTATTCTGTTCATTAATCCATTAATTCACTAATCTATACGCTTCTTTATTGTTTAATCAAAACGTTTGTTCAACCATCGAATAGGGAGTCGCTCGGTCTGCAATTCAACCTGATTGTCAGTTCAACCTGTCTTGTTGTCCTTTGTCAACTGTTAATTCAACTATTTGTTCGCCCAGCGATGCTTTTATCCATCTCGCTATCTGTCATTTCTACGTTCAGATTGACCTGTATTTCTGCTAACCAATCAAAACATCCCTTCAATACAGTTCCTGGCATAACATTTCAGACACCCACGTCTCTACCCCATCAATAATGTTCATATTATCAGTTCGCCAAAAAGATACTCCATTAATCTGCCCAGAAGAACTTAGAGTCATGCAGTTGAATACGTGTACAAAACCATAGTGATGCAGGTCTCTACTTTGTAGTTAGGCTTGTATTTTAACTATCAATAACCAGGAAGCATCCACTGAGAGTATACTTCTATAAACCCCATTGTAACTGAAAACTCTATAACTAAGGAGAATTGGAATATAAACATATAGACGTATATGCAAATTTCTTCTCTCTTTGCACTTTGATCTAATGGGGTAATTCACCTTCCTATTATGACATCAAAATAAAAATCATAGAAATTCTTTAGGTATTTTGTCCAATCACTCTTCAAAACAGCTTGAGTTGATCTAAAACTTCCTAAAAAAACTGAAATTAGGATACTGAAGTTATTAAAAATAAATTAGTAAATAAAATGGTTTTAGGCTCTGAAGTGCTGATCCGTACAGAAATAACCCCGTTATTAGGACAATCATATTCTAGTTTGTACATAAACAACGAACATCATTATTGATATTGAGTTATTTCCCTTGAACTTAAACCAAATTTCTAAACTATTCTATTTTTCATGACTGTCTGCTCGGTAATAATTGAAAGAAATATCTCCCTGAATCGGAAACGAATTCCTGAAACCACCCCTAAATTTTTCGGTCCATGTCCTGCCCTTCGATAAAATTTCATAGAAAATCAATGAGAACTTTAAGAGATTTTGCGTGGGCAAATAGGCAGACTAACAACCCAATTGTCATCATAATTACTATCAGTTAGATATTGAAAAGAAAATCTCTGAACTAAACATTTTCGCTTTGCATTTATGTCTTAAAGAGAAGTAAGAAGCAACTCCTTCGTTCGCTCCGCCAAGCTGCTACATAGTTCGACAAAAATCTTACGCCACTAGCATGGGAGAGTGGTTTTCTCAATCATGTCCTTCTTCACTAATAATCTGCACATACCAGTGTCGAGATAATTTGGCAAGATACTCAGCCATTTGACTGAGTGCAGGGAGAAGTTGATTCTTGCGTTTTTCTTATGAGCATCAGTGCGAAGTGGACTTCAGCAGAATCACCAAAAATTCAAACTATCGACTGATTTCTTTGATAACCTTCACGGCACCTCACATATACTTTGATGTGTAAATCTCCCCCCCCCCCTCTCTCTCTCTCTCTCTATCTATCTATCTATCTATCTATATATATATATATATATATATATATATATATATATATATATGTGTATATATATATATATATATATATATATTTATATATATATATATATATATATATATATATATATATATAGTTCGTAGGAGGATTCGATTTTGAGATCAATTTTAGATTCCTGCTCTTATACATGCAAGTTTTGAAAAATCACAAGTTCCGTGAGTGGAAAGTCATATTGATCTTTTCCAGAAAATTCTCAACTTTTTATCGATAAAACTTCGTTTGAAGTGATTCTGGAAGTTTTCAGTTGTCACTCCAGAACTGCGTGCATCACAATTCCTTTATTCTCTTCATCTTTTGAAGATGCCGAGAGGAACAAGCTTCAACGAATAAGAAAAGACGAAAATGTTGGCTTATCATGGAGAGAATAAGAGTAAGAGTGCCATTTCATAAAAATTGAACTGATAGAATGCCGCCATTAGCATTTTTTTCAAGAATTCGGAAGCGCATTGCACTAAGAGTCGACCAGGAAAGCCTCCTAAGTTGGCCGCTGCAGGCCGTCATTGCATCAAATTGCAAATTGTGCTTTAGGGAACTCCGAAATAAACTTGATCACAATGTCACTGAAAAAAAAAGTTTGGAAAGTTCTAAATGAATCAGGCAATCTTGTGTTCAAGTCCAGAACGAAGGTTACTACTTTGACTGATGCTCGCAAGAAAAAATGCCTTGCAAGGACCATGGGAAAAAGTGACTTGGACCAAGAAACGATCGAAGAATGTAGTGTTCTCTGGGGTAAATAAGTCCCATAGATGGTCCAGATAGATTGTAATGAATCAAACTATGGAAGGAGATGAAAGTTCTACCAAATGTCTATTTGGCAAAGATCTGTTATGGTATCTGAGATTTTGCAATCAAATGTGGAGTTGAAGATAAGTAAAATGCTCATAGTTATGCACAAAATGTCACCGAATACCTTTGTTCCATTTCTCAATTACAATCGTAGAAATGAAATTGTGTTCCAATAGGAAAAATAAAAAGGAAAAAAAACAAAACATTTTTGACCCCTCGGAGATGAAAAAGTTTCCCTATATCTTTTTACCACTCTTTTGGTTTCTTGAAAAGGTTTTCTTCACTTTTAGCCCCTCAAAGGGAGAAAATGTTTCTCTCCCCCCACTTTCGACCTCTTGGAGAATTATGTATAAACGTATATTATATGAACATATGTATATGTATATTTTTATATTGAACAAGAACTAAGAGTTTAATTTAGCATTATAGTTACATGGCAAATAGTTTTTCCTAACCTTTTTACTTTGAAACTTTCCCCAGTCTCAGTGTAGTACACATGCCAAATATGGTTGGACTAGTTTCTGTAGCGTGACAGACAGACAGGCAGACAGGCGGACAGACAGACAGATGGACAGTTTGACATCTCTCACATATATCCTGATATAGCAATCTCATGAAACTTAGTCCTACCTGAACTAAAAATAATGATTTGGGGGTCAAAAATGTCGACAGCTTATGTGAGATCAGCGTCTCGTATGTCTATCACTTCGCTCCGAATCAGAAGGCCAGACACGTCAACTGATTCCAATCAACAAGGTCAACACTTGATTCGAAGCACCCAAGTCGAGATTAATATGAACAGAGCCAAACAGTGTGTGTCCGTAACGCATGCGCACAAACACTGGACAAGACGAGAAAATGACCAAGCGGATACATTGAAAAGAGAAAATAGTGCCAAAGCGGTTACGAGCATGGAAAATAGAATCGAGTTCTGACTGAGATAATCTGAGTTCTCTTCTTGCTTTGGAAATGCATAAATCCGTCTGTCTACTCAAGTTATGGGTGAATACAAGTGAAGTGGGTGACGCCACTTCGGACGCTTGTTGTTTCATAGTTGAATTTACCATACTGCGAAACCTTGCAGAACTCCAAAATCTGGACAGAAGAGCGTGGAGAAACATGTAAGATTATGAAGAGGCATATGATTCTATTTATTTTCATTATTTAGGATACATTTGAATACTTAGGTCTATTTGTAATGACTGTCATAAAACAGTATAAACATAGTTTAGTGCTTTTTGTGTATATTGTAACTGTGTAGAATTAGTTTCTTAGCTACACCTAGTATGATACAAGATCACAGGAAAAGGGTGCAAGTAAGGATCTTACTCAGCATACCAACGAGGCTGAAAGATGAACGTACTATTGATCGTTTTGAGTTTTATCATACAGACGTATATGCACATGCAATCAACGTATACGTTTGTGAGTTAATTGCTATATATATATATATATATATATATATATAGATATATATATATATATATATATATATATACGTTAATACGCCAGAACCATTCTTGATGCAAAATTAAGTTGGTACCAAAATTGAGCGGCAAATCTCAAACCCATAAACGCTAAGAGTCAGACACACACACATACACAATCGCTCTTGATGTCATTCAAGTGCAAAGATTGGAAAAAACTTTCTGAAAAACTAGTAACCAATAAGGCTGCTGTTGTAGTATAATAAAAGACAACTTTAGTTTGATGAAGTTAGTTTTAATTAACGCCCCTCGCGCCATCTAACAACAACAAAAAGTAGTCTGATAATTTAACCATATAATGAGCTTATATACACATTTATTCTGTATATTAGTTTGTTTGTTTGCACTCAAATGGGATGATCTCATTGGTTGATTTACCTTCCTGTTATGACGTAACAATAAAACGTCCTAAGGTTTTGAATCTGATCACACATCAAATCAGTATCAGTCGAGCTGAGACTTTGAAAAAAAAAAAAAAGATAGCACTTGAGGTACTTGGATTATCAAAAATAGATTACCTTATAAAATATTTCTAAGCACCTTAATCCCAATCCATACATAAATAACACTGCCACACACACGCACACACACACACACATATATATATATATATATATATATATATATATATATATATATATATATATATATATATATATATACATATACATATACATATATATATATATATATATATATATATATATATATATATATATATATATCAACAGACTTTTGGGTCAAGCCAATACTATTATGTTGGAAAGAAAACAAAAAATAAACCTGACAAAGCCGATCCCAAAATAATCTTGGACGTTACACAAGCGTCTTTCGAAATTACGCGTGCAGTATTTTACGCCTGTCACGTTATAAGAATTGACCGTCGCAGATCCAGTCGATCACTTCAGGATCTCCGTACACTTGCGCTCCGGTGGAGTCACCCCCAGTACTGCTACTTACAGTAACAGAAACATCAATCTAAAATTTCTCCTTGATGCATACTCAAATGTTTTCCAAGCCATGAGACGATTGATGCTGATAGCAACGATCTCCAGCCAATAGAAGATGGTGGCACAACGGCTAGCACACACACACACACACACACACATACACACACACACACACACATATATATATGTATTGAAGCGCAGGTTCGAGTCACAACGCCTAAGCACCTGCCAGTGCTGACTGTAGATGTTTGCTATCATTTCAGAACAGTAACCCTGTGGCATGAATGCTTGTGCAGATACGTATAATATATATATATATATATATATACTGGATTGCCGATCCGTGCCCCCACCCCCACTAAATCACACACACACACACACACACACACATACATATATATATATATATATATATATATATATATATATATACGAGGTTTGATCAATAGGTCTACGGACTGATACGAAGTTATTTGCTGAATTTCCTATAACGAATTTTCACTGTACAATGTTTGATCAATGTGGGTAGTATTCCTTACTGTATTAGGTGAATTTACAAGGGAGGAGGTTTTGCTGAACAATAAATACATGTTGTGCTCATATAAATGATTTTCATCTTTGAGCTACAAACTTATTGATTTACCTATATATAAGAAAAAGAAATGAAAATAACACACTGGTTGTAGATTATTTTATATTCAATAACTTGAGTATTTAGTGAAAAGGGTTTGTGCTCAGTGCTGAATCTCTTGGGTCACAGCATTTTCCTGGCCAGTTTGAGTCTTCTTCTGTAAGGCTTTTCCTTCCTTTTTTTAAAATATTTATCGGACACATCTTGTGGTGTACTAGTATTTTCGTAGATAAAAGAGAGAGATGGGGGGGAGAGAGGGAGTGAGGGAGAAAAAGAGAATGCAAGCACTCGTTTCTATGAACCAAGTACCCCGTAATGTACACACTAGAATTTTGAAGGAAGTCAGAGATCTAACACTGTAAACGAAATCAAAATTTCGGGCTGTTTGAGCCGTTACGTTGATCCAAGGAAAGCCAGGTTTCAACTGAAATCTTACGTCTGTACTCCAGACTCAATTACTTAATCGTAGTTGACTCACTGGTATTTACAATTTGATCGATTAACAGTATCAAATAACGAGAAAACAATACATTTCTATTTAGATTCCGATCGAGAATACAAAAGGTAATGGAGAAATCTTGCCACTCCAGTCCCCAATATTACTTACAAATGCAACCGTTGATAGTGGGTTGAAATAGTACGAATTAATTTGAAAGTGGCTTGCATGACGTGGGGTTGTGGATACTTTGGGGCTATATATATATAAAGACTGACTAAAATATCTGTTATTTTTCAACATTACAATATGAAAAGTTTACACAGACACTATACACACACACACACACACACACACACACACACACACACACACACATATATATATATATATATATATATATATATATATATATATATATATATATATATATATATATGCCTCCAGTAGCCCTGACAACACAACTTAGCCACAATGCATAGCTCCTGGCAGTGGACTCTGGTTCCACATGGTACATTTTAAAACACACTCACACAGCACACACCACTGATGATGGGAAGAATCCCGAAACATGTATGGACTATTTACTTATAAGGATTGATGAACCTTACCACCAAACACCTCACTCCCGAGTCTGTCTCACTCTCTACAGTACACATTATATATATATATATATATATATATATATATATATATATATATATATATATATATATATTAATTGCTAGTTAAATTAGTTTATATATATGGGTATGACTGGGACTGGTGAGCTCTTAGTGTAAGTCCGAGCAAAAGATTTTATTTGAAATCCTAGCGGTTTTCAGTCATTTTTGTCTCATGACAGTCACATCTTTCGGCTGAAATCTGCTACGTACCTGTTTCAGACAGTCGGGGTGAGTACTGAAAAACTGATTTTGATTGTTAAAAGTAAACATGTTGAAGATTTGGTCAGATCTGATTACTGAGCATTCCGGTGCGTAAAACCTGTAGATCGAATGTACTGTTTGGATGTAACACTTTCGCTCTATTTGCTGACAATGGTTACCGTAATCCACCAAAATAGATATGTCTGTATTGGAACAAATCAAAATAAATATTTCTGTGTTGGAACAAATTTGTCCCTTTGCCATGACCCCTGTTTCTTCTAGTCCTCCAATGCCAAATATCATCATCATCATCATCAGTCTTTCAACGTCCGTCGTTGGACATAGAGCTTCCCCAGGATGTACTACATTTCTCTATCATGGGCGTCGAGGAGCCAGTAATTCCTGAACTTGTCTAGCTCGTCTCTCCATCTAATATTCTGTCGGCCTCGGTGGCGCATGTGATCTCGAGGGATCCATGTCGTGAGTCATGATGTCTATCGGTTGTCCACCATTCCTGCAACATGGCCAGCCCATTGCCATTTGAGCTTTTTAATGGATTCTAGGATTCCCCTGACTCTTGTCTTTTCCCGGATGTACTGTGCTATCTTGTGGTCTCTCAATGTCAGACCCAGGATGATTCTTTTATGTGGACGTTGCATGGTTCTAAATTTGCAGTTCTGTCTCTTGGTTAGTTTCCATGTTTCAGCCCCATAAGTGACTATCGGGAGGATGCATTGATTATACACCCTTCTAGGATTAATGGGATATTCTTAATTTTGAAGGTTAAGCTTGCTCTGCCAAAGACTTGCCATCCTAGTGTGATTCTTCGCTTAATTTCTTCTTCTTTTGAGGGTCTCATGGATATTCGTTGTCCTAGAAATGCTTCATTTCAAACAATGCAGCGAGCTTATTGGGATGAATTTTCCTGTTCACACAGCAGCTCAATGAATTCATCATCAGTCAGTCATTTATCGATCCGCCACATTTCTCTATCGTGGGTGTCGTGGAGCCAGTATTTTCTAAATTTGTCTAGTTCATCTCTCCATTTTGTGTTCTGTCGGCCTCGGTTACGCATGTGATCTCTGGGGATCCGTGTTGTGAGTCATGATGTCCATAGGTTGTCTGCCATTCTTGCAACATGACCTACTGATTGCCATTTAAGTTTTCTAAAAGATTCTATGATGTCTCAGACTCCCGTTTTTTTCCTGATATACTGTGCTGTCTTGTGATCTCTCCATGTGAGGTTGAGATGGAATTGCTTCTCCCCCACCCCATTTGAAAGTATATCATCGAATTATGGTTTTCAAATTAACTGTAATAAGGACTTCCTTTTCCTTTTTAAAATCATGTTTCTTGTCATATACTGCTAAATTATTGCCAAAGTATTTCCCTGGTGTAGGTCTGTAATTTTAAAGTCAGAGGAATGAAGTGAAATCCTCTTCTTCTGATTTGATATTTTTTTATTGTGACTACTGATTGAATGATACATATTGTTGTACCTTGTATAAAGATCTAGATGCTGTCAACATCACAAATGGATGTTTCTTATTTTATGAATATTCTTAGTGGAGAGACATAAATAATACAACAGCTGCACTGCTCATCATTCTTCTTTAATTGTTTTCTACATCAGTGA
>OY735217.1:20696854-20749354 GCA_963457665.1 Thysanoteuthis rhombus
ATATATATATATATATATATATATATATATATATATATATATTAACACTCCCTTATTCAGGGTTGAGCACTCTTTAAGTGGCGTGACTCGTTCATTATGAGCTTATGCAATGCTCTTCCAACTGAGGAATAGAGCACGTGAGTGAATATATCGCTTAGATTCAATCTTTCTGACCGTCTAGTTCTGCGTAGGGCAGAGAAAGATATTAGCCTCTGGGTCTGAAGCGAAGGTTTCGATCCTACTTCGAGGGATAATGAATAGTCTACTGCCACACTGAAGTGTTGCAATATAACGAAACAGCTGTCTGTGGATGACATAATTATTCAATTACTATAATTGTTATTATATATTTGTTAATTATATATATATATATAAATATATATATATATATATATATATATATATATGTGTGTGTGTGTGTGTGTGTACGTGTGTACGTGTATGCAGAAAGTCTGTTCTGGTCTGAAACATTATCATTAGCACAGACCTTAACAATATTGAATTTTTTGATATATTGAAATTATGAAATGTTGGAATATTGAAACACAGAGATGAGTTATTATCATCATTGTACGAGTTGTTTTTTTTTAAATTAATATTCCCATTTTAGTTTGATTTATTCCAACGTTTCAACTGATGCATTCTCCGGTCTTTTCCAGTTGTATGATTATTTGAGTTGGGGGGGGGCACTAAGTGTCAATTGTTCTGGATAGAAGTATCAGATCCTTGCTTTGATATTCCTCCCGTAGCCTGATCAAAAATTTCGGTAACACAATGTATCTAGATTAGCACTTATCTAAATCCCCGCAATACATGTACAAGTCACGGAGGATATTTTTACAGTTGCAGGGTTCCCTGAGTATCTTCCTTTTACTGTGTATAGATGCATTTCACCTGATTCTCTTCTAGTCTGGCTTTTGCAGCCTTTTATCAGAGGTAAGCAGGCTCCTCCATTTTACACATCCACAAATGAGGTTCCCTATATCTCGGCAAAATCCCAAAGAGGTCGATAGCTCTTTTTCTATGTAAATATTTTCAGTCATGCCCAAGTTATATAATCCGTGATATGATATCGCTCGAGATAGAAAGATAGAAACCATTTCCAAATGGATGAACTAAATCTGTTCATCCCAGACGTAATGACTAAAAACTGGTAGAGATATAGGTATGATATTATCGCTACTCCAAGAAGCCTAAATTATAACCATACAAGCCATGTGTTTACATAGATTATTACATCGTCAGAGAACGATACAAATAACTTAGTTACTAACTTGGGCCTGCTATAGATGTTGATATCTACAGAGAACATTAGACGTTCAATGCTATATGAGAAAGGAAAGGGCAATAATTCTGCCATGGTTGCCTGAAATATCCATGTGTCCATGGGAAAGATTCTTTAAACAAAAGAATTTGCAGAAAATAGTTTGAAAGGTTGAGGAAAGGTGACTTCCTCAAAGTTGACAATTACCTGTATTGGTTCGAACACGAAAAATATAGAACGGTCATGGTGGAAGAATTAGGAAAAACAGAATTCAAGCTATCCAACGATTCACTGCCATCTGAAAAAAAAAAAAAACTTTGAAAGGTCTCTAAGCTTGGAAAATGGATTCTCCATGAATTGACTGAAACCAACCGTAAAAAAGTCCCCATCTCCGTTACTTCTATCAATCCAATATGTTGGTCTATTCATTTGTCAACGTCCGTTATGTGTATGTGGCATAAGGCAGTCTTTTGAATTCACTGTTCATGTTTTTTTCTTTTCTTTTCTTCCTCCTTTTAATCTTTCCAATAGAAAGAAATCAGCCGAAAAGAATTGGGCTACTGAGTTTTAACGCATGTTGACATGTTGTTCTGCTTTCAGCTGATTTATATTGCACATGACTGTCTGCGTGTCTTTTGCACATTTCTGGGCCAATGTGCAAACTTTGAGACCAATATCGAGAAGCAATTCATATTCGTCTTTTCCTTTCAATGATTTGATGATTACATTTTATGAAAGTTAAATAATGTCTGCAGATCTCTGTTTACGATTATGTATCACTAACTTCGCGCATTTCTCGATTTCAAATTTTAGCATCTTGGCTAAACATTTTATCTGTTTGAATAAATGTTTCCAGTTCAGTTTTAATTCGTTTTTTATTTAGCTCCCCTATTGTGTTTTGTTTTGTTGATAAATTATTGAAATTTTATCTCCCTTCAGAATTCATTTATTACAAACTTAACAGTATCATCACTATTACGATGAGTGAAAAGGATTGAAAGCCTTCTTGAAAATTATGTTGACTTCGGTATAAGGAACTTTATCTTACATTCATTCATTGTAGTTTATCTGAATATCGCCCGTTGTTCTGCAGCATTAAACAGGTTTACACATTGAAGTATCCAAACTTAGAGGAAAGTGAACAAGTTATAAAGATTTTGTTGTTCGGACGTACATTTCTCATTTGTTTTTGATTTCTCCAGAAAGCATTCTGTATCCTTACTGTTCTCTAGCACCTTTCTTGATATCCAGTAAAATAGTTCGTTCATTTTGGGGGTTGGGGGTTGGGGTCGCCTTACCCTTATTTTATGATGATACACATTTTCCCTTTCTTTTATACCTTTAACGATTGTGTGTTAAATTATTTATATTTTTGAATTCTGATTCCTGATTCTGATTTGTTTGTCACTCTCAGCCAGGCCAGGCAGGTGGTTCAAAGGTGGCTTTCATTTGCCTCATTGAACGTAATCTTGGAAGATTTGCTTAATCGCCACATGAAGCTCTCTAAATGATCCTTACCTGCTCACGGTACCTGGTATTCACAGACCATCACCCATATAGGCACTGACCAGGCTTGATGTTGTTAAACTTCGGCTATAGTACATGTGTCCATCTCGATTTGACCGTAACCTCTAAAATGGTGGAAAGTACGTGTTAAGGTGTCTACTATTTTTCATGGTCAAATTCCTTGAACTTTATGGCAGCACTTCGTACACGTTCATTTCTCATACACGTAGGATGCATTTAATTCCACATTCGATTTATTTATCATTCTTGTCTTTGATGCATTCATTTATTTAATGTAAGATTCCTCTTGTTACGCGGCATCGATTTTACCTAATAAATAACATCAGCGGCAAATACACAAACAGGTCTGTAACCAAACCGTTAATTTACTTATATGGATTCCCGAGACCAGGAATATATATTGATTATATTACTTACCATATCTGTTTTTCTCTCGTTCTCTCTTGACACGCAGGTTACCGCATCTGCCTTAGAGATAACGGCTTTTTTTTAAAGCAGAATGAAACCAAAGAGAAAACAGTAATAGGAAGAAAGAAAAAAATCAACCACTACATCTGACAGAAGAAGCTTAATCCTTAGCCTATAACGGATCAATGAAATGTTTTAAAGCATGTAAAAAGAGAAAAAGAAATAAAGGCTATAGTATTACTCGTGCCAAGAGATCGCTTTATGCCGCTCTCTAGCGTAGAGAGTCAGTTTTCTTCAGATGTCAAGCGATAAAAAATGGCTGGCTTTCCCCTAGGGCGACGAGTATATTATTTAAGTAAGTGGATGAGCAGGGGTATGTTTTGGGTGGTGGCGGGTGAGGTATCAGTTTCTGGATGTTTTTATGTAAGTAAATATTGATAAATGTTCCTCGGTGTATGTATGTATATTGATTGATAAATATCTACCAAAACAATTATACATGTCGTTTGTTTCAACAAAAAAAAAACAAACAAACAACGCATATGCTTAGAATCCGAGGCCTCCTCTCGAACAGAAACAGAGACACTCAAGGATGTACGCTTACAAAAACATAATTTATAAACATAAATAAAAACACACACACACACACACACACACGTATATATATATATATATATATATATATATATATATAGAGAGAGAGAGAGAGAGAGAGAGAGAGAGAGAGAGGGTATAAGCAATACGATTATTTTTACCAGATGAGTACATAAAACATTGAGAGGACCGAAGACTTGATGAAGCAGAAGCGTAGCGAGATAGCCATAATATCCTGGGGATCTGTGCTTGAAGTCTCAGGACGGTAGCACTTTATAGCCAGCCCAGGCATCTACAAACTGCGGAATGTTCACGTCCTGCGGTCTTATCACAGGTCAGTCACATTGTCGGGATATTCTTGCAAAGTGGGCAGCTGACCCCTATTGCTAGCTAACATATGCCAGGAGAAGGTCATTCCTATCAGACCTACGATCTTGGGGCTTTTGTTCCAATTCATGCCATCCCGGTGGACCGCAGGATACTAACCCTGGGTTAAAAGGGTGGTTCAACCATAAACTTGAACTTCAATTTAAAAACGCCATTGCTTCAACTCTGTCACCTATGATCCTTTAGCTGTGGAAAACCCTCGATTGTTAAGCTAACCCCCCCCATATATATATATATATATATATATATATATATATATATATATATATATATATATATATATATATATATATGTATATATATATATAAAAGAGACAGGCCTAAAAACTGAGAATTATGCAACATGCGCATGAGAGAATCATGCTCAACCTTACATGGAGTGATCACAAGACAGCACAGTATATAAGGAAGAAAACGGGTGTCCATGACATCATAGAAACTATTAAAAAACTCATATGGCAATGGGCAGACTATGTTGCAAGAATGAAAGATAACTGATGGACATCACGTCTCACAACGTGGATCCCCAGAGATCGCATAAGAAACCGAGGCCGACAGAACACAAGATTGAGTGATGAACTAGACAGATTCAGGATATACTGGCTCCGCGACGCCTATGATAGAGAAATGTGGCGAATCCTGGGGAAGTTCTATGTCCAACGATGGACGTTAAAAGACTGATGATGATGATGCTGATGATATATATATGTATATATATATATATATATATATATATATATATATATATATATATATATATATATATATATATGTATATAAACAGACTGGAAAAGATGGGTAGATAAAGAGATCAATGGAAAGATAATACCCAAGTAGCAATGAACTGACACATCGATGTATAGTTTTTCTGATATTGGTTCACAGTTCGATCGATCGGTTCCTCATTTTGAACAGTTGTTTATGTCTACTGATAAGATTTTCAAATATATATATCTTGATAAAATATCTTGAACAAAAGATCAAAAGAACAGTCATTGTTACGATTTATGTACATTGAGCCCCTTAGATCTTCTTTCCTCTCTGCTGCCTCTCTCAGTCATTTACGTTGCTTCTCCTCCTAATTCCCTCTCTCTTTGTTTTTTGCAACTGAACCCTTGATACGATACAGTGAATATATTAAACTTATACAAATGTACTTTGTTGACTTAAGCGTTTATTCTTTGCAAGGAGAAGGAGGTTGGTCTTGTATTTCCGTAATTTAGCCGTTTGCTCAATTAAGCCCGTTCTAGATATATTAATAGACGCAAACATACACCGATGCATGAATCAAGTTCGTAGAATTTGACAATGGATAAATCTTGGGTCATAAAGGGTGTTGCTCTTAGAGGATAGCGGCAAAAGAATGTACTAAATTCGCTTGCTAAACGACTTTCATATTTTCCCCAATGTGTATTCATTCCCATTCAGGCGGATATTCACGAGGCTTGACTAAGATAAGTCACAGATGTACATTGGAGGGTATTGAAAATTGTATTGCACCAATCTTCCCTGCAAAGGGGGCCTTTTCGTTTTTTTAAACCTCATTCAGGCCGAGAGAGGACGTAAGTGCACTTTAAATTTCGAGACGAATGAAATGCCTGATGCAGCAGCCATTTCTAACATATAATCAGGACACATGACCATTATATTTGCATTTAAGATAAATGAAATTCATATCATATAACGTTCAAAATGCTGTCCTTGTTTCGTAGCCCTTAAAAAACCCAGACCATCACCGGATTTTACCGGGTTAGAATATTAATCGGGGACACTTGTGCGAAAGACAAGATTGTGTTAGCCACAAAATAAGCTTTTATAAAATCTATGTTTAGTCAAAAACTAGTGGGGCATACCTTGGGGAACTAAATCGCTACACTAGCTTTAATCTGTAAGCGTCGTATGTGAAACATTGCGCTATGGTAGGTGACTGGAATACAATCTAGATAAGCGTAGGTTAGTCTGACGCAGAGCCCCAACAATAGGATTCACTTGAATATGGAACTCATTATATTACCAGCGTACTAAGGATCTATAAGGAGGAGCCAGAATATTATGACCAGATACATGTGGCAAGAATGACAGCTACTGTCTCATAACCTTCGCGCATGTCAGGATCAGTGGTTATTAAGCAGTTAAACCAGTCTCGAATACTTCATGTTTCTGAATTGAATGCCTCAGTTATAGGCAAGAAGAAAGATATGTGACTTTGATGGAGAGGGAAAGAAAGAAAGAAAAAAAAAGAAAGAGTGGAAGAAAGAGTAAATGATACCGGGTATAAAAAAAAGTAATAAATAAAAGAAATGAATTAAAAGAGAAATAAAGAATGAAAGATAAGAACATCCCAAGAAAGGATAATAGCACAAAAAGTTGGATCTGTTGAGAAACAGAGTGTAAATGGACGTACGGGAGCTTTTTTTTTCTTCGTTAAGGGAGGTGCAAAGGCTTGACACGTTTTTTCCCTATTTTTTTGTACACCGATGAGTATGCAGTTGATAGGATTTTTTTCGCAGGTGGGGGGGGGGGTGCTTTGAGATGGATAGCCTGTGACGATACTTTTGACGAAATGTGCTGAGTCTCCGAAGATTATGCAGCAAGATAATAACTTATACGTAGGTAGGAATTGAAGACTATTATAGAGAAGGATAAAATTTCAGCATAAGTAAGCTGTGTTGATTGTATTAATGGTCGAGATAAGCCTTATGTAGTAGTAGTAGTAGTACTACTACTACTACGACTACTAGTAGTGGTAGTAGTAGTAGCAGCAAAAACCAGGTAAATAGCTAACTCGTAACCTGTAACCCGGATGTTAAAAACCACCATCTACCCTTTCCTGCTCTCTCCCCGATACGTTACCCACCGAGCATGACGACCTCTCCACCCTATGCATTCCCAGTTGGCTTTCACTCAATTACAAGATGACGAACACATCCGACAGTAAAGTTCCAAGAAAAATATAAGAAGAAATTGAAAAATAGCATTGCTGACTCCACTAATAGAAGACGACTCAACGTGCCAATGGGTGGTTCACATATGAGTTCAGATAATTTCACTAAGCTCGTGTATTACAGTTGCATGTGTGTGTTGAGAGACGCTTGTGGTTTCGTGTATGCCTGGAGGAAGGTCTGTGTTTCTCGCGAGGAATGGTGTACATCTATGTAGATGTATCAGCGGGGTACCCGGCGTGGCCCAAGATTAAAAAAAATGAAGCTCCGAATCTAATTACCCTGAAGCGCAACACCCCCGCCTGTACTGTCTGGTGCAGTCGCCCCCCTGAGATATGAATATTCTAAAACTGACCTAACCGTAAATTGACCTATGATAATCACCAGAGGCCAGCATTACCTATCCTATGGTAATTCTGGGGTCAAGTTACCCTTTTACTCAGCGAAATTTTGAAGAACGACGTCTGTTACCAAAGAAGTATGAGAATTCCATAAGAAGACCTTACCTTCCATGATATTGATTACAGCCACTGGTCAACACAAACTGGTCACAGGAAAGTGTGACAACGGTACCAAATTGTCCGCTTTTGGAAAAAAAAAACAACACAGAACCAGTGTGAACAGGTGAGGCAGAACCGTAAAGATCGAGTTTCAGTAGAAATACTCATTCTACTTCTCAAAAATCCTATGCAGCCGCTGTCGCAGGACACGGATGTCCCGTATTAGCCTCTTCATTGGCTATATCAGCCTCCCCAGTTAATAGATCTACGTTATTATAACGTTCCTGTAAAGATACATAGACTTCTTTTAACGTTATGTAAACGTTCCTTTGTAGAATCCCTGCAACGTTGTAGACATCGTTTCTTCAAAATTTCTGGAAGATTTTTGAAGAACATGCATTATCTGTATTGATGCTTCATAATTGAAGAAGTATTTAAAGAAAGTGTTTAAAGAAAAGGCATTTTTTTGATGTTTTTCCTAGAATGAGCAGTATTTCCAGCGACAACGCTTTGCAAAGTTATAAATTGCAGTAACATCGGGGGACGTGCGGCCATTTTGGGTTCAGAAAAATGCTCAACTGCGCTGTTATAGTAACCTACCCAAAACATCACATATCCCTCAATCAGCATGCAACCTGTTTACAAGGTTGCAGAAAACGTCCCTTGTTAGTGAATGGCCTCCCAAGAACATAGTCCACGAATCGAAAGTCAACATACACTGAAGTGTTTGTATACATAGATGTGTCCGTGTCTGGGAATCTGTCGATCGATCGATCTATCTAAATCCCGTAATGGAGTCCTTAAGCCTTGAAGGTGCTTTCAAAATGTCTATCTGGGAAAAAATAACTCCTCACAATGTGACAGCGAGCAAGATTGATCAATTTGTCTGTAATGACCACAAGCCGTTTGGAAGTGAAAATGGTGTCAATTTGATCCTTATAATTATTTATGAACAGCTTTGCTTTTAAGTTACTGGTAAGTAAGTAAGTAAGTAAAAAAAAAAACGTTTTGTAAACTCTTTTCTTATATATATGTTTGTATTTGTACCTGTGCGTTAGTGAAGATGGTTTGAATTGAGATATACACATGTGTAAACTGGACTCGGTTCGCCTGCATGTATCTGCAAGCGGCAGTGTGTGTGGGTTTGTACATCATTAAGAGTATTCACTCCAACAGATGCGTGTGACAAAGACTCGGGTCGTGTAAGGGTATCTTCATTTCATAAACGAAAAATAACTTTTTGGCGCTTGCTGTAGAGTGATCGTTAGAAGACTTGTCTTGTAGGCTACTGTTAGTGATTTCGATCCTCGTTGGTTATCTTAATATTGGGATCTCAGGTCACTATGTTGGAGTTTCGTAAGCCTACTAAGATCAACCTGTGTAGAACGGACTTAGGAAAAAATAATGTGTTCCAATGCGAAACTGATCGAAATTTCGTAAATACCTATTCTTGGTGTGGCCGAGTAACACAATATGAGATCCAGCGCCAGACTGAACAAATATCTTTCCTACAGAGTTCGAAAGTAGTTTTTTCAGACTGTAGGTTCGATCTTCACTGGGTCCTCAACTATTCAGGTCCTGTCTAGACTAAGTCAAGCTTCATAAACGACATTGTTTGGAAAGTAGTCCCATTATTGGTTCCATACTCATTAAAAGTCCAATTATCGTGGCCTTGTGCCAAACAAATCTCGGTTGAACAAAATAAAAGCACATTCAGCAATCTCATCTTCCGCTCCTTTCCCAACACATGTACATCAGAATGAATTAGACTAAAAGCAAAAAGCGAAGAGGAGAGATCAAAGATTGTCGCGTATCCAATCAAGCCGGCACTTCTCGGCCAACAGATGAGGTAATGGATTCAGGTAATAAACTTGAATGCTTTTTTTTTTTTGCTACGGATACTAAGTCGCCAACGGACATTAACTTGCTACAAAAGCTTTCAAAATAATGTGCCGGTTGGCAGACTTAGAAAATGACCTATTAACCCTTTGCAAAAATGCCACGTTGAAGGTTAATTGCTGAAAAAAAGGGAGAGACGCTTCTAAAAATGCAGGAAAAAATAATCACTCCTGATTTACAGAATCCCAAAACACGATATTTTTTCCAGTGATTCAGTGGAAAAAAATAAAGTTATTCCTAATTAGTGACAGAGCTCTTCTTAATAAGGACAACAGATACAGTAGTTTATAGAAAAAAATGGATGCCGGAGGTTATCTTAACTGAGATTCGTTCAACATTAGATAGATCGATCGATTGATGTATTTAATTATCTATCTAACAGTCCACCGTACAGGTGTGTTATAAAAAATTTACGCACACGTCCTACAAGGTAAGACCCATGGTACCTACAGCTTGTACTGCTCTCGCAATGACGTTAGACACAACGACCCAAACCAACCACTGCCTTTAATAATTACTAACCCTAATCCTGATCTGGTTTGCATTCAAAACTGCGTGACTCCGAAAGAGAATTGGACTCTCTTGCAATTGCTTGAGGCATTAACCTTCGTAGAGAGGCATTTCAATAGATATTTACTTGCCTTAGCTGAGCTTGATTCAAGAACACGACATCAAAACGCTCAATGAGGGTTAAACTTACTAAGAATGGCTTGCAACATTGGCCTGTTTTATATGGCTATATGCTTAGAATCCAAAATGAATATTTACTAACCTTAGAATACCCTGAAAGGCTGTGCCAAAAATATGGCACCTAGGGTGGACCAAACTCACGAGCAGATCAGACTCACTACCAATGGTATGCGACACTAACTAGCTGACAATATCTCAGTGGCGGGTGTGTAACTGCCCCATTTACGTAAAAGCGTGCTGATTCAAGGGGGTATTAGGTTCAAATCGTGCACTTACGGTTAGAAAATTTGCTATTATTTGGTTATCGTTCGTTTTTATATAATATTCTGCTGAAAAGTCTCCCTTTAAAGATTTATGGTTTTTTTTTCTTCTACAGGGAGTCAATTCAGAAGATTTGAATGAAGATGCTTGCAATTTGGAGGAGGGCCAATATAATCCTTAGGCAAAAAAAAAAAAAAAAAAGAATTGAACGGGTTTCTTTCGAATTTTCCTAAGCGACGCATACGAATAGAAAGTGATCCTGGGGCTGGTATCCAGCAGACTCTTAGAAGTCGCTTCAATTGCGTTTAGAAATAATTATATTTTTCTCTAATTTTTTGATAGGATCGTCACAGTGTACGACGAGTTTTCTCCCCAATTCAATTTAATCCAACTTTTTTTTTTTCGTTTGAATTTTAAGTTTTTTTCCCCTTTTTTTTTTCAAATTGAAGAGCTCATTAAAAGCATTGATGTCAGGTAATCACGTTTTCCCTTTTTAATTTGCCGGCATCTTTTCAATTTATTCCGTATTTTTGATTTATTGAAATTTTATTTCCCCCTTTCAATCACTTTTTGGTATTTTTGAAATCTGCGTCATCGTTATGATAAATATTAAATGCTAAAGTTTCAATGAAAGCTGGGAGTTTTATTAATATATATTTTCTATTCTGCTTTCCTTTTTTTTTTTTTTTCGTTTCATTATTGTCTGTTCCACTTTTTCCATAAACCCCTCTTTCTTCATTTTGTTCTGTAAAGGGTGCAGAGTGATTACTTTTCAATCTCCGTCCGTCTGTCTGTCAGTCTTTCTCTCTCTCTCTGATTTTTGTTGCTTTGTACGTTATAGCATTAGACTTAAGAATTTTGACTTTTCATTTAGGGACTCTTTTCACTTGATTTTTTGTATTTCCCTAAAACATTTTCTGGTAGTTTTTACTCTTTCGTTTATTAACTCATCAATTCAGTAACACTTTATTTGGTTTTTGTCGTTTTTTTTTTTTGCTGGAGTTGAGTATGAAATCCAGTGTTAATAGGCAACTGACTATCCTGAGGCAAAGTTCATTTGGATTTGGAAGTGCAAAACTAATAAGTAAATCGTGAGATTCACCTACCAAATAAGTACCATTTGTTCATATAGTTATAACTTTTGGGAAATAACTTTTTTCTATTTTGAACTAGGACAAATTCTTGCTATTAGTCAGGTGAAAAAATGGACAACATTGATTCCAATATGAAAATGAAATTGTTTCCACTGATTGTACACAAACACGCACGGGCATATATATATATATATATATATATATATATATATATATATATATATATTGTGAGAAAATGGACGGGGCTTCTCCACTATTTCACACAGCAAATACCAATCTAAACACACTAAACTAACCCACATACAAAAAAAACACAGGACACGTGAATTACCAACACACGACATCAAGAAGTTATAGAGGCTGCATACACGCATACATTTTTCTTGATAACACAGTCACTAGATTCAACTACACACACACACACGCACATGCACACACAAAACCCTTTGCAATTTCACTTCCCATTAGCAATACAGTTGAACTCTGACACCAACTCAACTCTCCCTTCTTTGTTAAGATGAGGATGGAAGATGATAATAATAATAATAATAATAATAATAATAATAATAATAATAATAATGATAATAATAATCAGGCATCATTTCCACTTGCCAAACCTTGTTATTTGCGTATTTTATCATTTTTCCCATTTGACATTTGACAACAGGAGAAACTATTTTCCCGAAGCATATGGAAATAAATACAATCTATTTTTTTCTAATCTTCGATTTTCCATAGTATCTATCAAATTCGTCACACACATGCATATATATGTGTGTGTGTGCATGTATATCTGTATATGTATACTTATAGATACAAGAATATATATCAGCATGCCCGTAACAAGGCGTCACTGAAAAATCCACATACGTACATAGATGTATACATGTATGTATTTGTTTCTAAATATGTATGTCTATGCTGGCCAAGAAATCCAGAAGAGTTCGAGAAATATATTATTCAAAATGGTTGAAAAAGGGAGAGATTAATCCTTCGTCTCAAGATCGATAATGCAATAAAATTCCCTGCATTAATCAAATTAATCGATCGATACATGCAACAACTGAAGGTACACCTGCATTTATGTGGAACTGACACACTTGTCGGACATTATTCAGAAAATACTGACCCTCGCAAGCCGTTATTAATCAGTTAGATTCTATTTTAATGTAAGAGAAGAAAAAAAAAAAAACGAGAAAAATTGAGGAGATTCATATCAGCTCAGCTCGGGCCAGCCGTAGTCGAATCCTTGCATATTATCTGTCTATTGAAAAGTGGATGGAACGCTGCCCGCCAGTGTCATGGAGAGCAATTCGAAATACAAGTTGCCCAAGATGGATGTCTCAATTTGCAGTCTTATTTCCGTCTTGGAAGTCAAAAGATGGCCAGTCGGCGCCGGTTTGCAACCTGTGCATCATTACCGTTCCCTAGGCAACGCTTTGGCCTCTTCTAATCGACTCTACAGCGCTCGCAGACGTGAGGACATCTCTTCATAACACCCCTTCCCCATTACTAACATCCGCTCTGATGTTGTCTTCTCGTTTCTTTTGGGACATTGCCATAATATTCGTCCCATCACTCAAACTGCGTGACTGGGACTTCTTTACGAGCGGGGGACTCAAGAAAGATGAAAAAATACTATTCGCCTCATGACCCCCTATCTATCTCTCTTTCTTTATTTCTTTATTTATTTCTCTATTTTCTTCTTTCTCTGTCTCTTTTTCTCTTTCTCACTTTCTCACTCTCTTCATCTCTATCTTTCTCTTTTCCCCTTTCAATTCTCTTTCAGGGTCCTCCACTCTCTTTCGATGCCGCTTTGTCATTCTCCCACTCACTGTCTGCTTCATTACCTTTCTCTCTTTCCCTTTCTCTGCTTCTTTTTCCTTCACTCGGTCTTCTTTTGTCTCTCTTATTCTCCTTTGTTTTTCTCTCTCTTTCTCTGCCTCTCGGTCTTTTTTCCTTTCTGCTTCTCTTTCGTTCTGTTCTCACTTCTCCATTGGTTTTTCTCCCCTTACCCTTGCCTCTTCGTCTTACTCTTTCTCCCTCTTTGTCTTTGTTCCTCTCTTTCTGTGCTCTCATTGTTTCTTCCTTAATTTTACTGTTTCATCCATCTGTACCCCACTCTCTCTTTGCAGCTGTATCTTTTCCATCTCTTTTTCCTCCCTCTACTTCTACCCCCTCTCAATATTTCTATCTTCTCTTTCTCTTTGTTCTTTTAATCCTATCTCCCACTGTCTATCTCCCCACGTTTTTGATTCCCCCTCTCTCTCTTTATCTACCTCTTCGTATTTTTCTATTTTTTTCTTTGTATTTTTTCTCTTTCCATATCTATTTCTTTTGTCAAACTTCTAGTATTGTTGAGTTTTATTTCACTACAATGAGGATGACAATGCCTGCACCAAAAACCATTGGCGTCACGCACAAATAAGAGTGACATACGCAAAATGTGATGACGAATTCACTTATTATAGGAACCACTAATAAAGGACTTGTAATGGGATAAGTAGTTTTTGAAAGATATTGTAGGGAGGAATTAATTCTGTTTTGTTTACCTTTTAGATTTCAATGAAGTAAGGGAGTTTAACATCAGCACAATAAAGCTTGTCTTTTTTATTGTCTCTCTTTTATTCGCTGGTAATGTCTTCGAACTTAGGCTTTTGTCTCTTTTCGCCTCTGATTTCCTGTATTCTCTCTCTTCCTCTGTGTTCTTTTTTTTTTTACTCTTTTACTTCTGCCATGCTTCTTCGCTCTCTCTCTCTCTCTTCTTTGCTCTCTCTCTCTCTCTTCTTTGCTCTCTCTCTCTCTCTCTCTTTTCTCTCCTTCTCAGTCTTACCTTTCAGCTGTATTGTCTTTATTTCTCCCTCCCGCTCTCCTTCAGCTCACCTGTGTTTCTCTCCTCTGCCTTCTGCTTTCTGGCACTCCTATCCCTTTACCGCTTCTGTATCTTTCGGCAATTTTACTTTTTCATTTCATTCTTTGTTTTTCTCCCCCATTCTCATTCCCTCTCTCACATTCTTCTTACCTTTGCGTTTTTGTTTTTCTCCCTCTATTACTTTCTCTTTCTCTCTTCATCTTCTCGTACTCATTGAGTCTTCGTCTTCCTCGTCTCTCTCTTCTTATTCTTCTTCTATCTCTCCCTGTGTTCTTCTTCCTCTGTCGACTCTTTATCTTTCTTCTCCCCCTTTTCTTTCTTTCTCTCTCTCTCTCTCTCTCTCTCTCTCTCTCTCTCTCTCTCTCTCTCTCTCTCTCTCTCTCTCCATTATGTCCTTTTCAGTGTGTAATAATCTCGTCGTAAAGTGGTTAAGTTCTGATTTTGTTTTTTCAATATTTAGGTTCACAGTATTTTTCATCTGTCGTTTCTCTTAGAATTCATAAAAGAATCAATGATAATCAAATCATATGAATATTGATCTATCCACTAGATATGTTTCACGCCTGGAGTTGTTGCGAGATATCTCGTGTGCCGCTGGTCAGTGTCTTAGTTTCTCATTATAATTGATTTTTTTGCTGATATCTACCGGAGCTTTTTATCGCAACACAACCTCAGTGTCAGCACAGATCCAAATGAAGAATTCGTTTCAGGTGAGTAACGAACTCACAACTCCGTATGTCAGAAGCTGGTTAGCTCAACCTACGACCGCTCTTACCACTGCACTACAGAAACTAGTGGCAAGCATTTGTCGAAATCAAACTCTTTCAGTGTACTGATCTCTTTAATGTCACCTTTATAATAACTCATAGTTCAATATCGATGATCAAATACATTCTAGGTTTCCTGTATAAATATTTTTTCTGTACAGAAGGCCATCTCGAGTTAGGTAGAATCAGGAGAATCTCACACTCAAATACACGTATGTATAGGTGCATAGATAAAATTTGATCTCTACAAATTATGTTCACTTGTAGCTCATAGGTGAACTTGTTGATCTGATCATTTTTAATCAGACTGATGGGAATAGTTTACAAAGTGTAAATATTTATCCCTAAAGAGATCTCTCTAATTAGCACTCAATCATTTCAGTTCGATGATATGGCTGCCTACATGAGAATCTACAATGCCCACCCCCTTATTTGCGATTTCATTTACTCACAGTCAGCCCCAGAAAGGAACAATTCATAATTTTTATTTAATAATGGTGTCCCAAAGTGCAAGAGGAGTGATCCGTGCAATTCGAATATGCCAAAAAGAAGCTGTAAAGTGCTTCCTTCGAGTGTGAAGGTGAAAATTACTGATTCAATAAGGAAAGAAAAATCCTATTCTTAGGTTGCTAAGATCTATAGCTGTGGCAGCAAGTAGTCACACGGTATGAGAAGTTGCACGTTTCACCCAATAACTTTCTTCATACGTGCTTTACTGCGTTTAAATTAAATCACGAGTCAGATACAACAGGGGAAATAATATACACAAAATATGAAATAAATTCTTTTATTATCAAATAATTTATCTTCCATCGTTCACGAATTCGTATAAATTACAACATTGCATCGTCGAGCCTTGTCTTCGAAGCATCATATTATTCAGATAGCAATTATCTTGAGCTTGTTCCAATATGCTAAAGACAAAGGAGCTCAGTGTTGATTTCAGACTATCAATTTGTTAATGAGCGTAAGGTAGGAGAGGGATATAGCAAGATTTCCTCAGATCTGAGTGTTGCAAAATCGACAGTACAGTTCATAGTAAAAGAAACTGTCTAGTGATGTGAAAGATCAAGTTAATCGTCGTATTGAAGTCTCACAAAGACTCATTCAAAAGATAGTCAGGGACGTCGGTAAAGATTGATGGATGACATTGGAACATATCATTAAGAATTTGAAATGATACGGCGTGAATACTAGTCAGAGTAAAGCAAAGAATATATGTAGGACTGAAAGACCATAGACCAAAGATGATACCTTTATTGCACCCGATACACTTGGAGGCTAGATTGAAATTTGCTAAAGAGCATCAAAACAAAGATAAAGTTAGCGTGGTGTGAATTAAAAATGAATGTTTGGAGAAGAAATTTCCAGAACATTGTGGAATTCGAAAAGTTCAGCAAAGAAGAATGGAGTGAAATCTCCATCGAAACTTGCCAAAAGTATTCGGGTAACTTCTTAAAAAGTTTGGCAAAAGTAATTGGACGAAAAGGATTCACAATAGATTTCTGATGATCAATTGTTCGTGATATGTTACTATACGAATACTTTTTGGTCATTTTTTCTTTTCAAATATTGTTACGTAGCCCCTTCAAAAATGAATACACACACACACACGCATATATATATATATATATATATATATAGAGAGAGAGAGAGAGAGAGAGAAAGAGAGAGAGAGAGAGAGAGAGATTTATATACATATATATTATATAGATTCATGTATATATATTATATTATTTATATAAAATCATATATCATTTTTGTCTATGTTTTCATACCGTACGGTAAGAACGAATATTATATATATCACATAACTTTATATCATTATGTATTGTCATGGCAGTTCTGTTTTATTATTGAACACAGGTCACCACAAGAGAAAGGCTAAATAAGGGTAACCGAGGATAAATATATATCGAAATAAAACTAAAGACACTAAATTAATTGTTTTGAGAATTATCATGCATTCCAATTCTTCCAAGAAAATACTTTAAGTCAATGTTATATGAAACATCCTAGTATCTTTAATTAATCATCTTGATAATTGTACGATAATTGTAATATTTCTACTCCGTAACATTAAGTATGATGTACTGATGAGGGTAGTGAAATCATTTAGGTCAGTCTTTATCCAACCCAATTGAACTTAAATAAACTCTGACTTTAAATTAACCAAATGTGATGATATGGTTGGGAACTGTATCTTATAAACGAGAATTTAGTAGAGTAAGTCCATAAGTTTTTAAAATATTGCGAAAATATAAATACAAATAATCATTCAAAATCATTGAAAATGTGACTGACGTTTAATTTTATTTACGATTGAACCAAAATAGATCGTAGGACTGCTTCTTACTTGAGAAGCCGGTGGTTCTTTGAAATCTCTTTAATTCTCCTTATTCAACATAGGTTGAGAAAAATTGAACTGGGTATTTTCGGAGCCACTTTCTACTGAACGTTTCAAACCCTAACGTGAATGTTTTCATTAGGATGAAAACATGATATATGGAGTTAAATTTCGAGAAAACTCGCTAAAAAGAAGGTTGAATGATCGTATAATTTTCTTTGTAATACTGGAAAAGGGGGAAAGTCCTGGTTGAATGATTGAAAAATACGTTATTCAAATATAAATAGGCTGTTTATGTTCATAATCCCACAGGAGAAAAGTAGGAGGTGATATGAACAAAGACTATTTTTATGTTGAATGTATCGTGTTCTTTATGAAAGGAGCCCATCAAACATTGGATATTGCATATTATATTCCTGATTCGTACTTTATCTATTTATCTATCTATCTGTCTGTCTGTCTGTCTATCTATCTATGTATATATATATATATATATATACATATATATCTATATCTATATATATATATATATATATATATATATATATATATATATAGAGAGAGAGAGAGAGAGAGAGAGGGGGGCAGGGGTAAGATGATGTTTTAACAATACTGTGATAAAGAAAAAGGTTTGTTCTAAATCCTGCCAATGTATAACTACCAAAGAGTAAATTATCTCCACCATGTAAAACATGAAAACATAACAAGCAGTGACCAGCAATTAAATAGTGAAAAAAAGACTGAAATATCAATAGAATGAGAGGAAAGTTCTCCACCCTAGAGAATAGACACGTCCCAAAAAACGTCCTAAATAGGGATCTAATATAAATCGAATCAATCGCCCGATGAAGTCCAAACGGCAGAAACTTAAACGTGTTTGTGTCGCGAATCCTTCATTTCATCGTATTTAAGCTCCACTTTAAGTTAATTTAATGTTTAATGTTGAATATATCGAGATATTTATGAAAGGAACCCGTTACACATCGGATATTGTATGTTATGTTATATTGTATCCCCTGTATACATATATATATATATATATATATATATATATATATATATATATATATATATATATATATATATATATATATATATATATATATATTGGTATTATCCACGCTTCCAGTATCTATTGGGGTTTCTTAAAAACATATTTCCCACGGATAAGGGCAGAGGGTGTTGTATTTACCGTGGGTTGCAAGATTTTTTGACGTCCTGGGTAAAAATTGCAAAACTGCAACGGGTGAATTTTAGTGTCAAATAATACATTTTGCTTCTATAACTTCCAAATGTATAGAAAAAAAAAGAGGTGTGACAAAACATCAAGATGGATATGTTTTGGGACTCAAACGTAGATCCCTTTTTCTCGGAAAAAAAAAATGAAACAATAACACAAAAAATATGCATATTGATGTGACAGCTATCAAAATAACGATTTTTTTTGTTATATTAGTTAAAAACTAACTCCCCAAATCCCATCGAACAACCAAGAGTGATTTTTTGGCTTCCCAATACACATTTGTATATATATATATATATATATATATATATATATATATATATATATATATATATATATATATATATATATATATATATATATATATATATATATATATATATAGCTGCACAAAACACGTTTCTGTTTGGGCCTCTTCAAGCGAATGTGTTTGAGTTGCAAATCTTTTATTTCATCACATTTCAAGCTCCATTTTAAATTAACCTTATGTTCAATGTTGAATGTATCAAACACTATATGAAATAAGCCCATCACTCTTCAGATATTGCATTATATAATCTTATATCATATTGTATCCCTGATTTGTACTTAGTATATATATATATATATATATATATATATATATATATATATATAGAGAGAGAGAGAGAGAGAGAGAGAGAGAGAGAGATGCACATGTCTGTATGTCTGTGTATTTGTGTGTGTCTGTCTATCTGTCTGTCAATTTGTCCATGTCTAACTTATTTCCTGAGATTTAACACTTTTCCCCCAAGTGGTGCAGTCGCCTGTCGAGGGACATTCCAATATAACCTGCTCAAGACGATTTGAACACAGTTGCTCGGAAAATTTGTATCCAAAAATGATCAGCAATTATACAACTATAGAGAAATGAAACAAGCGAAGGAAAAAAGAAGGAAAAAGAAAGAATGAAAGAAAGAAAGAATGAGAGAAAGAAAGAAAGAATGAATGAAAGAATGAAAGAAAGAGAAATGTCAAAAAGAAAAAAACCCAACCAAGTAGGCTAAAAAAGTCAAATAATCATGTGCCCTCGTGCTGACTACGGCCTCAGATATCTCTGCTCCACAAACCACAAGTCTCTCCGTTTAGTCTATGCTTTGGATTCCTCTTTCTGGTTTTACAATATATGAAACGATCTAAGGGATGACAAGCACCCGAGGTGGTGTCACTGGCCTCTGCCCATAGCTGTGGAGATTGGGGTTTGGAGGGGATGGATTCATGTCTTCCTCATGGGCATTAGTGAGAATTTAACGCAGATATCAGTCGGGGGTTGAATTCGGTTCATCAATTTCACTTCAAGATACTCAAAATGAAGGAGAAAAGCGAAAGAGAAAAATGCTGTGAGTAGTCAATGAAAAATGAAAGAGAGGGAGTTAGAAAGAAGAAAAAGTGAACGAAGAGCTTTACTAGCAAAAACGTGGGGGGGGGGAAGAAAGAAATGGAAACAGGTCTGGTTAGTCATTCGATAGAAACGGCCGATCGATAAATTTTGGTAACAAGCCATGATTTTAAAAGGAGAAATTCGAAAAAAAATGGTGATCAATGAATAAGTTACTTCTTTCACATTTTGTTGGGCAGTGGTCTCAACAAAAAAGTCTGAATCCCCCCCCCCCCAAACTCGACATAATATTAATGATCAATTTAGAATGTACATTACATTCCAAATCGAACACCTAAATGAAAACTTCTCTTTGTGTGTGTGTGTGGGGGGGGGTAGTCAAACTTTTTTTTTTAGACAAAAAAATGAATCAATATTCAAATTTTCAACCATTTACCTCCATTGGTGTGGTCTGTATTCGTGGTGCATACATGCAAAACAAGCCAGCCAGCCAGCCAGCCAGCCAGCTAGACTAATTTAAAAACTGAAGAAACTTATGATGGCAGTTTCAGTGACAGTTTTGGTTGACGGTTTCTGATAACAAGAAGTCAAAGATCTAAGTCGGTTATTTCCAGCAGGTTGTCCACCTGAATGGAGAAATTATCCGAGGCAACGATCACAGTTACTTCGACGCCCACGCGGCAGCCATTTTGTAAACACAGAATCTCATTTTTGCTCTGTTTTAATAGATTTACGTCAATTCGACGCTCCCACTGACGTCAGCGAGTTTTTTTGTCCCACATAGTAGTCAATATTTTCATTCTTTTTTTTTTTTACTTTCTTTTTTTTATGTTTTATATTCGTTCGGATCCTATCAGGCTAACTGTCAAACATATTTCCGTCTCTCACTCACTCTCAATTTTTTTTCTCTCTCTCTCTCTTCTAAACATATTTGCTACTTTCTCTCATTCTTGTCGATTTTCCTTTCATTATTGTTCAATTTTAAAACTGATAGCTCTCTCTCTCTCTCTCTCTCTCTCTCTCTCTCTCTCTTTCTCTCTCTCTAGCATCGTTGTTTATGTTAAGTTTGCTCAGTGCCTGAAATCAGTTCATATTTCTGACCGGGGCCATCGATTGGTGTTCGAGTCTCAGGTTGAAATAAGGTTCTCCAATGCCGATTTAAGGGCGACCCTCCCAACTCAGAATACAGGCGCAGCAAAATGTTTATAATCTATATGCTGGATTACCAATATATATATATATATATATATATATATATATATATATATATATATATATATATATATATATATATATATGTGTATATATATAATGGAATTTGCTATACAAACATATTCATGTTTTTGCCTGTCAGGTCCTCTTCAGGCAAATGATTACGTATATTTTAGATCCCTGTTTGGGAAATTTGATGGATTTTTTGTGGGTGTTAAGGTTGGAGGAGTTTTGTTTTATTCAATTTATTAGGTTTGTAGTACATGTATTTCTGCTGGTGGTTATAAATTACATGTCACGGAGGTATGATATCAATATTGGTATCATCAGTAAGTAGTTGCCGGTTTTGATATAATATTCATATTGGCTTATATCTCAAGCTCTACTCTAAAACAACTTAACATGTAAAGTTTAATGTACTGAGCACTCTGTGAAAAAAAGCTATCATACATCGGATATTGTATTATATCATATCATATACTATGTTATATTGCATCCCTGATCGATATATATATATATGTATATATATATATATATATATATATATATAGAGAGAGAGAGAGAGAGAGAGAGAGAGAGACAGAGACAGAGACAGAGACAGACAGACTGACAGACTGACAGAGGGAGAAGGACGTAATAGAGAGAGATAGATTGATTGATAAATGTTTCGTCAATTTCCCAATTCATTTTCGTTAACGATGTATTCTCGTGTGAGTCTGTCTGCCTCAGCTCTTTCAAGGCCTCTCTAGTACGTAGATAAATATATTTACCTGTCATTGAAGAAATCTCTGTCCGTATGTCTATCTGACTGCGTGTATGCACCGATATTCTGACTGGCCATTGTACAAACTTGATATTCACTACATAAATACTAGTTTGCAAACTAGGCATGGTAGCGTCAAGTTAAAAGTTGTTTTGGTCCACAGCTCTAGAGAAATCTAATAAATACTAATAAGATATCTAAAATTATCTATATTTAGATTCAAAATATCTAAATTGGTGACATTAAAAAAGGAGTAGCCAAAATACTTCGAAGTCGTGGTTGTATACGGCAGTATTGATAATGATAGGCAGCTCCTCTCACTATGAAGTCCGACCCTTTCTAAACAAGCATCTCTGAATAAGCCACTGTCCTAATACGAGTATTTACTTACCTGTAAACTGATACACACAAACGCATACATTTGTATACATGTGTATATTTTCCTCAATTCAGTTATCATGTAACTCACAATCTCCTATTACTTTTCCATTTGATTTTTCTTTAATTAATTCTTCGTATAGTAATGATCCCTCCTGAAACTCTCCTTCTTAATTTTGTTCATTTCAATACGTTCCAAGAACCATTCCATGGTCGGCTTCAAAATACTCATCTCTCCACTTTATTAAAAACCTATTATCTCTGTCTCTGTCTCTGTCTGTCTCTGTCTCTGTCTCTCTCTCTCTCTCTCTCTCTCTCTCTCTCTATATATATATATATATATATATATATATATATATATATATATATATATACATATATATATATATATATATATATATATATATGTATATATATATATATATATATATATATATGAAATTCACTGAACACTGATCCCCTAAATTCCCTTGTTACTCTCTACCAATATCTTCTTTCATCTTTCTCGTAACTGTCATTTTGGTCATTTTCTCAGTATTGTTATCTCCCTTACAATTCCCCTCTTGTACCTGTCTTCCCCTCTTTCTCTATTTCCTTGTCTTCCTTTCTCTTTCCTCCTGTCACTGTCAGTCTGTCTTTTTCTTTTCGTTGTTCTCCCTTTTTACTTTTTCTCTCTGGTCACAGCCTTTCTCTGTTTCTTTTTTTCCCTGTTTTTTTCTTTCTTTTTCTCTTTTGCCATTGACCACCTCATTCATTGTCTTTTTTTACTTCTCTATCGTATTTTTTTCTCTTTCTGTAGATCTATATTCTCATTTGTTTCTCTCCCCTCTTCTTTCTCTATCATCACTGTCTACCTCTTTTTTACAATTTCACTACCCCTTCTCTTTCTCTCTCTCTCTCTCTCTGCACTATCTTTTTCTTTCATTGTTTCCTTTCTATTTCTCTCTCGTCACTTTCTCGCGTTCTTTATTGAACTGTCACCGTTTTCCTTTCTTTCTGGTCACTGTCTTTCTTTGTTTCTCTTTTGCACTAACTCTCTCTTTCTCTCTTTCTCTCTCTCTCTCTCTCGCCACTGACTATCTCTCTTTCACCGTCTCCCTTTTTCTTCTCTATCGTCTCCATCTCTCTCTTTTTCTACTTCAATGTCTCTTCCTTTTTCAATCTCAACACTATTTGTCGTTTGTTTAATGTCTCCTTTTTTTTATCTCCTTTTACTGCCTCATTCACTACTTCACTCCCTTTCTATTCATCTATCATCTCTATCTATCCTTTTCTCTATCTTATCAGTCGCTCCTCCTTCACTCTCGTCACAATCTTTTTCTTTTTCTCTCTTTCATTGACTCTTTCCTTATTTCTCTCCCTTTCTCCATTTCACTCTGATCCTCTTTTTTCTCTCTAGTCAGAGCATATTCCCCTTTCTCTATTTCACTGTCCCTTTAGCTTTTTCTGTCGTCACTGTCTTTCTCCATTTCATTTTCTTCCCTTCTCTCCCTCTCTCATCACTATCTTTTTTCTTTCTTTCTTCCTCTATTTTCTTATCTTCTTTTCTCTTCCTTCTTCGTCTCTGTCTTTCACTAGTTCTATATTTCACTTCCTCTTACTTCTTCTCTAGTCAGTGCCTACCCCTCTTGCTCTATTTCATTGCCCCCTTACTCGCTCTCTCCCTCTCCCTCTCGCAACTCCCTTTCTCCCATTCTCTATTTCATTGTCTTCCTTTTTTCTCCTTCTCGTTTTGGCAGCACTGTCCTTTTCCCTTCCTCTATCCCACTGTCTCTCTTTATCTTTCTCTCGTACCATCTCTCTCTCTCTCTCTCTCTTCATTTCTCTCTCACTGCCGTCTCAGTCTATACCTCTTCTTCTATCACCCGGTCTTTCTCATTTCTCTCTCTTTTCCTTTTTTCTCTCTCTTCCTTTTTTTTCTCTCTCTTCCTTTTCTCTCCCTCTGTCGATCCCTCTCTCTTCATCTCTCTCTCTCTCTCCCTCTCTCTCTCTCTCTCTCTCTCAGTCTTCATTTCTCTTATGCTGCCGTCCCAGTCAATACTTCTTCTATCGCCTGATCTTCCTTCTCTATTTCTCTCTCTCTCTCTTCCTCTTTTTTCTCTCTCTCTGTATCCCCCTCTCTCTCCCTTCTCCCACTCTCTGCCTCTATCACTCTCTCTCTCTCTCTCTTCCTTTCTCATCCTATTTGTCTGCCAATCATTTCCTCTCTCTTGAGGCACTTCGCTCAAATATTGGCCTATCGATTCCTAGACTCACGTTCCAGACTACCAGTGCGCATTTTACGAGAAGATAGGTCTTTGGGATATCTTGTCTATGTAGGCCATCAGGTTACCTTGGCACACTCTAGCAGAGCGAACGTTAAATCGAGAGCGCATGCGCGAGAACGTGGCAGGAGAGAAAAGTGAAAGTAGGCGGATCGCACTGGTAGAGAGGGTGGATAACGGTTGAGGTCCGGTGTCGATGAGATGTCGGCATGGGGTATGTCATGTCTAGGGTTGGGGGTTGGTGCATACGTCATTCGTGTTTCCAAGACTCGATCTGCGTTGTACCGCCCCGACAAGACTCGGATGATTGGCCTCGTTTTGGATATTTGGTGAGTTTGATGCTTGCTATGAAGAGAAGGCAAAAATAGATATGTTAATGAAATACCAGTAGAAAGACGACATTATACAAATGGTTGTGAGAATTCATTGTAAATGGATAGCTAATTTGTTAGTTCAATTATTTGATAGTTATGTAGATGTATATATCTATATAGATTGATAGATTGATAGACAGATCGATTGATATACCAGTATGGAAAAGCAAAACGCTGCTAATTTGTAAGTTCAATCATTTGATAGATAGATAGATAGATAGATAGATATGAGAAAGCAAAAGATTGCTGTTTTCTGTGTCCAATCATTTGATAGTTATTTAGATAGATAGATAGATAGATAGATAGATAGATAGATAGATAGATAGATAGATATAGAAAAGCAAAAGATTGCTCATTTGCAAGTTTAATTATTTGATCGATACGTACACAGATATATACATATGTAGATGGATGGTTGGATAGATAGATAGATAGATAGATAGATAGATAGATAGATAGATAGATAGATAGATAGATAGATATGGAAAAGCAAAAGATTGCTCATTTGTAAGTTCAATTATTTGATAGATATGTGCACAGATATATACATATGTAGATAGATAGATAGATAGATAGATAGATAGATAGATAGATAGATAGATAGATAGTAATGGAATGGAACCTGGCAGCGATATGGGACTGAAACTTGTGGATGATGATATTGATGCAGATAATTGAAAAGATAGGTAAGACCAGACATAGATAATAGATAGATGAACTATTGTATAGCAACCGAAAACATACGATACATAGATAACTGAATCGATGGATATATAGATAGACGTACTATCCTTATTTAGTCGTTAAATATGTATTTATCAGTCCAAGTTCTATTGTCAAACACTAAATACCAATGTTTATCAATCCGAGTTCTATTGTCAAACACTAAACACCAATGTTTATCAATCAAAGCTATATTGTTGAGCACCAAACACCAATGTTTATAAACCTGAATCATATTGTCAAACACTAAATACCAATGTTTATCTATGTAAGTCATATTGTCAAACCCCAAACATTGATGTAATCAATCTAAATCATACTGTCAAACTCCGAAAACTGGAATTGACTTCATTTTTCTGTCGTAACATGAAAAACAACAAGAACAGTCGTCACCAAAAATTAGGGCTGAAAATCATTATGTTGAATTCACGTTCGTCTGTCGAAATTTAAACTCACCACCAACTGATTGCCAGCACTTTTACAGGCTGAGATGAATTGATGAGTAATATTAACGGGGCTTTATCATACAAATACACAACGGCTTGTTTAATTCTGATCAATAAAAGCCTGTTGACAAAAAATATTTGTGTAATCTTTTTATTCATCATGTATAGAATACAAAGGTTGCTGTAATCATATTCAGTCAGGGTAGAACATGGAGTGGAATTTGCCCTTGCTGCAGCTAATCCTGTCATATATATATCAATCACGTGATTGATTAATTAATCGATCTATCAAATCGATTTTTTGCTAATTAGCAATCAGTGTCATTATCACACGGATTTTTTAATTATTTAGATTGTTCCTATTTTGACTTACGTTTCGCGTACCTATACTCGATCTCTTCCCTCCTGACATTGTCGCTGCCTCAGATGGAAATATAGACGCGTCGATGGAGAGCTCGATGGTTGGGAGGTGTGTCGGGCAAGAATCGGTCGAGATCGAATCCGTGATGGCTCTGAGCCACTGGATCACGCAGAGACGCCTACGGCATGGCCTTGGCGTATATCGATCTTGTTGTGCACGGATGAGGTAAAATGCTGCTTCAGTGAGCAGCGGAGTCCTACACAGAATTGAGTCTAAGATCAACGGTCATCCCATGAAGAGCTGACATTAGGATTTGGAGGTTACCTGGGATAGATCATACCGAAAGAAAAAAAGACAAACAAAAAAAAAGACAGAAAACGGGGGAGGATAATAGACAGCAAATGGGAAATAACAAGAGGTAGGGATGGAGAAATTGGCATTGAGCCAGTGACTGAGTAATGAAGAACAGATAGATAGATAGATAGATAGATAGATAGATAGATAGATAGATACTCCATGTACTCGGTCTCTCCTACAAGAGTTGACCCGTTCGTTTTAGTAGGGAAATCGTAAATTCATCATTCTATTTATAAGTTGAATCCAGTTAATTTTTCAATCATAATCGGGCAATAAATAAAACTATGTTCAATGAAAAGCATTCAGCGAAACCTTTACTAAGATTATTCAGAAACGTAAGAACAGAGTTTTCGCTCGTGGGAGCAATATACAAACAAAGGCTGAGTTAGCTAGTTAACTAGCAAGAGAACATGCTAGCGAGACTGCTAAATACATTTATGGATATTGTATATTATACAAGGACAAGATTGTACTGAATTCTAAATTCAATTGACAGAGTTCCTATGATTTCCTAATTGACGAAACTTGTAGGGCAAAAACACTATTGTGAGATGCAAGAGGTAAACACTTGACCATCTAAGCCACTAAATAGTCCCCAAAGATGGATATTTATACCGGATATGAATCGTACAGGTTTTAGAATCATAAAATTGTACTCAATGTCAACTTGATTGAATGGCTTACACCAACTTTCGAAGTGTAAGTAGTTTGCATGCTTTAAAAATCAGCATTTTTAATCCTGTATTTTAAATGGATTCGAACTCTATCAAGAGTCGTTAGAGGTACACGCACAACTATCACAACCACCAGATCTCTCCAAATTATATACATATATATATATCATGTTATCATTGTAGAGCTATCGAGTAAGAGAATTATAGTTGATTCTGATGGATATGATTCTTTTTCGTTTTATTTTTTCTCTCTCTACTTTTTGGGTGTAGGAAGGTGTAGCGCCAATTTTCTAATCGTCTGATTTGAAAGTTTGACTGAGAAGTACAATTTTTTCCATTAAAATTCTATCCGGGCTTGGAAGCGACGAAAGGTAGGGGAGGTGAACACCCAAGTTTTCTTGCCATCAAAATGACTTCAGGTTCGATAGATGATCAAAAGTTTGTGATGAATTCAAAGAGATCGATAGAGCAGGATATTGAAAGGAATTAAGTGAGATGGGAAGATATAATACTTATGTACATTGAGGTAAAGCAAGAGAACGATACCATCGATTGCAGTAGAATACGAAAGAGTATTAGATATAAAATAAGCCAATTCTTCAAGTATGGTTTGCCTTAATTCCTGTTTGGTTCGCATGCGCTGTGCAGATTTGCCGAACGTTTGGGTGGCAACATATATATATATAGAGAGAGAGAGAGAGAGGGAGAGAGAGAGAGAGAGAGAGAGAGGAGAGAGAAGGTTTAGAGATTTTATTTTGGATTATACTATCTGCATTCTGAGGCCAACAATTCTAATGGGAAATTTAAAGTATAAGTAATGTGCACAACATATATATACGTATTGGTATGTGTATATAAATGTCAATATGTCTTTGGGAATTTTGTGGATAGTTTGTCTACGTAAGTCTGTGTATGTTCTTATCCACAAGAATCATAACTTGCTGCCACACAAACACCCACCCTTATACGTACTTATGTATGTACGTACATAAGAGCGTCCGTCCACTTGAACGAAAAGATGATGTCAAATGCACGAAGGTGAATACACACACACTTATGCACACATGCACACATATACAGACGCAGGTGTATATATATATATATATATTTATATTTATATATATATATATATATATATATATATATATATATATATATATATATATATATATGTGTGTGTGTGTGTGTGTGTGTATATATATATGGTGAGGGCAAAATGTATTACAAACATTCAGCATTTTAAACATTCTAATACAACTTCAAAATTGACTGAATCTTGACCAATGATTTCTGATTTGTTTACATAACTTTTCGATGATTACTTTTGTTTCAATATTTATTTGATTTTTGTTGAAGTACATAAAGATTCCGTTGTACCAATCTTTCACAACAGCTTGCCTTGGAAGATATTATTCGCAATTCAAACTTATAAATAGACTTACATACCGATTTCTGAAGTCAATGGGAAATATGCAATTACATCATCCATTATGAAAACCACTATGTAACCATTATGAAGATTTAGAATTAGTCTGGAACAAGGCCATGTCAATGAACAGGAAGATTGTTTTGGGCCGAACTTCTCGTTAGGATTTTTGTTTTGAAAAATCAGTATTCAAAAGTCTTGTTCTTAATTGGACTCGAACATTGACTACTTATGCAGGTGCATAATCCGCGAATAAATTGACACTAAGCAATGGTTATCGTATAATCATTTGGTTTCCATTAACGAAAATCGCTAATCAAAACATTTGTGGGACTGAGGTTTTAGTAAAATTGTGCAGTACTTCAACTACGCTGTAGATTTGGCTTCTGGATGGTTTGATTTAATTACGAAAGCACAGACTGTGGTTGCTGCTCTTTTAAAAAAGCAGATCACGTCCTCAGACCTGTAAGCACGCCCAAAATATTTCCAACAATGGAAATCTAATAAAGTGTCAAAATCACTTCAAGTACACACACAATCTGTTCACTTGTCTATCTCTCTCTCTCTTTCTCAAACACACAAACATATATATATATATATATATATATATATATATAATTAATTTTGTCGAGTTTTTACCTTCATCTAATCTTCCAATTGCTTTTTCATCACAACTTTGACACGGACCGTAGTTCTATGGCAACGATTAAACAACGTTATTGAATATGAAGCGTGAGTCTACGATGAGAATCGAACCAACACTCTGTAGGCAGAAGGAGTCCAGTTTACGCTTGGCTGCTTTTTAACATTTGGCCACGGGGACTTCATTGTTAAACAGAAGCTGATTCCACACCTTGAACTTAACTCCTTAGAGCCAATATTCGACTAACGCCGATGTTCACAATTGAGACCTTGTAGTTTTTTCATGCAATGATATTTTTCGATTTATTCTTATTTTTGGATGAAGTATTGCAACGTTATTATTAATTTTGACAACTTTTTACCTTCATCCTAACTTTCAATTGCTTTTTTATCTCAACTTTGACTCGGACCGTACTTCTCAGGCAAAGATTAAATAAGCGTAAAATTATGGTTTTGTAGGTAGTTAAGTTTAAGGCGCAAGACCTTGTGGCCGAATGGTTGGAAGCAGCCAGACTCCCTTTAGCTTGAAGGTTTGAGTCCGATTTTCACCCTTAGCTTACTCTTTATTTTCGATTACACGGTTTACGCATTACCGTAGAATTACAATCAGAATCAAAATTGTGATAAAAAGCAGTTGTATGTAAAGATGAAGGTAGAAACTAGTCAAAATCAATGATAATCTTACAATGCTTCTTTTAATGATAAGAATAAATTGAAACGAAATAATCGGATTAAAAAAAATATTTTGTCTCAAATGTAAACAACAACGAGCGTCGACTGCTGGTTTTAAGGGGTCAAGTTAAAGATGTTAAATCAGCTTCTGTTTAACTACGAAGTCTGCGAGGTCAAATGTTCAAAAGCAGCCAGGCGTTTACTGGACTCCCTCTGACCAATCAAACTGTCCACTAACGTTTTGAGTCTGATCTTGAACTCATGCTGTTTTATCAAGTTATACATTATATCATACTGAATCATTGCAATCTTTAATGCTCATTGACGTTCAGCCGAATATGAACAAAAACGATGCCTTTATTTAGCAAAGATAACGGATTGCTGCTTTGCCACCATTTGCAATCATGACGTCGTTATCCATTTACAGGTTTCATTGCTCTATGTTTGGTCACATCGTATTGTTCGAAGTTTACAACTCTGCCGACTGCAAATGGCACGAACAATGGTACTTATGTTTTAAAGGCGATTCGCAATAGATACACAGCAAATACTAGTTGACTAATCAGTTGGTGAGTCAGCAATGACTACCCATAAAGCTTAATCATACGATTTGATGACCCAAATAAGAGAATGAAATCATGCCAAAAATACTTGACCTATATATCTATATCGATTATGTACATACATTTTGTCTATGACAAAGGTTTACCCTCGTTTCACTTTGTTCAGCTTCTTAGATAAACAATGTAACTAGGCCTCAGAGTTGAATATATACTCAGACGATAACTTCCTCCATGATTTGAAATGTGATGGTGGGGGAGAGTTTTAATCATTTACCTTGCAAGCATAATATAATAATGTCTTATAATGGCTTGTTAATTCGTGTTATATGACCATTAGTTGCTTCTGCTTTCAATTGTTCTCAGACGTTTTTGTTTTTATTAACTTTTTTTGTGAATGTATAGTTTTTATTTGTTCGTTAAATTAAAAGGTATTATTTGTTTAAGTAATTTCCATTTTAAATTCAAATTATTTATCTGTTTTCAAGCTTGCTTCTATTTTTTTCATGACGTTTTTTTTTAATGCTTTTTTTTTACCAAAAGAAAGTTCTTTCTCTAATCTATTCTCTGTTTGTTGTTCTGGTTTTATCAAGGTTTGTGTCTTCGTTGTGTTATTCTATTTCATTTTAATCAGCTGCAAAGTTTTTCTTTATCATTTTTGTATAAGGTTTATCATTTAGTTGGGTTATTTTTTTTCGATTCCTATCATTACTTATTATATTACATTGCTTATATTATTTCTTTTTCTTGGTTTTACAGAATTTTTTTTTTGTAAGCTGTTCTGGAGTGTATAAGACATTTTTATTTCCTTGGTTTTTTTTTTAGTATAAATCATTTCCTGTTCTAACATTTGACCCACATCTCTGTCTTCAAATTAAGTGAATTATTCTTATACCTAAATTTTAAAATTTGTAGTTCTTCTCTGAGGCATAGATAACTCCTTGAATTACAGTTTGTACACACATTTTTTGTTTAGTATGTGTGTGTGTTTGTGTTTCTATGTATGTTCTGGTAAAGTTGACAATATGGAGAAAGTACTCCTCAATTTTTTGTGCGATAGCCTTCGTATGTTTTGATCGTTGTTCAAAGGTTTCGTCTGAGCTTTGAAAGTGAATGTTGGTTCGAGAGAAAACCAACTCATACCACTTTTCGCCTCCGACGGGAGCTGGGACAACGACTGAAACGTACGAAAGCTATTACAGACTTTATCAAAAGATTGAGTTGTATTTAGTAGTCTCAATTTCCTTTCCTTTCCTTTTCCATTTTGTCAACTTTTCCACAACAGACGGATGTAAATCTTTTTCCGTTTATATATATATATATATATGAAGTCAATGTAAGTTTCATAAAAGCTAATCTCATTTGCTGTTGGAAGTGTGGAGAGAGTGAACCTCACTGGGTGCCTTAAACGATTGCCAGTCGTTTTTTATAGCTAGCAAGCTAGTTACGCAGTTTATAGTTTGATTAGAGACTTCTATACCCATTGGGTGCTCCTTTTGGTGGCCTTGTTCTAGACCAAGCCAGGTATAGTAAATATCTACAATGTGCCAATCAAGCTGGTCGAATCTACTATTTGTAATGTGGTGAGTTTACCAATTATCGTGGCCTTGTGTCAGACTAAGCTAAGTTTATAAATACAAAAAAAAAAAAAATTAGACAAAAAACATGGATACGAGAATAGAGATAAACGAATGCATGGGCCCCTGAGCATGGTGAGTGAGGGGAGCAGCCTGACATTTCAGATCGTATCAGAAATAAGTACATGCATTATAGCACGTACACAACACATGCGTGTTCCTCAAGAGTCAAAGAAATATGTATCCATATAAATAGATAATTAAAAACATTATTACAAACTGTCTGCCATTCTCATAAGAAGAGTCTCAGGTAAAATACATCCCGCTCTGATTGTGCAATCCTGACTTGTTGTTACGTTAACAAAAATAGACAATTATATATATATATATATATATATATATATATATATATATATATATATATATATATATATAATGATAATTGTGTCATCCACAGACAGCTGTTTTACATCTTACATATTACAACTCTTCAATGTGGCTATAGACTATCCAATATCCTTTCCAGTACCGCGAGGTCGGATCGAAACCTTCGCCTCTGAACCAGGGACTGTCATTCTACCCCTGCCTTGCACAGAAATGAACGGTCAGTAGGACCGGATTAAGCAATATATATTTACTTATGCAGAATTCCCTATCCTCCAGAGTACTCCATTCCTGGGTTGGAAGAGCATTGCTATAGTAGATTTTAATGGACGAGTTGTCTTACCTAAGAGTGCTCAACCCTAGAGAAGGGAGTGTTGATTATAATGATTATTAATAATTGTGTCATATATATATATATATATATATATAATTGAATAGTGGTTGTGCGTATAGTCCATGATACAAATTGACCCGTATATCAATGGAATTGCTTATATATCAAATAGTTATTATACTATAAAAAGCATACATTTGTTATCTCCTCAACCCATTGCATTTTGTTTATTCCCCACATCGTATTTTATTTGATGCGTTTTTCGCATGGCGTTACAAAACTTTCCCAAATCTTCTCATTAAATCATTTATGACTGAACCACAAATTATTGAAACTGCGAATGGCAGGGAGTAACCATATATATATATATATATATATATATATATATATATATATATATATATATTGCACAATACAAACCAGGAATATAGTATGATATAGTACAATATAAATCCGACGTATGATGGGTTTATTTCATAAAGTGATCGGTACATTCCACATTAAGCATTAACTTGAGTTAGAGTAGAGCATAAAATATGACGAAGTGAAGGATTCTCTTCACAAACATGTTCATGTTTCCAATCTGTAGGGGCTTTTTCTGGCGTATGATTCGATTTATTCCAGAACCTTGTTTAAGGCTCTTTTCAGGGGTGGGGTCTATTGTTCCATGATGTAGAACCTTTCTCTTATTCTATTCATGTATCATTTTGGTGGGGAAAAGAAAAAAAAAGAAAAAAGATATATAGATAGAATGAGAGGGAGGTGGTATACCCTAGGAAAATAGACCCCAAGCATCAGGAAAAAATGTCCTAAATGGGGATCTGGAATAAATCGAACCATCTTCCTGAAGAAGCCAAAACAAGGAAGAAACATACACCTATTTCTATAGCGGATCCTTTACATCATTATGTCTATATATATTAAAGAAAGGAATAACGTCATCGAAATAAAATTATGTGAGTCATGACATTTTCATGAGCAGCCCGCATACCAACAGCCGTCCTTCACAGTCACGTAATCGAAAGGCTGATTGAATTGCGCGTGATAACATTTTTTTTTTTTTGGTGCGAAATTCCAGCCACATCACCCTTTTGTTGTATTATTGCTTTTATATCTGGATTCACGTTAATGAGGAGTCGGTAACGACTCTCCCCTTAAATAATTCTAGCAGTCAGAATAGGAAATATCATTTTTAGATGAATTCGCCTTGATTTACACTTACTGTTACGTTAGAGAAGGGAATTTGAATGAACGTCGTGACAAGTTAGAAAACAGTGCGCAGAATCGGAAGTGAACATCGTCAACAAGGATCTAAACCACACGTTTGCACTTAAATACCACAAAATGACGTGGAGGAATCCCAACAAAAATAAAAATCAAATTAAAATCACCTCCAAAAAAAAAAAAAAAAGAAAAAAAGAAAACAAAGTAACTTTCCCGGTACTTTTTTTTTTCTAATTCCAATTGTTCCATTGTTACTGCGTGTATTTCTACGCTACCTGACCCAGGGATTGAACTCATGACCTCCTGAGAAGTAGATGAGCTCTACCAATGCCTTTAATTCACTTTTTCTGACTTGAACCAATGACTGATCTAACATAATTAAAAATATTCCAAGATGCTGTTCAGGTTTATGCTAGGTCTACTGATTGGATTCTTGGAGTCTGGTATAGGTAATTTTTTTTAATTGTCTTACTTTTTGATGCTCTTCTCTCTATCATTTTGCCCCATAGGAATAGATGTGTTTTATCTTTCGTCAACACATGATCAGCAATACTTGATTCCAAAGTGTCTCCACTGATTATGCATTTCTGATCTTCCACAAGACTTATTATCAAGTGTGACCGTTGAGTTATACCTTTGATTTTTTTCGTTACGAGTGCGTAGAATGTTGTACATAATTCTTAGCCAAGTTCTCTTACGGTGGAAATGTAGCGCTAGTAAGATGTCCTCGAAGAGTGGAATTGAATTTGGTTATGGACCGCAGATCCCATAGATAATCTCTAAAGCTTCTGAGATGAGGTACTGTGTCTGTAGCAGATTTTGTGCTCCAAATTCGTAAGCTTCTTTAGGTATATGCTGATGATATAGTTATACTACGATTTGGTGCGATATGGTATTCGACGTTGCTGGCATCAGGTAATCTATTCATATACTATATGCATATCTTTGTAATCTCCATCTGCAGGAAGGTTTCATATTAAGAAGTTGTCACTTTTCTTTCTTTACTGGAGAAAATGATGTTCTCTTGGTCGTTTTTGCCCAACACAAGATCTTGTTTTGATAAACTTTTTGCATTTTTCACTTCATTCAATTCAAAGACGAACATTCCATGATAAACCAAGAATTATATCCTATTCGGAAAATATTATCGTTCAGCTTATTGAAAGAAAAAACATGTGCAGATGGAAGTTGGTTGAAACAGGACGTGGAAATTGTTTTTTGTTTTTTTTTCTGCTGGTTCATCATCATTATCATCATCATCGTCATCATCATCAACAGCTGCCTTTTAGCATCCGTCGTTGAACACATACATTCCCCAATATCCGCCAGACCTCTCTATCGTAGGCGTCACGGAGTACTAGTACTTTCTGAATTTGTTTATAATTCGTGTGGCATATGATCTCTGGGGATCCACGTTGTGAGTTGTGATGTCCAGTGGTTGTCTGAAATTCTTGCAACATGACGAGCCCATTACCACTTGAGTTTTCTAATAGATTTTATGATATCTCTGACTCCTATTTTTTTCCTTTAATACACCGAACTGTCTAGCGATCTCTCTATGTAATATCAGGTATGATTCTCTCCTGTGCACGTTGCAAGGTCCTTGATTTGAGGGCCAATCTTTAGGGTTAGGTTCTACGTTCCAGCTCCATAGGTGACTATTGAGAAGATGCTTTTGGTGTAATGGGATTTTTTTATCTTTTAATCCTCGACCGAAAGCTTTCCAACCTAGTATGATTCTTTGCTTGATTGCCTACTCTGTTGAGATTCTCTGTCCTACGTCAATGGTGTGGTCTACTTTCTCAAGTTCAATTTGAAATGCTGGAATTGGAAAACAAAGAACTGGCAAGACTCGAACACGCATTGGTGAACGCAATTGCTTGCTATGTCATACGTTTGAGCCCCCCAAACCGCTTATCCAATTCCTACTGTGTGTTTTAGTATTCTCTCTATGTCCTTTTTCATGGTTTCCTTGTAGTGGTAATACTTCAACTTGTCTGGTGTTCTGTGATAAACTATGACAGCCATGACAGTATGCGATTAATTTCTTCTTGCTTCTTTCTCTTGTCACGCGCTAGCTGACTCTATGAGAGTCCCAGCCTTTGGAGGCAGAAACAATTAAATGGACAGCTGTAGTATATTTGGGTAATATCAGCGGTTCTCCAACATTTGAATCTCTTATCGTAGGCTCTCCAGAATAAATGAAAAAAAAAGGCCTAAAAAGTAAAATGAAAAAGAGAACAAGGTTACTTGTTAATAAATGTGTAGAATTTGAAGAAAAAAAAAAGCATTTTATCTTGGGAGTGAGAACTTGTTTCAAAGTTCAGCATATTTTATATCGTATTGATGATAAAAGATGACTACTTAAGTCTCATGTCTCACGTTCGATAAGAGTGTTAGCATTGGGTGGTCAGAAACAATTCAGTCGAACCACACCCTGTGTTCTTCGTCGGGTGCAGATTCAGTCTGACAGCCGTTGCCAGCCCCTAAGTTCAAAACGTGTAAAACGGCACTAATGAAATCACAGCGGGTGTTTGGTAACCCGGAGAAGATTATTTAGACATTCTTTGAAAAATTAAAAACGTCAAAGGTGTTCCGAAGTGTTCAGGCCGTCATACAGTTTGGTCATTATTTTCCTCTCTGTTTTTCCTTCCAACCAGAAGCTGGATTGGATTGAATTTTGGATAACTTAATATGATTTGCCAACTGTCAGTTTCTCTATGACTGCAAATAAAGATGAAAAGAAAGAGATAAAGTGACTGTTTTGCAGTTTACGTACCTGTGATCAATTCAGTTTTTACCAAAGAAAACTACAAGAATCTCATTAACAATATATTGCTTCAGCCTTTTGAATTACTTTGACACAGAACAGAATTTCAAGTATACTACAGTACTTTCTAGTATCATCAATTATCAGAAACTGAAAAAATTATATTCACATGATTTCGTAGGTTTTTTGAATTTGTTCAAAGCTGTATTTTTTAGAATTTGATTTTGTTCTGTTCTCTAGATGAATGGTTCTTTTGATCTTCCTATCCATTATTTTTATGAAATGAAACGGTCACTAAGTAATGCAAATTTAAGATCTGGCTGATAAATTATGTACAGTGATTGAAATTAAATAGTTTTAATGATTCATATAATTACGGGGAAAAAATGCACTTTTGAGACCAGGAACCAAATAATGATTATTCATTGATGAGTTTGACCTGTTTGTATTTATCACTTTAGATTTAATGATCCACTTCATAGTCTAGTTAGTGGAAGAGGGAAAAGAAAAAGAGGTAAAAAGAGGAAACGAGAGAGAGAGAGAGAGAGAGAGAGAGTGAGAATAATGGGGGGGGAAGGAATAGCGAAAAAGAGCGGACAGAAAAGAGAGAGAGAGCATAATGGGGAGGAGGAAGAAGGAAGGGCAAAAAAGAGCGAATGGAAAAGAGACGTAGAGAGAGAGCAAGAGAACGGGAGAGGGCTGGGGAAAGAGGAGTTGATTTAGAGAATGAGTGTGAAGGAATGTGCGGGAATATTTTTTTAGTTACTAATTTTATTTTCCTTGTGAAGAGAATGTAAGAGTCAAGGCGAAAATATATGCCAATATGTGAGCCAAAGCTCCTGCTCAGAAAAGTCTTGGTGAGCAGTCGGTGGAATATGGAAGGTTTTAGTCCATTACATTTGTAGTTACAAGACCAGACGAATCCAACAGATCATTATTGTCAAAGATTTGAACGAGAGAAGACGGAAGATTTACGTAATAAATTTCTATCTTTTGTCAACTGAATTCGACATTCTTCAGATTTATAATACTCACATCCAGTGAACCAGACTCATGAGAATATCAAATCGTTAGGTTGGGAGGATCTATCCCGGTATCCTTATTTACTAGATTCAACACCTTCAATTTTTGTGTCGGTCCAAAAACCGGAAAACTTTCTTTGTGACAAAATCTTTAAAATTAGAGAAGAAAATTCAACATAATCACATTTATTTTGGTCCACAATTCTTTGAATCAAAGGATTAAAAGGATGTGTTTCGTATCAGTGTCTTACCATTTCTAAAACTAATGATTATGTTATTGGCAATTAATTTCCACAAAACTAAACTTTTGTTTTATTTTGTCTGAAAAAAAAAAAAAAAGTAGAGATTTTGCCTTCTGTAAAACGTAATCAAGTTGAAAATAATGATTTGTAATCTGAGCAGCCCAAAATTTGCAGACTTCATCGTCCTTTTCGCATGACCTCCAAGCAATGCTAGATGAACTAAATGAAGAAAGCAAAAGAGTTGGGCTACACATGAACTTCAGTAAATCAAAAATCATGTGCAACGATCACATTGAGAATGAGGACATAACTGTTGAAATCGAATAAGCAAAACTGGGGAAAGTACACCACAATATCTACCTAGGACAATGAATCTCCATGAGACCCACGAAAGAGGAAGACATCAAGCGAAGAATCACTTTAGGATGGAAAGCCTTTAGCTGAACAATCTCAGGCTTAAAAAAAATCGATCCCAATAATCCTAAAAATAAGAGTATACAATCGATGCATCCTCCCAGTAGTCACTTATGGAGCTGAAACATGGAACCTAACCAAGAGACAGATCCGAAAACCGAGAAGCATGCAACGCGCACATGAGAGAATTATGCTTAATCCCACATGAAGAGATCACAAGACACACAGTATATCAGGGAGAAAACGGGAGTCAAAGACATCATATAATCTTTTAGAAAACTTAAATGGCAAAGGGCAGGCCATGTTGCAAGAATGACAGACAACCGATGGACATTACGACTCACAACATGGATCCCTAGAGATGATCACATACGAAACCGAGGCTGACAAAATACAAGATGGAGAGATGAACAGGACAAATTTAGAAAATACTGGCTCCACGACGCCCACAACAGAGAAGTGTGCCGGATCCTGGGGAAGGTTTATGTCCCATGACGGACGTTAAAAGACTGATGATGATGATGATGATGATGATGATTACTTCATCTAATAAAGAAATGATTTGTTTAACAAATTTCTTTGCTGTCAGTCTGTATAAAAGATAGCTTCAATTTAATGAAGGGAAGATTTTAAGTTTTTTTTTCGCATTGTCTCAATTATCATATTTGATCATTATAAAAGTCGTTCAAGCCACAGATGTTCAGGGACTTTATAGAAAATACTGCTTTTTGATTTTTCCCTTTGAGTTACTAGAGTAAAATAGTCAATTCCTTTTACTGGTCACTGTCATGAACTATTGACTGAAATTTTCTTATTCAATTTATAGGCGTTGATCTTCAGCAGATTTATCATAAGGTGCCTCAGTCTCATTCGTTAGCTAATGCTTACGTTTTAGATGAGGGTAGCTCAAAACGTGCAAACTCTGGGTCGTTCACCTCAAGCAACAAATTTGGAAGAGGTACATGTATTCTATCGTGTCTGTTTGTTTGTCTGTCATTCTGCTTGACTACACAATATATCCAAAAGTTCTCAATGAATTTTAATGAGGTTTTCGGCTTAAGGGAGATTTGATTTAATTTGGGGGTAGGTCAAAGAATTTTTTCCTATAGCAAGATATCTTCTTTTCTTTATTATCTTACGGCAGAACATCATGAAAAATAGGTCCGTCAAAAGACTGACTAGAAATTTGAGGGAGAAAACTCATTTTCGATTCTCACATTCAATTCCCTCATGATATATATATATATATATATATATATATATATATATATATATATATATATATATATATATTCCAATTCTCTTTATTTGTGGAGATTTTTGAGACAATGGCATCAGTAGAGGTTGGCACACTGTGAGTGCTTTCTAGTTAATCCACGTGTCCCTCTTGGAGCTTTTCTTGACGAAGTCGAGGAAGGGGTTCGCCTTTGTTTTATTCCGTCAGTTTGTCCCTTTCACTTTTTATCTGTTTGTCTGCCAGACCGTCTGCTTAATTGATTAGCAGCCTGTGTAGCTGTTAGGATGAAAGTGAAAACACTTTGGGCGCGGAGTGATTATTCTTAATGGGTTGTTTTTGAAATGGTTTTGTAATTTAATTATCAGAACGATATGATTCGGACTACCAATCCCCTTCTCTCCCCACTTCATCTGTCTCTGTTTTCTGTCTTTGTTTCTTCCTTTCTTCCTTTCTTTCTTTCTCTATCCCCTACTATTCTTCTCAACTTCTCCCTCTCTTGCTCTTTCTCTCTTCCTGTTTTCTTTCTTTCTTTCTCTATCTCCCACTATTCTTTTCAACCTCACTCTCTCTAGCTCTCTCTCTCTCTGTTTTCTTTCTTTCTCTATCTCCCACTATTTTTCTCAACCTCACCCTCTCTTGCCCTCTCTTACTCTCTCATTATTTTCCTTTCTACAATTTTCCTTCTCAATATCTCTCTCTTTCTCTCTCTCTCTCTCTCTCTCTCTTGTGCTCTTCTTATCTATCACTCTTTCTTTCTCTCTCTGATTTTTGATTTCTTTCTCTTTCTTTCCCTATTTATCTCTCTCTCTTGCTCTTCATATCTCTTGCTCTCTATCTCTTTCTTTCTCTCTCTCTCTCTCTCTCTCTTTCTCTCTCACTCTGAATGAAGAAGTCGATTGGAACCACAAAAAAGAGATTTAAAAACATCAGATGACAAAAGCCGTGGAAGAAAAAATAAGGTATTTAAGAGAATACGTGGATAATTGAGAGCAGGAATGAGAGATAGGAATTATTTACGTTGCTTATCTTTGTCTGGCACAAGGTCACCCAATTAGAGCAACCAGAAACGATTGAAGGGATCACCATGGCAAATTGGTCAAGAGGACAATTTTACCAAACGTTGCTACTGCAGTGTTTATCGCAGTGCGTCCAATTCTCACAAATCAGAATAAGGAAATTGTATGGTGATAATCTTCTAGGGTTGGTTATTTTGCATTCCACGAAAATCAGCAATCAAAACTCCAGCTTTGATCCGGGCTCAAACACAAACGATTCGGGTAAGAAATACACAGCCACAAGTCAACCTCAGGTATTTACGAAGCTTAGCTTTGTCTGGAACAAGTTTTAATGAGGGAAAATGGGCCTAGAGAGATTGTGCTACCCCAAACTTCCCAAAGGAGGAGCGGGTTGTCCACCTCAGAACATTAGAAACAGAAATCCTGACTCTTTACCAAACTGAGGAAAATTTTATGAAACTTTTTTTTGTCGGCCATCATCTCATGAACAACGTAGCTTACCATTTCCGTCACCAGTTACATCATTTCCTCTACTCAATTTGGAACCTTGCCGAAATGGACAATAGACAATGCTTAAATGTCAGTTTACTCGAGGAATTGTAACTTGGAGAGATTTCGACTCATTGATCTTGAAGAGATGGAAGCGACGACGTCTTTGGACACGGTCAGTTCTTTGAAGTAGCTTCTAGAGCCAGATGCCCGTTTGCACTTTTCTCTCAACCTGACATCGTGTAAGACACGTCCCGTCGACTTAGACGCACTTATGAAACAAGTGACCGGAAAGATACAAAATAACAGATTGTCTAGGCAGAAGATTGCGTCGGTTTGTGTGAATCAGGATCAGCATGTGTGCTGTCTGTCTGTCTTTGAGACCGACGGACAAAACAGAAAAAAATGCGAATTGTCCTGACATTAAGTATTTCATAATTCAACATCTGATCTTATTTCTTGTTTTTTTCTCTGTGTTTCTTCGATGCTTTTTTTTGTACCAAAGTTTGTCACTGATATCTTCTTAGAAGTAGGAGCTGCTGGTGACCAAGTAAATAGCACAGAAAATAGAATCGGCAAACTAATGCTTTTGGGGGAAGGATAAGTCAAGTTCTTCTCTCTCTCTTTCTCTCTGTCTCTCTCTCCCCCTCTCTCTCTCTCTCTGTCTGTCTGTCTGTCTCTCTCTCTCTCTCTCTCTGTACAATACCAAAAGAAGAAAATTCCAAACCCTCAACCAATGCCATGAATGGCTGGAAATGGGGGATCTGGTGGAACTTCAACGGGCCTAGCAAAATGCTCGCGTGAAATCACCTCGCGGTTGAAAGACTTTTATTCCTTCTCCGCGACACCCATGATAGAGAAGTGTGGCAAATCCTGGGGAAGGTCTATGTCCAATGACGGACATTAAAAGACTGATGATGATGATGATGATGATGATACTCAGGCTTTAGAATTAAAAATGGGGTTATCAGGAACAGAGAAAAGGCTTTATCTGAGTCTCACACACGGGGTGTGGTTGATGGATTAGTGGTCAATCAGCTCTGTTTAGAAAACTGGACACGCAGAACAATACTTATTTCCGAACATACTATGCAGAATAAGATATAAACAAATGTAACGGTGAAAAAAAAGTATCTGCACACAATTAAAAATCACCATAAAATGTTATTTAAGCAAAAATGCAGATCTACATCTTTCGATACCAGCATAGAAATTTTTGGAATGATCTAGTAATACTTGTAAGATATGATTATATTACAGTCGTCATCCATTGCTTTTACCTTCTTGGAATGAGGCAGTCATGGTTCAAGTAAAGGAGCTCTTAACCGAACAAAAAAGATTTCGTGATTGAGCAACATAATGAACAATTGAGCGACAGGACCATTTCCAAGATGATAGGTATCCCCGTACGTACCGTTGTATCGATTATTCTGAAGTTGAAGGAGTTTGGCACCATCACGGAAAATTTCTCCACGAGCAACTCAAAGAACGCTAAGAACAGTCGAAGCGAATCTAATTGTAACTCGAAAGGAGATCCACGATGATTTAAGATCAGCTGGTAAATCGGTTATTAGAAAGACTATTAGTAACGAGCTTCACAGCGATGGCTTAAAATCCCTGACACCATGGAAAACAACTTTGTTGAAAAATAAACACTGATATTCTCGGATAAAGTTCGCTTATGACCATTTAGAGTAGTCCAATTATTTTTGGAGAAAAAATTCGCTGGTCAGATGAATAGAATAATTGAACTTTTTTTTTGTTGCAAAAACAAGCTTGACGTATTTGGGGAAAGAATGGGAGCACCTCTGATCCAAAAAACAATGTCCCCATCGTAAAGTGCAGATTTTGAAGTATCATGGTTTGGGTTTGTTCTATTTCAATAGTACAGGGGCGCGTCTCGTGATTGAAGGGAACATGATCGGAGCGATGTATCACAGTATTTTGGAAGTTAATGTGTTCTCTTCAGTGCCACAGCTTGAGCTTGAAAAAGGTTGGATTTTTCAATAAGATAACGACCCAAAGGACGCAGCTGAAATAAATCGCAAATGGTTTGTTCGGAACAATGCAGAGGTGCTTCAGTGGCCTTGTCAATCTCCTGACTGAATCCAATTGAAAATTTATGGCAACGATTGGAAAATCAAATTCATCTGAGGGACCTGAGGAACATTAACCGTTTTAAAGTCTTCTGCTAGAAAGATTTCAAAAGAATGTTGTAGGGACTTGTGAAACATTACAAAAAAGATCTACAATCGGTAATGGCAAAACAAGGTTACGTAACTAAGTATCAAAAGATAAAATCAATGCGTCCGGAAACTTTTTTTCCAATGTTACTTTTGTTTATATCTTATTTTCCATTGTATGTTTAGAAATATGCATTTTATCTCAGTAATTGTTAATTTTACACCAAAACACATCACCTGCATGAATTTAAAGTGAATGTGAGGAAGTATGATAAATGAATATTTTGTAAGTTTCTATTTAATATTACGCAATTTGTAATCATACACATGTATATATGTAAGTATGTGTACGCACGCGTGCACAAACACGTGTGCATGTATACGCACGCACACAGGCACTTTTTTTACTTTTATAATTCGGTCAATTCTGAGTCTGATGTTTATTTCTAAGTATAAATTCCGTCAGAGTTCCGGGCAGATGGATTGCAATAAAACTCTTTTAGGTCATCTCATATATTTGTATGAATATGCACGCGCATATAAACATATACATAATATACGCCTCTAATTGATGTATGGTTTTGCATACTGCATTCATATATTTATAAATGCTTTTTAGTATATACGTGTGGATGTGTGTGTGTGTCGGAAATTCAAATATACACGCACATACACACGTATACATGACTCTAAATACACCTATGCATACCACATTATATTCATGTACGGATATTTTCACATAAACAGATAGATATACAGGTGGAAAAATAGATAAACTCACACGCACGCATACTATATATATATATATATATATATATATATATATATATATATATATATATATATATATATAAGAAATCGTTGTGTGATCTGGCAGAATGATAATAAATTGCGTTATATCATATACGAAAACTTTTATCTGAAATGATCCATCCGTTATTACATGGTTAATATGTATAGATATATACATGCACAGACACACTCACATATATGTATAAGAATTACAATGCTATATCCCCAAAAAATATCACCATTCCGTTTCCAATACCATCATTTTGTACTTTAACAAATCGTAAATAAACTATACACTATATATATATATATATATATATATATATATATATATATATATATATATGTATAAGTAGAATATATATCTATGAGTAGAATATATGTATATATATACATATATATATATACACACACACATACATTTGCGTATTAGCCATGAATACGACAAGATTTACATGAAATATATATATATATATGTATATATATGTATATATATATATATGTATATGCATATATATATATATCATATGTATATATACACACTCATATATACATATATATATATATATATATATATGTATATATATATATATACATATATATATATATATATATATATATATATATATATATATATATACATATATATAGATATATATTATGATCTACTGAATATCAATTTGATGTTTGGGTGTATATATGTATGGGCGTATGTGTATGCGTATGCTTAAATTCCCGGAATGTTTTGAGGGTTTTATCAGCACCTTAAAAAATGCCTTGCATTTATGATATGGTTCGGAGCAGTAGGTGCAAAACATCCATCGTAAACAACTCTTTCATCTTTCTAACTTAAAAAAAAATTAGACTCTCTCTTTCTCTTCTCTTTCTCTATCTTTATATTTGTCTTTCGTCTTCTTTTTTTTCCTCTCCTTTGATTCACTGCTTCCTCACATACTTCTTCGTTCTCTCTTTTTTCGTTCTCTTCACTCTATCAATCCCACCACTCTCTCTCTTTCATTGGTCTTCTTTCTTCTCCCTCTCTTTTTTAAACACCTCCACTCCCCTTTCTCCCCACACCTCTTTTATTGGCGCCAGCAAAATTGATTACGTGCGAAAGTAACAATAAAATGAAATAACAACGTATATGTTTTGAAAAGTAAAAGCATTATGTTTTTAATACAGAAACATTAATGAAAAATCAATTCCTAATTAATTTCTCACCTGCAAATGGAAAGGTGACTACGGTACCGATTCCTCTGATATCACATTCTCAGCAGTTTTTCAATGGATCTCTCTTCTCCCTGCCTCTCTCTCTCTCTCTCTCTCTCTCTCTCTCTCTCTCTCTCTCTCTATATATATATATATATATATATATATATATATATGTGTATATTTATATTCCAGTCTCTACAGCTTTACTCTTTCTCTCTCTCTCTGTGTCTCTCATCAAGCTTATAAACTTCACTTATCTTTTAGAGTTATTCATCCACACTTTCCTTTTCTTTCGTTGTTGATAACTTTTTCCTACGTTCAAAATCACTTTATATGTGTGTATGTGTGTGTGTGTGTGCTTGCATATCTTTTTAACCTAGGTTGATGTATGTGTGTATGTATGTGTGTGCATGTGTGTGCAATTTGATTGACACTGTGCAACTATCGATTCTCCATACGAATTACGAAAAGTAAAGTATAAAAAGGGAAAACATTTGGGTGGAAGAAACGCACACATATGTATATGTATAAAAGACATGATAATCAAGATAGATAGATAGATAGATAGATAGATAGATAGATGAAAATGACAATTGGAAGTTGAAGTGGAAAACCCAAGAGATAGGTAGTACATCTCAATTTTTGAAAACTATCATTCCATGGGCCCAGTTCGATGCATTTCGACGGGGGCCAGCCATCTTTTTCAGAGGAAAATATTTTCGGCGGTTTCACAGAGAAAAATATGCTGTTTACATTTCGATGCTGAAGAGGAGAATGTGATTTTTTCTTCTCTGTCTTATTGTCTGGTAGGAGTGGAAGGGGATGTATTTGTATCTGTGTGATTGAGGGTAACATTTGGTTTAAAATTAGGTGGGTCTATGAGAGGCGGGGTCACCGATTGTATGTGTCTTGTCTCTGTGGATGTTTGGCTTATCTTAGATAAGAGAGGTGGTGTTGAGCTAAAATAGTTATTTCTCAGGGAAAGGTGGATTTTGTTATTTCTAATTTAAGATGCTAAGTAGGTTTTGGTGTATGTGAGGCTGGATGGAAGTAGATGTTATTTCTATTATTATACGGACTATCCTCATCTTGGTTGTTTTTCATACAACGTTTCGGCTGTTGTACTCTACGGCCTTCATCAGGTATCATCTGGTAGGTTTGGGGAAGTAACGAACCGAACACCTCATTTAACCGACAGGGGTATATTGACCGCACTCCCCTCTTAGCATTAGTAGTATTATTATTGTCTCACACTGGGATTGAACCTAGAACCATCAGATTACTTGCAGTAATTTTGTCTGATTCTGTAACCACTACGCTATGTGTCCAGATGATACCTGATGAAGGCTGTAGATTACAACTGCAGACACGTTGTATGAAAAACAACCAAGATGAGGATAGTCCGAATAGTAATAGAAATAATGATAATACCTCATCTCAAAAATTCAGGGAAGTAGATGGGTTTAGTCTTTTTGGTTGATGTTGGGTAAGACTTCTTTTACTTTTCTTAACGGGCTGGTGTATGTGTGCTTGCATCATTTTTTGAAATGACTGTCAGTTGTTAGCCAATGCCTTGTATGTTGGTATTGTTGTGTATCGTGTCTATGTGGTTCTTCTTTAAAATCAGAGTATCTAGAGGGTTTGCAATGTAAAAGTGCCCATATATTTGAGTTATTGTATTATAATGTAAGGACTGCTTCGGTATATCTGCGTGTCAGGGAATTGTGAATTTTCTTGATGAGATGGGTTTGGTGAAAGTTGGAATTGCGGTTATGTATGTTCCTGTGATCGACCAGGTCATTCGTCCTCTCATCCAGTCTGAGGGCTCTTTTGTGTTCGTATTATCTTTTTTGAGATGTGTCGATAACTCTCCGATGTAAAATTTGTCACAGTCATTACACGGAATTGCGTAGACACAAACTGTTGGTGGTAGGTGTTTTTTAGGTGGTTTGTATATTAAGTCTTTGATGCAGCAAAACAAGGAGGAGAATTTCAAAATTTTGTATGTAGCATTTCTCAGAGCAGTTTTCATGACTTGATGCAATGAAAAAAAGTTATATTATTATTAACTAGACTCGTAACAATTGATAGAATAGATGGATGGAAGTAAGATTGTGTTTAATTCAGTAAAGTAAAATAGTGCCCCTACGCTGTCTACGGTCTTTACAAGTCAGGTGTTACCTGTCTTCAATAGTTATTAGAAGTTTGTGGTGTGTGAAATCGACTCAGAGGCGATAAAGAACTGAAATGGTTCCACTCACTCCACCATAAGCTATTTCACCCATAGCTTGGGGGGAGAAGACTGATCCATGCCTTTTCCAAGGGCTACAATGCGAGTTTAAGTCTCACAGGAGTTCGAACTCAATTTACCGAGTCATTATCCGCGCTGCTAACCGAATGGCCACCGGCACTACCAATAGTATTTATTCTGGAGAACGTTATCAATGAACCCGTTAAATTTTTTTTTTTCTCCAGAGTCAATCAAAATATTTCTAGAAGAGGTCTAGTGGAGTACTGATAATTCTGAAGTCTCCCCCCATCTTTTTCTTATATATATATATATATATATATATATATATATATATATATATATATATATATATACATATGTATGTATATATATATATATATGAAATTTACTATGATATTTTCTCGTTGACTGTCAACATTTCGTGAGAAACGCACTCTTTAGTAACCGATGGTATATTTTGTTCTTGTAATTATCATAGCCGATTCTTACTTGGATAACGTATTTTCGTATTATTCGATGAAATTTAATTGCTTTTAGGAACTAACGATACAAGGCATTATTTCTATGCCTGAGGACGATCTTTCAGAATTATTATCCTTCGATTTAACTTTTTTTTTTTTTTTGCTATCTAGTTCGTTTTTGTTAAGTTTTCCAATTTCTAAATACTTCCATAATGTACTTTGAATCTTATAATATCTTGGAATAGTTAATTTCATAAATGTTTTCCAAAAATAGAATAGATGAATTCAAGTAAAAATCGCTACACAAGGTTCCTGAAGGGACATTTATAAATCCATATTGTAATTAGTAAAGTACAGAATTGTAAAAGCAACAATGTCATGGGTTAAGGACCGTTATAAAAAAAACATATTATAATTCAATTGTAAGTATAAAAATAAAAAATGGTAGGTCATTACGTTCATTCATTTTTTCTTTGCAAAGGGCTCATTCTCAACGATCCCATTCTCAACAGCAATTGAAAGAACATTGTTCCTACTTATTTTTCTCTTCATCAGAATTTAAATTTGAAAGAAAATTATATATACATATATATATATATATATATATATATATATATACGAATCAAAAGGATATATAGCTGGTGAATGTCAACTTTCCAGCAAGCGGCAATGTTTTTCCCTGTAGATTATGAAGACAAAGTTCCATTCAAAATTTCCTATTATCCAACCTAAGCATTTAAAAAGTAGATTGAGATAATATCCTCACACATATACACTCTGTTCTTGAAAATATTTGTCGAAGGTTTGTAAGATCTGATTATGATGAATTGTTCAAAATCATAAATTCCAAGAATAATTCAGATCAACTAATTAATATAATAAAGGCATTAGCTTCATCGCAAGGAAATACTTAGATATAGCTCTTAAGATGAATTAATATTACAGCAAGAGATAGGAAAAAATCCATCGACGTTGCTGGATATGAACCTCTACACCATGTAAAAAAATATGCATTACCCCGGTGTAAATGAAATGTTTTTAGACATAAGAAAATCTACATGTTTTAGACATTTATCAATTTGGAAACTTCTTTCCCAAATAAGAAAGCCAATAAATCTATCCTTTGAGACTATTATAGGAGTAATATCAATGACATAGTAATTCGCAATTAACGCAGAATTGTAGGGAATTTATCATCTTATAAGTACCATAGTATAGAACTGCGAAATAATAAAAGAATTTATACCATTTATGAATGATAAATACCAATAGATGACCTAAATAGTAGGGAAATAAAATTACGTCAACAGATGAATGAGATGTATTATAATCTTATTACAATTGTTTATGTATTTGTGAGGTTTACTTAGAGAGCAAATTTAAAATTATGAACTTCCAGAATAATTTAGTCTTGGATTTTGATTAGGAAAATTAACTATTTACTAAATGTCACCATAAGAGAATGGCTTCATAAAACTATATATGGGAGATACATATAGAAATAATACTCGGAACATAGATTAATTTTCTTTTATTGTCACCCGAACTAGTTTCTCTAAAGACATATTTCAACTCAGAAATATATGAAATATTGTAGCATTTTCAGAAAACTATTATAATAGTTTTAAAGACTTTATTCTGTGAGGTAAAATATAGTGTAGTGATAAGGGTAGTTACATTATCGAGTTTTGTTTATGACCGACCCTAATTGATTTATAAACGATTACATTCAAAATCTGATACGAAATCAACCATATTTGACAACATATTTGAGAGCTGTATTCTATAAATAAGGGTGTGGAATTGCGCGTCAAAATGTTTTGAAATCACTGCGAAAATAGAAATACAAATCACTAATAATATATATCGATTATTTTAGTTACCATCACTGAAAATGAAAGTGTCATGACTTGAGGGAAAGAATAGAATCACAATCTAATATTTCATGAGCGAAGACAGAGAGAAGTGAGAAGTAATTAATTGTTTCAGAAAGATAGAGCAGTACCTAACGTTTTTTTTCTCCACAACTGTTACGGTCATATAAAACTGAACGGTAAAACAAAACTATTTAGTATTAAAGTTTTTATTAAGACTTTTCAATTTCGTTGAACTTCTCAACTGACACATCTCAACGGAACAATTCTTAACTTGGACCTCTATAATGAATGAGATTGTTCTGATGTAAACAATAGAATACAATCAATTTACAAATAGCTAGGCATCGGTCCAAATTTGCACCTTTTAAGAGAAACGTTACGATCAGTAATATAAATGGAAATGAGAATAGTAAAAATAGAATAGAAACAAGGTTTCTTTTTTCCCACCAAATAAACAATAACAAGTTAATCGTAAAACTTGAGCAATACCTCCTTGATAAGTGGGGGGTATAATTCAGATATAATGTCTTCCAAGAGGTACCTACATACGATTTATGGACGGTGTAGTAGATCTTCGGTTTGAAAAAAGAAATTTACTTTTAGATTTTTTTTATTAACATTTGAAATAAAATATCAAAATAAGAAAATACAAGTAATAATAGATATTTGAATTTTATATTGTTTAATTTTTTTTCAAATTTAATCAATTTTTATTTTCATCTACAATTAAATCATAATAGGTTTTGGAACAAACTCGTATTCAAGGGATTGGTGTGTTTTTTTTAAGTCTCTAAAATCTACTTGCTATGATATGTATACATAAAGTTTGAACTGAGGATTCCTGTGAGCCAATTTTTACCTACCCAGTTAGATTCTATTATCGAATTATTTCAAAAAATTATTAAGAGATAACATAAAGTTTTACAATACGTGAAAACTCACTGGAATAAACTATGTGTATAGATAGAGAAAATAATAGATAATTGAATCAGGAAAATGATCGTGAACATTTTTTTGTAATTTAGGGAAAAAAGGAAGTAAGTCTGGTGGGTCGTCTTCATACATACACAGTAATAACTGGTTGAAATCGTGAGGTTCTCAAAAACATGTAAACCTGACTTGGTCAAAGAAAAATACGTGATTCGAATGTAAAAGGTCTTTTTTTCCAATAATTTACGGGAAAAACATATTGCTGAATGCAGATGAGTGCAGTAAGTACGAAAAGTCAACATTCACCAGGTATATATCCTTGTAAAAATTAATATTAATATAAATATTAATAGCTTTATATGGCGGATCAAGGAATAAATTTCTTCCTCCCCCACATTGTAGCTATATGTCCACACCACACAATATCTCAAAAGGTTATCAATGAATTTCAATGAAATATGCTGGAGGGTGGATCATAAGCTACAAATTAGGTGCATAAGTCCATGGATTTTCCTATTCTACATCGTAGCTCTCTATCTACACCACACAAAATCTCTGAAGATTCCGAACAAACGTCAATGAAATTTGGTGAAAGAGTAAGCCCTGTGAGAAGGAAGACCTGTTTAGAATTTGCGGAGGATCCAGGAATTGTTTATCAGTTACCTCTCTTGTATCGTATCTATTTAGTGAACTGACTTTCATTCAGTTTCTAGAGACAATCGTGTCGTCTTGATTATACGCTCCCTGTGTGTTTTCTCTTGTGTAAATAGTGGTACATTACTTTCTTACCTTTAGTGAAGATATCTTCACCTGATACTTGATCATACATCAAAACACGGATTGAGTTCGTGCAATTACTCAACTGAAGAGCGTCGATGACAAACCTTGGAAATAATTCAGGAGTCGATAAAACATGTGCCACATCTACTTACGAAAAACTGCACTTAACACTTGTTTCCTCTTCTTGTTCAACCCCGAAAAACTCACTTTTGGACAACATGGTCGCTGGTGATGAAAAATGGATTTATTACAAGAACACCAAACTGAAATTAATCATGTCTAGATAGAGAATAGCTTTCAA
>OY735217.1:20754354-20771854 GCA_963457665.1 Thysanoteuthis rhombus
ATCGGGATAAAGGGAAGGATTGAGACTGTACAGACCACTGCACTGCTAGGAACTGCGTAGACACTGAGGAAAGTACCAGAAATATGAAGACTGCAACACCAATTGTTAACAGTGACCTAACAAAGGAAGGGAAATGAAAGTGGAAACGTAAACCACAGCACTGGCATGATAGGCGAAAGAGAGAAGAGATGTTGGCTGGAGACCTGAGGAGACTTATTGTTACTCAGCCTTCAGCAATGACCGCTGGGCAATCGGTGGGAAACTTTAAACTGCAGTATTACCGTGGCCTATGAGAACTAGGAGAGAAGGGCTGGAGACTTGAGGAGACTTGCTGTCACTCAAAATCGAGCAGTAACTACCAGGCAACTGGTGTGAGATTACAAATAATAATAATAATAATGATGATAATAATAATAATAATAATAATAATAATAATAATAATAATAATAATAATAATAATAATAATAATAATAATAATAATGGGAAGGGAAGGGAAAAAATTGTACGGTGAGTTTAAAAGACAGATACAAGATGTAGCAGACGAGAAATCATGGACGTGGTTACGAAAAGGGAACCTTAAGAGAGAAACAGAATCGCTCATCATGGCAGCCCAAAACAAAAGCATAAGGACAAACTACATAAAAACAAAAATCGACAGAACACAGACAAACAGCAAATGCTGCATGTGCCGTGAAAGAGATGAGACAGTAAACCACATAACTAGTGAATGTAGTCAACTTGCTCAGAAGGAGTATAAGCATAGACACGATAGAGTAGCAACGATGATACACTGGGAACGAAGCAAACAAATGGGATTCAACCATGTGGAAAAGTGGTATCAGCACAAGCCAGAGGCAGTTTTGGAGAATGACAACCACAAACTACTCTGGGACTTTGACATCCAAACTGACCACCTCATCCAGGCAAGAAGACCGGACTTAGTAATAGTAGACAAAAAAAGGAAGGCCTGCCAAATAGTAGACGTTGCTGTGCCTGCAGACCATAGAGTAAAAAAGGAGGGTGAAAAAAGGGAAAATACCAGGACCTAGCAAGAGAGTTAAGGAAGATGTGGAACATGAAAACCAGGGTAGTACCGGTCATAGTGGGCGCACTAGGAACTGTCCCCAAAACGCTGAGGGAGAGACTGGGGGAGATCAGGATTAGGGGAAGGATAGAGACCGTACAGACCACAGCACTACTGAGAACTGCACGGATACTGAGGAAGGTGCTAGAGATATAAGTACTGCAACGAATTGTAGCTCTGTCATGATATGCGAAAGAGAGAGGAGACGTTAGCTGAAGACCTGAGGAGACTTATTGTCACTCAGTCTTCTGCGATAACTACTGGGCAACCGGTGTGAAACTGTAAATTGCAGAATTACTGCGACCTATGAGTACTAGGAGAGGAGGGCTGGAGACTTGAGGAGACTTGCTGTCACTCAAACCCCAGCAGTTACCACCAGGCAACTGGTTTGAGATTCCAAATAATAATAATAATAATAATAATAATAATAATAATAATAATAATAATAATAATAATTGAGACTATACCAACCGTGCTGCTGTTGGGGGTTGCACGAATATTGAGGTGAGTATTGGAAATAGAGAAATGACCCCCAGTCGTCCACAATAGCCAGGATGAAAAGACAGAGTCAAGACGGTACAAACCACTGCGCTGCTATGATGTGAGTACGATGCGAAGAGGGCTGGAGACCTGAGGAGACTTACTGTCTCAGTCTTCAGTGATAACCACCAGGCAACTGGTGTGAAATTGCAAACCATAGCACTGCTACGGACGTTGAGAATATCGAGATGAGGGCAGGAGATTTTCTGTCACTTAGTTGACCACACATGACCGATATAAATTCACTGGAGTTCTCGAATGTGACGAAATAAAACGAGAACAAATGAAAGATAAAATAAGAATAAGAGAATACCATAGGAGAATACGGGATATACTTGAAACAAAACTAAACAGTAGGAATCTGATAAAAGGGAATGAACTCATGGGCTGTATCGGTTGTAGGATACATAGGACCATTCCTAGGATAGACAAAGGAAGAAATCAAATCAATGGACCGGCAGACACAAAAGCTTATGACAATGCCTTACATCTCAGAGATGACATGGATAGACAGTACGTAAAGAGGAAAGGTGGGATTGGAATCATCGACATAAAAGACTGTGTCCAAAGATGAAAACAGGATAAAAAAAGGTATCTCTTTGCATAGTGTTGAAATTATGGAAAGCTCCCTATGCAGTGCAACGGACAACAACAAAAAAGTTACAAACGGAGGAGTAGTACCGCAAACAAAAAAAGAAAAATGGAAACAGAAGCAAACTATACGGAGAATTCTAATGACCAGTTCAGAATGTTGCGAACGGGATGTTATGGACATGGCTAGGCAAAGTAAACCTGAAAAGAGAAACAGAATTGTTCATCAAACGAATGGATTTGACAATGCAGACAATGGTAGCTCAAACTGGAGAAAGCCCTGGAAAATGGAAGCCATAAATTACTCTGAAACTTTGACATCTAAACTGACCACCCGACCCAAGCGAGAAAACCGGATATGGTAAACAAGAAAAGGAGAAGCAGCCACATAATTGACGTCGTTGTGTCTGTGGATCACAGAGTAAATTCAAAAGAAGGTGAAAAACTAGGGAAATGCCAGGACTTAGTAAGGAAACTGAAGAAAGTGTGAAAGATGGAAGTCAGGGTAGTACTAGTAATACTAAATGCACTTGGAACTGCACACAAAGACACATGAAACTTGATTGGAGGAACTAGGGATAAGAGGGAGGATTGAGATAATACAGACCACAGCATTAGTGGGGACTGCACGAATATTATGGAGAATACAGGAAATATGAGATCTACGACCCCAAACTGTCATTGGGCTAACTGCCAGGGAAAAAGAAAAAAAGCATGATGAAGACGATACAAATCACAGCGTTGCTGTGACAGGTAAGGACGATATGAGTGGTGGGCAGGGAACCTGGGAAGACTTACTGTTACTCAGCCTCCGACAATAACTACCAGACAACCGGTGTGAAACCGTAATCCACAGCACTGCTGGGGACTGTGAGAACACGAAGAGGTGAGCCAGAGATTTTAGAAGACTGACTGTCAATTAGAATCCAGCAGAGACCACCAGGTCGCTGGTGTGAAAAAAAATAATGATAATAATAGTAGTGTGCCTCACTGTGCAGTTCACTGCACAGCATTGGTTACTTATCTAGCCTGGCGTATTGTCATTACTTAGGCGGATAGGTCCTCGCTAAGTGTTCCACACTGGTGGCCTTGAGTTGTACTAAATCAGATTTAGTAAATATCAATAATAATAAAATGCATTAGTGTACAAAACTAGCATTACGAGGAAAATTATGAATCACTCATACTGCTAGACAGCACGAACTTACGTTGTAAATTGACCCCCCCACCTTGTAAAGTTATTTCGCAGGAATTGAAAAAAAAACCCCCAAAAACAAAACAAGAACAACAGAAACGTTCTCCCCACTCGATAAGGGGAGTGAGTGTTCGAAAGTCCAAGTTTCCACTATGAACGTTTCGGGTTTGGAGTAGCATATATATATATATATATATATATATATATATATATATATATATATATATATATATATATATATATATATATATCAATGTACCTAGTTACGATTTTTTTTTTATATCATTACAGTATCATGTGCGTGTAACACCTTAGACAGTTCAATAAGTGAGTAGGAAAAGGGAGAGATAGAGAGAGTGGTAAAAAAAGCAAGAAAAGGTAGAAAGCAAATACAGTAAAAATGAATCGTTACATTGTAATGGTGAAGAACACGTCGGTGACGCTTAAGAATTGGTTCTATACAGTGGAAAGAAAAGAAAGGAAATTAAAGATAGATAAATTGGGGGGAAACAACGAAAGGTGATAGAAAGAGGAAGAGAAAAAATTGTTTTAAAATGACTAAAGCAGATGTTCAATCTCCTGTTGCCAAAAAAAAAAAAAAAAAAACAATTCAAAGCTGTGAAATTTGAATTCAAATTTTACTATTGAAAAATAAAAAATATGATTTATTGTATTCAAAATATTACTTATTTTATTTCCAAAGAAAGGATGGAGAAAAGAGGCTTTGAATTTAAAGGAAACTTGCAGTATTCATATTTGTGAAAGTTTGTGACTATGTTCTCATTCTCTTCCCGGATTGGAAGAAGAAATGATCCCAGGTACTTCTAGAATGTGCAGAGTGAAAATAGAATCTGAGCGATTTGTAACATTTTAATGATAGTAAAGTGTGGTTCTCTTTATTATATGACTATAACGCAGTTCTCAATCTGTGTCCAGTGAGTGAAATCACAGTTATATTTCAATTATGTCATGAAGAAATAATAATTATGACCATATTTCTTCTTGGAAAGATTTTTTTTAACACCACTTCATATTCCGACAACATTAGTTTTGTACTTTTTTTTACATGTTAATCATTTTCAGAATACATTTTTGGTGTGCATGGGTTCCATTTTAATGTAACTCCACTGATATAATCTTTGGCTAAAAATGATGACGACTTACTTTATAGGAATAGCTAAATGTGTGATGCAGCATCATAGTCATCATCATCATCAGCAGCAGCAGCAGCCTTTTTACGACCATCATTGGACATAGACCTTCTCCAAAATCTGCCACAATTTCACGTATGATCTCTGGGGTCTATGTTGTGAGTTGTGGTTATCAAACATTTTTGTGACATGGCATTTCTATTGCCACCTGAGTTTTCTTATTTTTATATCTCTGACTTCTGTTTTTCTCTAATGTAGTGTGCTCTAACCATTTTCGTGCATGCTGCAGCTTTTTGATTAGGTTCCCGGTTTCAGCTCCATTGGTGACTATTGGGAGGAAGCATTGATTGCAGAACCTTCTTTTCAGAACTTATGAGATGTTTCGTTCTTAAAAGCTTAGCTTGCTTTGCCGAAAGCTTACCAACCTGTGTTGATTCTTCATTTGATTTCTTCTGTTTATCTGTGTTTTATGGAGACTCTCTGTCCAGAATAAATGTAGTGGTCTACTCTCTTGAACTTAGAGTTTTCAATTTTGACCATTTGTCTTTGTCCTCAACATATTCGGTTCATATGATATTGGTTTTAATGAAGTTCATGTGAAGACCTACTCTCTTGCTTTCTTCTTTCAGTTCGTCAAACATTATCAGGATTTTATCAAGGTTCTCGACAAAGAGGACGACGCCATCAGCAAATCTGAGGTTACTAAGGTATCGCCTTCAATTATGTTTCCTTTATTTGTTTTGTCAAAATTTTCGGAGATGCATAGGCTTGCAGTGAAGAGCATTGAAAGCTGGTGTCGTCTCATCTAAGTCTTTTTTTTTCGAGCTAGAAGGACTCCTAGTTTATACGTAGCCTGAGAAAGAAATTGCCAAGTTTGTAGATATGTTGTAGAACTCTAACATGTACAGGATCTACTCCTTGTTATATGATTGGATCGATGACTTCGGGACTTCCAGAGAATTGAAGGCCTTTTTGAAGTCAACAAATGATACAGCGAGTGGCATTATGTATCCTATTGCTTTCTCTTTTAGCTGATTTACCGAGTGGAGGTATAATGTAGATCATATAAATTGAAATATCATTTTGTTTAGATTGTATCTAATTTTAAATCATAAATTAATCAAAACATCACTTATTTCGATAAAAATATTCCTTATTGTATTTGGAAAGAAACAGGGGAAAAACTCTGGGGGAGAGAAAAGGGGATAAATGGGATTTTCGTGAGGTCAATATGAGGATAGGAAGTGAGTTGATGGGAGAAATTTGAGCAGTTTACTGAGGGGGTATGAACAATTTCGCATATAGATAAAGTCCATGTTTGTATCACATTTAGATAGAGTCATGAACCAGCAATGAAGATTACAAGTGATTGAGGAAATAATGAGGATACACCGTGGGTACAGCTAGTATATATATATATATATATATATATATATATATATATATATATATATATATATATATATATATATATATATATATAGATAGATAGATAGATAGATAGATAGATAGAGGGATTGGGAAAGGAAAATATAAAATATTTTAGGACTTTGAGTTTCTAACCCGTCACCTAATCCAAGCTCGAAGACCAAATCACATAATCTTGAACAAGAAGGACAACATCGCAAAATTGAACAAAGGCAAAAAGCTGGATAGGTATTTGAACTTCTGAAGAGAACTTTTAAAAAAAGTCTGGCCCATGACAGTGACGGCTGTGCTATTTCCTGTTGGTGTGCTGCTACGAGGAAGAATCAAACCATCCAGATACCGGTACTATTGAAAACAGTAGGAATGATGAGAGAGCTTTAGTAATGAAGAGACTTGCTGCCACTTAATTATCAGTGAGAACTATCAGTTGCTATTGGTGTGAAAATGCCATGAGTGTAACAATGATATGACGTGCTGCTGTGGAGCATTAACCTACAAACTAGCCTCGGACATTACTATTTTAGTGATTTTGGTCATTTTGGGAACTTCACACTCGTTGCCACATACTTCCTCTACAAATTATTCATCGCATTTATATCATATATAGCTACTTTCAAAAGAAAAATATCACGCAATGACAGTGCATTATATATATATATATATATATATATATATATATATATATATATATAATATATGTATGTATGTATATATGTAAAGTTTCAGGCAGACATTTGTTTTTAGTATTTGACATTTTAGATTTTTCCAAATAACTAGTTTTTGTGGGATATAGATACATTTTTTTACGTTTAAAGTTAGTTGAAATAAACGTAGTGTGAAATGCACTTTTTTCTTTGTTAGTCTCTCTTCTGAAGTGATTGTTTGCTTGTAAAGTTTATCGATTGATTGATTAACTCTAAGTTGTTTGGGGGTTTTTTTTATAACAAATTTTTTACTTGGGCGTTTACGTTCTTATCTCCCTTGACTTTCCTCAACTAAGTCAGTCCATACGTTGTAAGGGTGTTAGGAAGTACATTTTTACGTTTCGAGTTCACCTATGTACGTGTGCATGTGTATGTGTACGTGTGTGTGTGTGTGTGTGTGTGTGTGTGTGTGTGTGTGTGTGTGTGTGTGTGTGTGTGCAGTTGTGTGTGTGCATGTCTGAGAGTATTTATGCATGCAAATATTCATATTTTGTCATTTTAATCTGACTTGTAGCCTTTCTTTTTTTTTATTTGCAGAGTTTTACTTCGCTGAGTAGAGTTTTGCAGTGAATTATTGATGCATGTTATATGACGACTGATCCGTTACACAAAATATCTGTCAGAACAGAGAGACGTCGAAAATAGAACGCGAGAAATGAAGATAGAATCAATGAAAGCCGAGTGAAAACTGAGAAAGAAAAAAAAATCTTTGAAAAAAATTGCCTACTGACAAGTCAAACCGGATAAACAAATGGTGTAAAAAAAAAAAAACCAACTCAGCCATAGATAAGGAGTGAATGAATTATTAACTGAATAGAGAGAAAACCAGAACGTGGACAGCTTAAAAAATAAACAAATATATATATATATATATACGTATCGATGCTACTACATATGAAAAAAATATATAGTCCTGAAAAAAAAAAACATATCGGAAAAAATTATAAAGAAAACGGGGGAATAGATAGAAACGGGACGTAAAAAAAAACAGTTCTGATTAACCCTTATAACAATAACAATAATAATGGTATCAGTGTCGAGCAAAGGTTAGCAAGATAAGGGATACGAGTTCAAAACTTGCTGGGGGCTACTTCTTTATTTTTTTCATTATTTTTTCTTCAATTGATGTAGCTTATTTAACGGTCGCAGAATAACGATCTGAGAGCTGCGATAAAAAGCAATTCTGAATTATTTTTTTTTCCTTTGCTCAATGAAATATACCATATGCAACAGCTGAACATGTTCTCTGCCTCTTTGAGCAAACGACATTTTCTGAATCTTTTTTCTGAGGGGTAAGGTTTAGTTAACCGGAAATCTGATACTATTTATCACATCCGGTGAATAACCGAAGCGTGAGAGCAAATTCTCTCATCCGTAATTTTCTTTTTCATTGTCTCCAGCAACAACGGTAGGAAGCAGGGGAAACGATTACAGTGGTTGTCGTTATGTACCCGTACCTTTAAGACCCTACCTGCAATTCCCAATGTTCTTCTTACCTAACGGGACAGGATGCTTGCTCACGGGATAGCCCCAGGAAGATCAAAGACAATTTCATTGTGTTAGTACCAGTACTTGGTCGTCTACAACAATAAGAAACGCCTTGTGTTGTATTTTACATACGTGGTTTTGCAATACCAAGACACTGTAATAGATATCCAGCAATACTCAGCGTTGGTGAGATTCAATAGAAATATTTCATCTCCGATTGCTTTCGCAACGCAATGGGGTTGTTTGAATGGCACATTTAAAAGAAAAAAAATTGGGGCAAAGAGGTCGACTGAAGATTCTAGTGAATAAAAACACCTGTCCTAACAATGCAAAAGTAATGTAGCAAACAGTCGTGGGTCTGGGTTAGGAAGTTCTTCTACATTCTTCTTATATTCTCCAGATCTCTGACTTTTAGACTACCACTTGTTCTGCTCGAAGCAACATTCATTGTCCGATCAGCATTTCTAACATTTTCAAGTTATCAAAAAATTCCTCCGGGAATACAATGAATCAAACCCGAGGATCGCTCTTCAATAATGAGATAACCGGTTTCGCTGAAAGGTGTCCAAAGATCAAGAAAGCGAGTAAATATTCTGTAATGACTTGATAATTATGCGTTGAACTTACACGAATAATAGATTTTGTAAAAAAAGTAACTGCTGCGAACATTCACATCAACCTGAGACTAATATATGAATAATGTGTCAGCCGATAAGGTATATCTCTCTCATCAAAAATAAATGACTATCGTCATTAGCGACCGTTCGAAATAACCTCATGTGAATAACTCTCAGCAATAGAAAGGATAATTCAATATTTCATTTTTAATAAGTTTAAAATGAAATAATTCCAATGATTGGAAACTGTCTCGGCAACGTCTTCAGGGAGGCCATGCTCTGGTTAGATCAATGGCAGTTTGAACATCCGACTGAACAGAAAGAGTGAAGATCGTTAGATCGCTGCCCCAAAATGAATTTACGATCCTAGAATTAGGAGAGCAAGTATTTTCTCGCAAATATCACCAACAAAAAAAAGCGAAATTCAGAAAGAAGTGGATTTATTCCGAATTTGTTCAAGGCTATTGATCTAAATTTTATTGTTTCCTTTGTTGTTATCATGTTACGGTCGACCCATCAAGAGCGGAGAATCCTGTAGAGATTGAAGGAACTTCAGTTAAACGGTGTGTGATACTATTTTGCTAGGTACTATTCAACGACCAGTCACCATCAACTTAATACAGTACAAGGACACCAGTGTCAGGCTTCAAGTCGGGATCGAACTCATCACAGCAGTAACAATATACGATACCTACTTGCCAACGTAGAGCAACCAGCTAGGATCGAATTCACTTCAGTTAAAGGGTACGTGTGTATATATATATATATATATATATATATATATATATATATATATATATATATATATATATATATATATATATATATATATATATATATATATATATATATATATATATATATATATATATATATATATATATATGACACGAGTCATGTCTGTTGTTATAATTAGTGATCACTCATTGTTAAAAACTTTTTTTCAGGGTAACCTTCGTGAGTAAGCCCTGTTCCAAAAGATAGATAAAATAATATCAATATACAATACCCATAATTTCTTGTATAAAATGATAAACTACATGTATGGAATGAACTATACAATATGGAGCACTATGTTGATATAATTGTTCTGCTTTTAAAATCCCCGAAACGGTTACATGGTAAGCAACTAATGATCCTAATAAAAAAAACAATTTATACATTGTGCCATAATAACTGAGTACAGGGGAAACAGGGTAGAACACTGAAAAAATTACATAAATTGAATTGACAGACATTGGGAAATAAATGACTGAAGTGACACAAGACATCTTTTGAAAAAGTTTTTTAATGTTTGGTGTTTAAAGTTGTAAAGCTTTCTAGAATATATATATATATATATATATATATATATATATATATATATATATATATATATATATATATATATACAGAGAGTTATATACACACACGCATTTATATGTCTTTCCAGCTATTTCAGCTGACATTACACGCATTTATCTCTTCCGAGCTGTCTTGGCTGACTTATACATATATATATATATATATATATATATATATATATATATATATATATATATATGGAAAGATAGAGGGAAAACAGAGACAGGGAGACAGAAAAAGACAGAAAAAAGCATATAGAGTGAAAAGGGGAGAGATAGTGAATGAGATAGTTGGCTAAATAAAAAAAAAGTTTATCGTGCTGACGAGATGCGTGCAAATTTTTTTAATGTAATTCATACCCCTGTGCATATCTAAGTTTTTGTTACAAAGAGCGCGTGCAATTTATTTTGTTGGGGTTCTTTTTCCTCTCAAAAGAATTTCTTTTTTCCGTTGACTTAAACTGTTTTTATATGGAACAGTTTATTCTTTCTTAGTCAGCAATTACAAATTCCTGTCATTTTTTAATCCCTCTGTGGTTTTCACGAATTCATGGGATTCAAAAAGCATGGTTAAAGGCTCTTTATTGGCATGTTGCGAAAGTTATCTATGTACCAGATTTTATTGGTTTCTAAGACACGCCTTTGTGTTCAAATTCGCACCAATTTTAAGGCATTCCTTCAAGATATACAACAGTATTTTTCAAGATTATAACATTAGAACTGAAGAAAACAAAAGTGTACATACATATACGGAGTGGGAGGGTATGCGCATGAACATGCACACTTTTGTGTTTTAACGGAATCTACTGTTTTTCTTTGTTTTCAGTGGAATTCAAAATGAGTTATTCATCAGGAATTGCCGGTACGTGAACAAACTATGAGTATAGAATGCAACGATGAGTGATTGGCTCGTTTGAATGAAGCACCGGAATCTAAAATCTCAAAGGATAAGTAATTTTGCTGTTCTCAAGTTACAATTCCACCGAAAGCGATCATGGTGCCGGGTTGGGAAGTCCTTTCAAATGTTGCATGTTTTTTCTGACTTGTCACTTTTTTTGGCTATCACTCATTTCACTTTGAAAAAAGATTCTTTGTCTGGTCAGTGTTCGTATCGTGTTCATAATATCGAAAATTTTATCAAAAAAGTGACTGAATCAGAACTGGAATTGTTATTTTATCACAGAATACACAATCTATCAGAAAAGTGTCTTGAAGGGTTTATAAGAAGAGATACAACCTTTAAAAGGGGAATAACTCTCTGAAAGAAAGTTTGGAGCCGCCTCCCTTGAATTTACAGTTAGTTAATTGGCTGATGAGCTCAGCTAAGCGTATCAGCCAATCAGCTGGAACTATCTTTTAAAAAGTTGTTTCCCTTATAAATTTCGCATTTGTTTTTTATAAGCCTGTAGAACGCCAGGTAAAACAGTTCGACGACTAAATAATCATGTTATGAATTCATTGATATAAAGATATCTTCAAAATATGCTGGAACTTTTTAATCGACCTAATCTATTAAAGGAGATGGAAAGACGTAAAACAGGATCAGCTAGCTGTGTTCGAATTTCATCTCAGGTTGATTATGTTCATGTCACACAATTGACTTCATTAGAGGTCATGAATCCCAACTCTCTTTTATTCCACTGGCAGATATATTGACCGAGCGTCTTGTTACTGACAGGCCACCATGATTGACATAGAATAAAGGAGTTGGATAATCCCATGGACGAATCACTCTTCAATAAGTATCTTATCTGCTGAGGCACAGGCAATAAAAGTTGTCACATGCATAATCAACCTTGACAGGGAGAATAATATAACAAGATATATGTGTTCGTATAGATGAGTATATATATATATATATATATATATATATATATATATATATATATGTATATGTATGTATATATATATATATATGTGTGTGTGTGTGTGTGTGTGTGTGCGTGTGTGTGTTTGTAATAAAGACGGATAAGGAGCAGCTTGTTAAATTTTTATCAATTTATTTCTTGTCTCTGCACAAAAGAGCATATGCTTGGATACATCGAGTGTAAACGTAGGGCCAATGTTTTATTGTCCTGAGCGCTTTCGGTTAAACGACATGCCATCTTCAAGGTCATTGGCAATTCCATGTTCATATTCATATAAACCACGGTGCGTCCGGCTCAGCCATTGGTGTATTGATGATTGACTGACATTAAAGATTATCAAAGATGAGGAGTTTTTATAACTCGGAATTTTTGAGATGAGGTATTATTATTTCCATTATTATTCGGACAAAAAAATCTCCCAGATGATACCTGACGAAGGCCGTAGAGTGCAACGGCCGAAACGTTGTATAAAAAACAACAAAGATGAGGATGGTCCGAATAATAATGGAAATAATAATACCTCATCTCAAAAATTCCGAGTTATACTAACTAATCGGTACGGACCCGAAATAGTTAAAGAATGGAGAAGAGTCGAACGTCTCCACCAAAAACTGGCTAGAACGTCAAATCACCTGACATTCCTGTTCAGATGTCGGGACCTACGGCTCATTCCAACAGGCCTAATGACAAAACCCCCGGTACGATCGAAACGAGCTCAACTGGCTGCAGAAAAACTAGGTCATGCCCTAGTACGAGAGAGAATAAGCCACAATAGATGGAGAAAAAAGCAGCTACAGGATGAAATCGTGACTCGAAAGCAAGCGCTCCTAGACCTAGCGCAAACCGAAGACAGTGCTAGAATCGAGAACTGTCTCCAAAAATCGTACATGACCGAATGCAAAAATGTGAAGATCATACAAATAAGGAAGCTAGCAAAGCTGAAAGAACGATGCTTAAAGTCCAAGATCGATAATCCACAACCCGTAAAGGCAGTGATCAACTTGAGTCAAAGGATACTATCAAACTCTGAAGAATCTATACTAAATAAAGGTCTCAACTTCGCAATCCCGAGTAAACGAGTCCCTTACTTGGACATCATAGCTCCAATCGAGGCAGCAGCCTTGAATAAGGATCTCCCCCATGCCCAGGGAGATGAGCTAAGATGGAAAGTGAGACAGGTCCTTGAAAAGGCCAGAGCCTCTGAGCCCAATATACAAAAAGAGGAATGGGCGGCCATCAAGACCCTTCGGAGTGACACAAGTATAGTCATACTGCCAGCGGATAAGGGAAACGCAACTGTGGTGATGGACAAGCTAGCATACAGTGAAAAGTTGGCCAACATAATTGAGGAGGGTGGCTACTGCAAGTTAAAAAGAGATCCCACTCTGAAAACCGAGAGGAAGCTATCACAGATCCTAAGCAAGAACAAGGATCATTTCCCCCCAGTAACATACAGACAGTTAACTCAAAAATATAGTAAGCCACCACATATGTATGGCCTCCCAAAGATTCACAAGGTAGGTACTCCATTACGACCTATAGTAAGCTGTCGGGGCTCGGCATGCCATCCACTGAGCAGGTACCTGGTGAGTATAATCAACCCGCTGGTGGGTAAGACCTCATCCTATGTAAAGAACTCAGCTGACTTCGTAGATAAACTCAGAGGGGCTCCAATTCAAACACAACGAATGTTGAGCCTAGACGTGGTGAGCCTCTTCACACGAGTTCCTACATCCGAAGCTCTATCAGTAGTTCGGGATAAATTAGGTTCAGATCCCACATTGGATGAACGCACCAGCATCCCCCTTAACAACCTAATGGAAATGTTGACTTTCTGCATAGAAACAACATACTTCCAACTGGGGAATGAGATGTACCAACAGGAGGAAGGCTTAGCTATGGGATCACCGCTATCACCAGTGATGGCAAATATATACATGGAGTACTTTGAAGAATTGGCCTTAGGAACATCACCACTAAGGCCAAGCATGTGGCTTCGATATGTAGATGACACCTTCGTACTATGGCCGCATCTGGAAGACCCACAGTTACTACTTGACCATGTGAACTCAATCAGAGCTTCTATACAGTTCACAATGGAAAAGGAGAGTAACAATAAATTAGCCTTCCTAGATGTACTGGTAACAAGATCAGAACAAGGTTTCAATACATCTGTGTATCGTAAGCCAACGTTCACTGGTCGATATCTCAACTTCGCCTCTAACCATCCATACAGCGTTAAAAAAGGGATCGTCCGATGCTTACAGCACCGAGCAAAGTTAATAAGTAGCGACTCTGACACATACCTCTGTGAGATGCGTAACATAAGCAAGAATCTCCAGAAAAATGGTTATCCCAAAGGCTTAACTGTCACCACTAGTGAAAGAAGAGTGACGGTGGAGGAGGAGGATGACAATCATAAACCAACAACGGTCTGTCTCCCCTACCTCAAGAATGTGTCTGAGAAGATCCAGAAGATCTGCGCCCCATATAATATCCGGGCCGTATTCAGAAGCAGATCAACGCTACGCAGCTACCTCTCCCGCACCAAACCACCCACTGAGTTATCGAACACTAAAAACTGTGTATACTCAATACCGTGCAGCTGTGGGCACGAATACACAGGTGAAACATGTCGCCCCTTGAAGGTTCGGGTGGAAGAACACCGAAAAGCGGTGAGTAAAGGTGAAACCAATAAATCAGGTATAGCTGACCATGTATGGAAAGAAAAGGGAGACCACCTACCCCTCTGGAACAAGGTTGAGATAATTGACCAGGAAGAACATTGGAAAATCCGTAAATTGAAAGAGTCGGCCCATATGCTAGGCAAGCAAAACTGCCTCAGTAATCCTAGCATTGAAATGGATACCATATGGGAACCTCTGATAATAAAAGACAGAAAACAATAACATCAAAAAAAAAAAAAAAAAAAAAAAAAAAATCTGTCACCTGAGGTTTAAGACTCCTAAAAATTAACACCGGTTGTCCACATGGACACATAGCGCAGTGGTTACAGCATCAGACAAATTACTGTTAAGTAATCTGATGGTACTAGGTTCGATCCTAGTGTGAGGCAGTATAACAATACTACTAACGCTGAAAGAGGGGAGTACGGTCGATATACCCCCGTCGGATAAAATAAAGGGTTCGGTTCGTTACTTCCCAAAAAAATCTCCCAGATGATACCTGACGAAGGCCGTAGAGTGCAACGGCCGAAACGTTGTATAAAAAACAACAAAGATGAGGATGGTCCGAATAATAATGGAAATGAGGAGTTTTAATGGAAAAAAAATACAATCAAAACTCTTTAGCTATTGCTGAGTTAAATGCTATTAAGTGCTGTATCCCTCTTTTTAGAAACCAAGTCCTCCAACATCATTCTTAACTATAGGTAGAGTATGAATATTATGGGATGGCTACGCTGCCTCTTGCACGAGGTTTATAGATGGCTACAAGACACGCTTGGAGGCAGTCATCGTTGTCAAAGAGAATGAGCAACCAAGTATGAAGAGAGAATGCCTATATTACTGTCCAGAGCATACTTTGGCTTTCTTCCTTGAAAATACAACGTATGAGATCAAAAATAATGATTGTTCCTTTGTTTAATCACTGGACATCATATCAAAATACCGTGATGATAAATATTGACAGATTTCCTTTTATTTCTGAAGATATTATACAGGTTATGCAAAATTCGTGCGTGCCAATAATCCTGAGAAGCAGTGTTCCTTCTCTCATGTTAAAACATTAATGGAAGATTACTACCATATATATACGAAAGGTGTTAAAAAAAAACAACAAAAAAAACAAAAAACGAACGAACTTTCGGAACAGCATACCGATGAGGAGTTTCAGCCTTATAGCTGCTATGCTTATGAGTGGAAATGACTTGGACCTTTCGTGCAAAAAAAAATCATGCAACGTTGGTTAGTATTTGAGCTGCACGTGCTAGAATGAACGTGGGTGTAGTGCGGTTGGCGTGATTTTTTTTCTTTTGTTTCTAAGTTAACAGACGTCGAATATACTGAGAAACTGCATACTCTAATCCACAGAAATCATCACCTGATTGTCCGTGATATTTTCAGAGAGGTAGGAATCTGTGAAACCCAAGGCACAGTCAGGTGACGATATCCACGAATAACAGAATGGAATCACTCAAAGAGATCAATGTCCGTTAACTTGGAAACAAAAAGTGCTAAAATTTTATTTATCTACTTTTTTTTTTTGAGTTTTGGATTTGGATCTTTTTAAAGATTATTAAATTATCTTAAAAGTTCTTGTTGGCAATTGATATTATTGATATTCAAGTTTATTGCTATAAGGTTAGATTTTTATGAATACTTATAATGCCTGGAATATAAAATGTCAAGTTTATATAATTGAGGAATCACCAATAAGTGTTATACATTTCTCAGGTCGTTGAATTTTGAAGTCCTAATCGCTTCATCTTTAAAAAGAAATCTTTTTGTGTCTGCATTTAGCTACTTATTTGTCAGCTTATTTTTGTTCAGTTCTCTCTGGGAAAATCAACCATTAATTTTTTCTTCAAGACATAGATAGTACTTTTCAGCTGTATTTTAGATAACCATGTATTTGTTGTGAATCCCCTCAGTTGTTATGAGTGTATTTGTTACGAGTATTCCATTTGCATTTATTATATTAGCTCTATTTTATTAAAAATTCTACTTCATAATAAGCACAACTCCATATTATTATCATCAGATATATATATATATATATATATATATATATATATATATATATATATATATTATGTGTTGCCCATAAATCTGGGATTTGAACAGATTGATCAATACCAATCTATTTATCTGCCAAGTTATACATCATTTCGTATGCCTCGTCGGATATTCACAAGCCTTCCGTAATCACTATAACGGGAAATAAAGAATTTTATTTCATATCATCTTCTTGATTCATTGAGTGATCCATCTTCAGCGTTATTTATTCAGAATTTTTAGGTAACACTTCGTGTACGCATGTGCCGGCATTAATATATTACAACTCAAAAACATTGATCCTGGGAGACTATGGGCAAAGCAGAAAAGCAAGATACCGTGATGATGAGGACGAATTCAAAATGTTTTCTAACGATGTTACACAGAAGTGGAAAAGAAATGGCTGATCATGAGAAAAGCCTAGCGAGATAGGTTGGTCAATTTAGGTTGAATTAATCTAAGAGGAGTGTAAAAACGAAAAGTCAAACTTTTTAGTCATGGTTTCGAAGTATAATCGTTTTTAATACAATTTAGCCGGTTTCGTTCATGTCTTTAAGTCTGAGAATCACATCATCCTTCTGAAGACATGTACCAACGGATTCATCATCATCAGTTTTTTAACGTCCGTCGTTGGACATAGACCTTCCCCAGGTTTCGTCACAACTCTCTATCATAGTTATCGCGAAGCCAGTACTTTCTGAAGTTGTCTAGCTCATTTCTCCATCTAATATTCTGCCAGCCTCAGTTGCGCATCT
>OY735217.1:20776854-20789354 GCA_963457665.1 Thysanoteuthis rhombus
TGTTGCTGGATTGGCTCATTCATGATTTCTGTCATTTATACGTATATATATATATGTCAGGACTTCATCCAGCCCGAACCATTCATAGTAAGAACTTGAAATTTTGCACACGGACTCCCCTTTATGAGTAAGGAAACATCCTCTTTAGAAAACTCTCACAAAGTAAACTTTTAGTAAGGTTCATTTGAAGATATTTTTCCGAGTGAAACAGAATGCAGTATCTGTATTGAACCATGGAAAAAAATCTTCTCTAAGGTCATAACCGTATCGAGCATTTTTTTTTAATAAAGATCTATTGTATACATATATAAACGCATACCGTATATCTATTATTATACCTATACACACACGCACACACACACACACAAACACATACATACACACACATGTATATATGTATATGTGGCCTAGTTGAGTAATGGAATTGTCAAGTTTTGGAATTGTGTCATCACTCATGTTTAGAGTCGAGGATAAGGTCGGGATATCGGATACCTATTAGCTAGTCCTTTTCTTCTGCTTACTGGTGCTGAATTTCTCTACCAATCAAAATACTCTGGCCGTATCAATATGTGTTTATAATGTTCACATCATACCTACATATCTTCTCTCTCTCTCTCTTTCTCTCTCTCTCTCTCTTTGTGTCTCTGTCTCTGTCTCGATAGGTACATATCAGTCCGTTCATATCTTTCTCTTTTTAACCCAGCCTGTTCACTCCCTGTATCCCTCTCTTTCTCTCTCTCTCTCTCTCTCCATATATATATATATATATATATATATATATGTATATCAGCACGTTCATATCTATCTCACCCTGTCCATATCTATTCATCTCCATATCTATCTATTTATCTATTTATCTACGAATCAATTCATGTGTGCGTATGCTTGCATATATATATATACATATATATATATATATATCATCCTGTTCATATTCCTCTTTCTATCTCAGCCTGTTCACCTCTGTCTATCACTCATTCTCTCTCTCTCTCTCTCTCTCTCTCTCTCTCTATATATATATATATATATATATATATATATATATATATATATATATATATATATACATATCAGCCTGTTCATACCTATCTCAGCCTGTCCATATCTATTGATCTCTATATCTATCTATTTACCCAGAAACCAATTCATATGTGCACTTTTGCGTATATATATATATATATATATATATATATATATATATATATATATATATATATATATATGTATGTATGTGTGTGTGTGTGTATGTGTGTGTACGTGCGCGTGTGTGTGACTATCGATCTCATTTTCTGTTTCCCCTATGCGTTTATCTCATTTCCATTCTCCAGCTTTTGCTGTGCATAAGTACGTCTGCATTAACCTATGTACCTACCAAATTATTTATTGTCCAATTTCTAACAAAACCGAAATAAGAATCCATCTCAAAAGAAAGCTAACTCTCCTGGGAATTCAGTCACACTCCTAGGTGCCAAATCTTATCTAAGAGGCATCATTCCAACCAATGGTGCGAAGCCTGATTCGAAGCAGGAACCACAAACTGATTCTCCTCGCACTCTGTCACTTTCTTTCATCACCGCTTTCACCCATAAGACGCATTTTGCAAATTCACTATGAGTCATTCGGGTTTTTATTTGTTCTTGTTGTTGTTCTTACTGCTTCTTTATTTTTATTTTTATTTTTTTTTTGTTGTAATATTACTCTTTTTTCTCTTTTCTGCCGCTATTTGATCCCCGGTGTATCCCATTGCTTATTATACTGTTTTCCTACTACTCTCACCCGTTCATTAGTTTTTTTCCTTCTCTCTGGTAGGTTTGGGCTTATTTATCTTCCCAAGTGATTTTATGTGTTCTATATTTTGCTTCATCATCATCATCATCATCATCATCACCATCATCGTCATCATCAGTATCTTAACGTCCGTCGTAAGACTTGGACCTTCCCCATAATTCGCCAAACCTCTCTAATGTGGGCGTCGCAGAGCCAATACTTTCTGAATTTGTCTAGTCCATCTCTCCATCTTGTATTTTTGCTGGCCTCAGTTGCGCATGTGATCTCTGAGGATCAATTTTGTGAGTCGATATGTCCAACGAGTGTCTGCCAGTCTTGCAAAATAACCAGCCCATTGCCATTTGAGTTTCCTAATGGATTCTATGATTCCTGTTTTCTCCATGGTATACTGCGCTGTCTTGTGATTTCTTCATGTGATGTTGAACATTCCAGGTCTTCGTACTCAGACAGTTTCTCCAATTTTTTTACTGATATGTTTTTGTCTTATGGAATGGTCTTTATTATAAATAAGCATCCCTTTTCCATTCTGTCCTTGATAATTATGTCTGGGTGGTTGCTTTGATGATTCGATCCGTTTGTACAGAGAAATCCCATAATATTGTCACATCTTGTGTTTCAGTTACAAGTTCATGGTAGTGTTTATACCAATTATTATTATTATTATTGTTAATGTTATTGTTTTTGTTTTTACTGCTACTACTAGTACTACTACTATTACTATTATTATTATTATTATTATTATTATTATTATTATTATTATTATTATTATTATTACGTGAGTTTTCATTGAGTTTTCACACTTGTAGCATCTGGTAGTATTGACTAAAGATCGTTACATCAATTCCTTTCAATACCCCCAGCATTCTCCGCAGTACTTTAGCTGTTTTGATGGATGGGTTTTCCTCGGATTTCCTATTCTTCCAATCTCCTTGCAGGTCTCTTTAGGACTGTCTCGAGCCCGCCAGTACTGAAAGGTACAATCGTCATCTTCGGGTCCTACAATCTTCCACTTCTACGAGAAGTTCCATATATCTATCTAGTCTTTCATTGTCTTTGTGGTCTGCTAGAGCAGCATCATTCACCGTTCCTGTGCTTCGAATGACAAGATATGATCATTTGGCCTGGATAGGGTTTTCATTTGAATTTCAGAGTTTTCAAAGAGTATTACTCACTATATTCTTTGGGGCAGATCTCGATTTGTAAGCCAGTTGAAAAACCACGAATTGTTTCAATGGCTGGTGTTTCAGAACACATCAGGCTATTGGGGAGAGTTGAAGGATTGACGGGAGAAACATGAAACAAATAAAAAACAAAGACAAAGGGAACAGTCCGAACTAACCATATACAATCACTAAATATGATTTTGATTTTAAATGGTGTTTTTTTCCGTCTCCAAAAACGCGGCATTACTTCCCGAATAACTTGATACATGATTTTAAAGAATAGATTACAATAATGCAATTTAGTTATATTCACTAACTTTTTCCCCGTACCTGCCATTGTTCCAATACAACGCCCACATCTCGCTAAATGTTACTCCATCTTATCTTGGGATTTAAACTCTTGGACAGAGAAAATCATGTGCAATAAATATGTTGAGGGAAAGACATAACAATCAAAATCGAAAGCGCAGGGCTAAAGAAAGAAGACCACTAGGTCTACCATTGAATCCACATGAAATCCTCAGAAGAAAAATAAATCAAAACAAAGAATTACTCCAGGTTAGCAAGCTTTCGGAAGAGATGGCTATCCATTCAAGAACGAGAAGATCCAATTAGTTTTGAAAAGAACGACAACCAATGCGATCTCCTTGTAGTCAATGATGAAGCTGAAACGGGGAGCCTGACCAAAAGACTGGCTCTGAAACTAAGAACCATGCAACATGCATAAGAAAGGACCATGCTTAACGTCACATGGACAGACCAAAAGACTGCACAGTTTATTCGTGAAGAAAAAAAGGAGCTAGATATATCAAAATATCCATAAGAAAACACAAATGTCAATGAGCAGCATATACAGCAAAAATATTAGACAACCAATGGACATCAGGTATACCCAGATATCACATGCAAAATTGCAGCCAGCAAAAAATAAGACGGCGTGAGACAAGTTCACAAGATACTGAACGACGCCCACGATCAAGAGGTCTTGTGGATCTTGAGGAATGCCTTGGTCAAGCGACGGACAATAAGAGGCTGTTGCTGCTATCACTGCAGTTGCCACTACTGCTGATGATGATGGTGATCATCGTCATGGTGATGATACAGGGAATCTTATCAGATGACCCGTCAGAGAAAGATCCGGATAGGTGGTCATTTGTTTGTGTCCATTAGACAGTAACGGGCAATAAACCTCTAGAAGTCAATCGACGTAAAGGCAGAAGTAGGTAATGAAGTTGATTGAGGGCGGAAATGCTGCCCTAAAGATGGTGGAAGAAGTCTTGCTATGATGTGATAATAAAACACTTGGAATTCTGGATGTCCCTTCGTTCTTTTTGGGAGTTCGACATCCAGACTGTGGCTAATAGCATATTCTACACAATTATTACCACTTATTTTCAAAGCCGGCTTTTACTTACAAATTCAATACATATATATACCTAATATTTATATATCTATCTCCGCAACATATATTATTTTAATTATAGTATAAACAAATCCTTCCTGCTATCTTGTTGAATACTTGTGCTCACTTCTGTATATTCGTTTACGCGTGCACATGTACACACGCATACTTACACACGTATATATATATATATATTTCCTTTGGCACTCGGTGCGTAAGGCTCACTAACAACCCTCTTGAACGTAGGGCAGATATTTTCAATCTGTGTCACGACACTTTAGTGTGTCGCCGATAATCTGTGTCGCGTAGTAGACGTATTCAGTTGAGACCAGTGAGAATTTGAATTTTTTTTTTGTGACCAAAAATCAGTCATATATGTAAGTTATGATTTTTTTACACTCGTGTACAATGCTACACCACAACTTTAACACCGATTTTTCTATCGAATTTTTCGCATTGTTCACGAATAAATACGGTAAGTAATATCTGTTTGTTTTATTTTTTTTTACAAATATTTTATTGACTTTTTCACCAGAAGAAGCATTCTGAATTGTGTACAATTTGGATTGGCTAACGAAAATTAAATAATGTGTCGCAAAAAGTATTTTTTAAAAGTGTGTCACCAATGCTATATTGTTAGGAAAGATCTGAAGTGAGCGCTATTGGTGCTGTGTTTAATATAGCAAATAATATCTTTTTTTTTTCGTCTACTTTGTAATTGGATTATCCTCAAAATCAAGGGTCAACGAATCGGATAAATGATTAATGGTCTCTTGGTCAGAAACTAACTTGATCTCTCTCTCTCTCTCTCTCTCTCTCTCTCTCTCTCTCTCTCTCTCTCTCTCTCTCTCTCTCTCTCCAAATCAATTCCCTTTCGTATTTAGAATTATCTTTCTCAGACTCACTCTAGGGAGTCTCCTCACCCCCCTCTCTTTCTCCCTCAAGTCTTTCCCTACCTCTTGCCCCACATTCATATCTCTCTCTCTCTCTCTCACTATCTCTATATCCAATCCCGTCCTCTCTCCCTCCACATCTTCCCGACCCCTATCTATATTTATCTATCTATCTATCTATCCCATCTCCCCCGCTTCCCCTCTTTGTAATCTCTCTCCATTTCTCCTTCTTTTTCCCTCCCTTTCTCCTCCCCTTCTCTCTTCTCTGACTCTTCTGTATGGGGGGGATTACCTTCTCACATTAAGAGACATTTTAATGGTGCCTATCTTTTAACAAATGATTAGACGACCGCTTCCCGTTTCAACTTAGTCCCTCTCTGACCCCCCTTCGACATTCCTGGACGTGACTGGGATTACTGGCAATCAAATTGCTAACGCCCTCGCTACTCCACCCGACCAATTCGCCCAACCCCCCAACGACTTCTAGATTCAGTATCTTATGCGAATATCCTTATCCGTCTATCGAAGTACCGACTAAATACAGTTTTACGATTAACGAACGTAGTTAATATTTTACAGGGTGATGTTTATTCGCCCTCTCCCATCCACGAGGGCAAATGTGACACTAGATCATGTTTTATGTGTGGGCCTCTGCGCATCCGTGTGGGAGGTTCAAGAAATTGTTTAGTTCCGGCAACAATTTTTATTTGGGGACACTTGAAGCATTAAAAATGAGCCTGGCTCTGTCACTTCAAGTGCAATGAGAAGGTACAATCCGGAGTACCCTCTACAAATCTGAATTTTCGCGGGGTCATGGGTAAAAGAGCAGAAATCGAGAGGGACCCCCAAAAAAGATTTAGAATTTAGTATCTTTTTTGGTGATAATCTGTTTTTGTCCAGCTTTCTATGACAAATTTCATTAATGCAGCATAAAAACTGTCTTAGAAATGTTTATTTTTTTGTTTTGTGTGTGTGTGAGTATTGAAGAGTTTTACTGAGCATATATCCGGCGTAGAATAAACAGTTCAAAATAAAAATAGGGATTTCCTGGAAGCTGTTTATATCCAGAGCAACAGACTAACTAGGACCGTTCCCGTAAAGTCTAGCAGAAAGGATGTTGAAACTGAACATCAAAGGGAGAATCGATATCATCTGAAGAACAGCACTGGTGAGATCATCTAGAACGCTAAGATGAGTGCTGGAGTATTCTGGGGTCTTGCATTAGCCATCCGTGTGTAAAAACTCCATATATATATATATATATATATATATATAGAGAGAGAGAGAGAGAGAGAGAGAGAGAAAGACAGAGAGAGAAATAGAATAACAGCAGACGAGATTACGTGTATATGTTTTCATAAAGGATATCTGAAAGAAAAACGAAACCCTATGAATGGCGGCCCAGAACAATTTTATATTAAGGTCAACATAGGTATTACAGAGCAAAATAGTAAATACACACAATGCGGAAATAAACATCAACAATCATGTAATTAGTTGGCGCGAAAGCATTGCAGGAATTAATGATGGCGGTGTTTAAACATGATCCTTCAAGTGAGACTGAACTCTCCAGCGCAGCATGGCTCTGTGAAGAGAGCTTGTTAATCAGCGCATTACGGCAGCACCCCGCCGACGTTTTATTGCAGAACACTAAAAGAGTAGATTTTTCAAGTACCGTACTAAAAACAAAACAACACGGAGATCTAACAGTAAGCAAGAGAAGACAGGTATAGAAAGATATATGCAGTCGTGATTAAATTACTATGAAGATCAATATAAGAAATCTATTGTCATTCGGTTATAAGCATTTAAAAGGCCCTGTTATGAAAAGATACCTCATTCCCAAAGTACATTTCAAGAAATCTTCGACCGGACGAATTCAGTTGAAAATGGCCCCAGTGATATTGGTCCAGGTAAGAAGTACTCCGGTGGAAAAAAAATTTAAAAAATGGTATAACTGAAATAAATGGTTTATTAAAAATAAATGATAATTGAAAATCAAGTATTTACAATCTTTCAGATGTAATTGAATCGAATGTATACTGTTAGATGAGATAAACCAATGGAATTTTTTCAAATCTTTGACATCCTATTTTAAAACCAACTTAATACATTAAAAGAAAAGTTTATAAAAAAAGAATACCAACTAAAAATCATGTATTAAATTTTTCCAGATGTAACAGTATAAATTTAAATCAATTACGCCTGAAAAATATTAATACATGATTTTCGATTGGTATTTTTTTTCTAATGAAGTATTTATTTTAGTTGGGCCATTTTTCACCATTCTTACCTGGGCAATTATTACCGTTACCATTTTACCAGGACATTTTTACTGGGGCCATTATTACCAGGCACCCGACCAGGCAGATTGGGTTCAAACTGAATAAGCTGATTCCAAAATACGCCCTTGGTGCAAGTTTTATCAAAAACAATTTGTGCATTATATATGATGCTTATCAAAATAATCTGGGTGACTACTTATAGTTTACTGAGTTTGATTCCCATTGGAGACCCCATTGTTTTGGCCCAGAGACAGACAAAGTTAGGCTTAGTAAATGTCAATATAAGTACATCGATACCAAACTTTCCTTAAAAGCCTGCGATCAGCCAGCGAATCACGGACGAAAGGAAAATGTTGAATCCTGACAAACAGAATGTTTGTAGAAGAAAAAGTGGGGCGACAATCACATGTGAAATGAAAAAATGACCGAAAGCTGCAGACTAACACTCCAGATTGTACAATCAGTAATGTGTGTATATATATATATATATATATATATATATATATATATATATATATATATATATATATATATATATATATATAGTTGATGGTATTATAGAAAAAATACGTATGTAAACTACAGTGACTTGAATGAAAAATACACAGTGAAGCCAAACTAGATAATGTACATTTTCCATTCCAGGAAAACTGGGCTTGAAGCCAATTCTTTTGTAACATTCTGAGACAGACATTCTTAGAGAATTCAATGACAGAAGAACACACACACACACACACACACACACACACATGCACACACACACACACACACACACACACACACACACACACATATATATATATATAATCTGAGGGTCAGAGTATGTATGTGGGTTACTGGTACAGATATATTCAGATATATACCTACGTATACATGTATATAGAGAGAAAGATTGATATAAATATAGGTACAGATATAGTTATGAATGTATCATATTTTTATGAAGGTGCACCTTTATATGTACACGTTTACACGAACAAAATTTATCCATATATGAACACACATGAGTAAATAAAAGTGTACAAATAGAAATGTATGTATGCATTTAAACCTACGTAAATGTATTTACGTATAAATATGAATATTTTCAAGAACATTCAGGAAACCATACATGTATATGCATAAGCTTGTGTCTGTTTGGCCAGGTTATCTTTTCACAGGCTAGCTTGTGAACGAATGAGATGGATAGATATCCCGATGAATTTAGATAATCCAATAGATTGACAGAGATTTATTAGCACTGACACAGTCTTTAGTCCCTTTTCTATTCTAGAAGGATTGCGATCGAAACCTAACGACCCTTTCTCAGCAATGAACGAATACAAAAGACCAATCTCTAAAGTTATTACTCGTTTAACAGCTTAGCTCTTTTTTTTCTTTTCTTCTCTTCTTTCTGGTTTTCTGGTGACGTTTCGACCATTATGTTAGTCCCCATTAGTCACCCTTAGTTGAGTTCAACAACCCATCATTCCAGAGATACTGGAATATAAACTATACAATAATCCAAGCTTACGACATAGTTCTATGAAGTGTTTAAGAAGGAGTCGAGTGGAAATAAAATTGAAGAAATAGTCAAGTGGTAGAAGTATGATGTACATGAAAAGTCAAGCATTTAATTTTTCCTTGCCGAATAACTAAGATAACACTAATCTTACATCAGCAATATTTATCTGTCATATTTGTCTTTTAGTTAACATGATATATTCACCATTGTCTACTGACGACTCTTCGCGCATGTCTCTAGTTGTAGAATTTGAATCAAGTATGGCACACACTGAATTTGATGTAACGAGAATGGGTCAAAAGACATTGTTTCATGGTAATTATTCATTGTTTTTTGTAATTACATTCTCAAGTTAAACCAGCTTTCACTTCTCCGTAAAGGGTATTGTTCCGTTATTTCGTTTTTCTCTCCTCCCTACCCCACAGGTTTTCAACGACGATATGCCTTCCTTTAGACCCCGAACGTATAAGTAAAAAGACGATGAATACTTGGATGATGTTAAACTTCCCAGTGTCATTTTTTGCACAATATTGCAGAAATCTTGGAAGTGTTTTGATATTTACTCAACTCGTTACTGCTTGTGCAATCCGTAAACTGTAATACGTTATTGACAAGCCAAGGGAAAAATCCAGCTGACTGGATGATCGTTACGAGGTTATTTCTTAAAATGAGTTGTATTTTGATTAAATAATCAACGATTGTTGTCGCGTATACCATTTTAAAAATGATGTTTCATTCGTGACAACCTAACCAAATCTTTACATAAATATATTCATAAAAACATTTGTGAGTGGTGTGTGTATGAGTGTAGCGTAAACAACCTTAATGCCATTTTAAAAGAAAATATCAAGCAAATACAGTTTGAATAATGATTAGTGCTATGGGATCATCTCAGCGAAAAGATAACCCAACCAAGCAGACTTAAGGAACCATATTTAAATCGGTAATAATGGACTATTACTATTCCTAGTGATATCGTCAAAGACGACATTGACAAAATAGCAAAAGGCAGGCATAAACCAACTGGAATTCAATCGTGCAGCCAAATGGTTCAAGCATAAACCCAAGGCTCAGCTGTAGAAAAGGAACTGTATTATTCCTTAGGGCATTGAGATTTGAAGAGTCAACTCTTGACCAGAAAACAATATGCCGAAATCGCAAACAAGAAACGACGATTTGATTCATGTTCGCTAGTCCAGATGATCATCGAGTGGAATTGAAGAGCTAATCATGTCTTGACTTCGCAAATGAACATTTGAGAAGAGATTCCATACGTTGTAGATCCACCAGCGACCTGTAGGTCCCACGTGTGATAGTCAGATACTTTCTTGGAGAGGGACCAGCTACTGGAAGGCGTTTCAGTTTCACGGCGTTACCATTTCACTGTAGATCAGGACAGTGGAAAGCCGTAGAGCCCGTCAAAATTAAATCAGTTTTCCTTTAGGTGGAATAGTTTGAAAAATTCTCTTGTGTGGCCCTGTAAGTGGCATGAACGTAAGTTCCCGATGTTGTTGGTTCTCTGTTGGAGTTTCGTTCTCCTACGTATTTGCCGAGAGGGCTTCAGAGGCCTGACGCCCGTCAAATGTACATTCGACGATAAAGTTGGCTGAATTAAAGGTCACACTTGGTTCGAACTTTAAAAAAAACAGCAGTGTGTTAACTATAAGGTTTCGAGTTTTAACAGTTTAAGTCATCACTGGATAGATGTTTTTGTTACTTAACGTTTACAAAAAAGATCTATATCAGTACCTGTTTTCGCAAACTGAAAGAAATTTAAAGACAATTTGAGTTTTTCCAAGAAAAAAAAGGTAAAAAGCGAAAATACATTTCTGGGCTTGTTCTACAGCAAGACGTCATATAGGCAGCTCACAACGCGAGCACCGATTGTGGCTCTGCCAAGATCCTTCCCCGGGGTCGAGAGTCAGCATCTCAGCATCAAGCAACCATAACGGTGAGCATCTGTGCTTAGTGTAAAACTGGATCATGGAAAGGGCAGGCAGGTTTGGGGAAGATTTGCAAGATTTTTAAGTAGCAAGGAAGAATTGTATTATCGAAAAATGTGTGAGACTAAGCAGTCAGGTATACTACCATATTCAAACCGTCCTCATCACTCTAAGTAGAAGACTAACCTCGACCTTCGACATCGGTGTAGGCAGACATAGAATATTTATTTTTGGTCTGGGAACACTCAAAACTTTTTCCCATAAAAATAAATGGCAATTTCTTCTTTACGCTATTTCAGCTTACATACGATTCTGCGGAAACGCTCTACTTTCGGATAGCGGGTTAACCTGTATCATTGAAATCTGTAAAAATACTAATGAGACTACTGGAGTATCGATGAGACCTATTGTCTCTTGTTTCCCTGCTGGGGCCACTAAACAGAAATGGTGTTAAAATTCGGTAAAAATATACTATCAATAAGAACTTGAGTCTTTAACAATAGAGTCACGATTCACACTGTTACTTTTCCGAGTCATTCACACCGATATCCACTATTATTCGCGGAGATTTTTTCCGTTTCAAACCAAAAATAGATTGACAGCACACGCTAGTTCGTTTTTTATGCCGTGACCTCAATGATAGGAAGCGTTGCTAAAATAATAATAATGTTAATCTCTGGATTGATCTCATTTGTATAATGGTTTGCACAGGATCGAGACGTGTTATAACCATCCACATACCTTCCAAGTCTCGTGTATTTTGTGTGAGACACGCGCATTTTGATACATTCTGGGGAGCACACGCATGAAAGCGAAGATTCAAACGCATTTCATGAAAAGTTCATTTCAGTAGCTGATATACCCAGAAAGGCAATCTTGGTCAATCTTAGATACATAATTTTTTTTTTTGAATTCATGAGTATAGAAAACCCCCTTCCCAATTCATCCTCCCTGAATTATGGATTTTTTTTTTTTTTGTTAACATTGAAACGGAACAGGTATCAATAAATACTGGGGTGTGTTGAAATATACTCTGAAAAAACAAAACAAAAACTTCGAAGACTTAGATTTGACTCTATTGTTAAAGACTCAAGCTCTTATTGATAGTATATTTTTATCGAATTTTAACACCAATTCTTTTTAGTGGCCCCAACAGGGAAACAAGAGACAATAGGTCTCATCAATACTCCAGTAGTCTCATTAGCATTCATAAACTAGCAAAATATTTCTTATTTACTGAATATTTCATTGTCAAACTCCAATCCAAACCAGGAGTCTACTTAATTTTCCTACCGGAACAAGAGCAACCCTCATCAAATTTAGAGGAGTAATGATTAACATTCATCCAGCGTGATTTGAAAAGTCGTGTCTCTTACCGACTGAGTTAATTCGAGAAGTCTTACACATCTATTAAAATTTACATCAGAAGTACTGAGAAGGGCTTGTACCATTCTAATAGATACTTGGAAAATCACCATTTCTCTAACATGATTTAAAATCACGACCAACTGATTAGCAGACT